>CM056197.1:18559287-18956787 GCA_029692085.1 Gymnothorax javanicus
AGGTGTGCTCCAGTGGGGTCCGCCGGAGGTGTGCTCCAGTGGGGTCCCAGGAGGTGTGCTCAGTGGGGTGCTCCGTGGGGTCCGGCGGAGGTGTGCTCCAGTGGGGTCCGGGCGGAGGTGTGCTCCAGTGGGGTCCGGGCGGGAGGTGTGCTCCAGTCCGGGTGTGTCCAGTGGGGTCCGGGCGAGGTGTGCTCCAGTGGGGTCCGGGCGGAGGTGTGCTCCAGTGGGGTCCGCCGAGGTGTGGGTCCAGTGGGGTCCAGGGGGTCCGGGAGGTGTGTGCTCAGTGGGGTCCGCGGAGGTGTTCTCCAGTGGGGTCCGCGGAGGTGTGCTCCAGTGGGGTCCGGGTGTGCTTTCCAGTGGGGGGGTCCGCGGGAGGTGTGCTCCAGTGGGGTCCGCCGGAGGGTTCTCCAGTGGAGGTGTTCGGAGGCGGGGTCCAGTGGGAGGTGTTTTCAGTGGGGTCCGCGGAGGCGTGTTTCCAGTGGGGTCCGGGGGAGGCGTGTTCTCCAGTGGGGTCCCAGTGCGGAGGCGTGCTCCAGGGGTCCGGGCGGAGGCGTGTTCCAGTGGGGTCAGGGCGGAGGCGTGTTTCAGTGGGGTCGGGCGGGAGGCGTGCTCCAGTGGGGTCCCGGGCGGAGGCGTGCTCCAGTGGGTCCGGGGGGGCGTGCTCCAGTGGGGGTCGGGCGGGCGTGCTCCAGTGGGGTCCGGGCGGGGCGTGTTTCCAGTGGGGGTCGGCGGAGGCGTGCTCCAGTGGGGTCCGGGCGAGGCGTGTTTCAGTGGGGTCCGGGCGGAGGCGTGTTCCAGTGGGGTCCGGCGGGCGTGTTTCCAGTGGGGTCCGGCGGAGGGCGGAGGCGTGCGTGCCAGTGGGGTCCGGGCGGAGGCGTGTTTCCAGTGGGGGTCCGGGCGAGGCGTGTTTCCAGTGGGGTCCGGCGGAGGCGTGTTTCAGTGGGGTCCGGGCGGAGGCGTGTTTCCAGTGGGGTCCGGGCGGAGGCGTGCTCCCAGTGGGGTCCGGGCGGAGCGTGCTCCAGTGGGGTCCGGGCGGGGCGTGCTCCAGTGGGGTCCGGGCGGAGGCGTTTCCAGTGGGGTCCGGGCGGAGGCGTGTTTCAGTGGGGTCCGGGCGGAGGCGTGCTCCAGTGGGGGTCCGGGCGGAGGCGTGCTCGGGGGGAGGCGTGCGTGCTCCAGTGGGGTCGGGCGAGGCGTGTTTCCAGTGGGGGTCGGGCGGGCGTGTTTCCAGTGGGGGTCTGGCGGGCGTGCTCCAGTGGGGTCGGGCGGAGGCGTGCTCCAGTGGGGGGTCCGGGCGGAGGCGTGCTCCAGTGGGGTCCGGGCGGAGGCGTGCTCCAGTGGGGTCTGGCGGAGGCGTGCTCCAGGGGGTCGGCGGGCGTGCTCCAGTGGGGTCCGGGCGGAGGCGTGCTCCAGTGGGGTCGGGCGGAGGCGTGCTTCAGTGGGGGGTCCGGGCGGAGGCGTGCTCCAGTGGGGTCCGGGCGGAGGCGTGCTCCAGTGGGGTCCGGGCGGAGGCGTGCTCCAGTGGGGTCCGGGCGGAGGCGTGCTCCAGTGGGGTCCGGGCGGAGGCGTGCTCCAGTGGGGTCCGGGCGGAGGCGTGCCTTGGGGGGAGGGTACTGCAATGGTTTCATTGCAGTCCCTCCCCCTTCGGCTGTCTTCGCCTCCACTTCAACAGGCCACACCTGTTGCTCATTGAAGTGGCGGTGAAGTTAAAGTATTTAAGAAGCTGCATTGCCAATTGGCATTGCAGCTGCATTCTGGGTTTTAGCCCTGTGATGTGGTGCTGCTGCTCCCCTGTTGTTGTGATTATTATTTATTAAATGCTTTCTATTTTCTGCGCGAGTGGGTCCCTTTTCTCTGCTTTTGGGTACATGGTCCCAGTGCCTGCCAGATTGCAGGTTGCATCCGGCGGGACCAAACCATGACACTTAAACTTTTCTTGGAGAGACAATCTCTATCTGGCACTAGTTTGCCTGCTCAATCTACTGTATGTTCTCAGTTGAAGGTGTTGGAATCCTCCACATTTTGTAGGTCACATATATAACTTGCAATGGCCGAAAGAATCAGGAGGCCAAATGCAGCGGCTAGGAGAAAACAGGACCAGCGAAGAACTTAGAATACCCACAGGGAGAAAAATGAATGAAGAAACAGAACAGCTCTCGCTCTTCCAAAACGAATGCCCAACAATACGAACCAGGAAGCAGAGCGAGAGAGAAACAAACAAATAGGGAAAGAAAAAGGAAACTTCCCTGAAGAAATGAACCACAAATGTAATGCAAAGACATTTGCCAAAAATCCCTGACTTGATATCTTCTGGCTGTAGTGATAACTAAAATCAGACACTCCAGCAAAGGAGGCGTGGCGGACACCTGGCTTATATAGCCTTAGGGGAAGGTGCCGCCTACGACAGACGAAACAGCTGGGAAGAATCCGATAGTTAAAGAGACAGACATGGTCCAAATACGATGCCACAAAGAAAGTCTAAAACCACACACACAGCCAGAGCCATGACATAACTATCTTATTGATGGCTTTAAAGTGCCCCTTCCCCGAGAAAATGGACTTATCTGTTAGTATTTGAATATGGTAGGTCCATAATCAGTTTGTGACATGTCCTGGTTCTTGAACTCCAACACCACGTCAAGTATTGGTTTTTGCGAATAAAAGGAAATAGGTGGAGAATTTACATCAGTAAAAAACGTGTTGCAGTATTACGAAACACCGCAAATAGAATATTCACATTCTCGCCGGTTCTCGCCCACTCAGGAGTGTAACCGCCCACACAAAGATTCGAGCAACGTGCCAACTGTCAGTGTCATCCACAGTCTACGGCAGGGGTCGGCAACCCGCGGCTGTGGAGCCGCGTGCGGCTCTTCAGCCCTTCTACAGTGGCTCCCTGCAGCTTTGAAAAAAATTAATGACGGCTATTTAAATTTATTTTTTCTTCCAAACAAAATATCGCTTATTTTGGAGATCAGGGTGATACTGCGACACTGAAAAAAAGCATTTAATATTTGTGACCCCGCCCGTGAAAACACGGCAAAACTCGCCTGATCTAATTTTTGAGATAAAGACCGTCAAGTAGTCCCTGTGATAAAAAGTGACAAAGATATGAGATGTGAGTTTATGGCTGTAAATGATAGGTTACATATTGGGGTTTCGAAATAAAGTTCAAAAATTAATTTCTAACATCATACATAGGCTATTAAAATTAATGAATTTATTTACACTTCATTTACGCGGAAGTTACTTTCCACAAGCGTGGTCTATTATGTTTTCAATCGGCTTTTAGTTTACCTTCTGCGGATGAACGCCTGATAGTTTGGGTGTCATTTGGTTTAGGAACTTCTTTTCTACCGTTGAAAATGAATGTAGACGATAATGCGCACCATCGTAAAGCAGGTCAGCCTAAGGTACGGCAAAAGAGTTGCGATTTAAGCCGGGTGAGGATTTCTCCACGGATTGCGTCGTATCACCACTGAAATTTCAGAAAGGAAGCGTTTGCATTTGTTGGTTAACGTCTTGTGAAGCTAACCAGCCTAGTCTGAGCACATGTCATGCCTGCCAAAACTTTGAAATGACCTCACTCAGTCAATATTAGAGATATCAGTTAGATTTTTTCACGGGATACTCCTTACATGATGTAGAATGACCTTGCGTAAAAAATAAAAAAACTGTTCATCACCAGTAAATGACTTTAGCTGGCTTATCACAGGCAGGGATATAGGTGACCTATTGGCAATTGCAAATGACGAGACATCTGTTTCGTTGCGTTGTAATTTTGGCAAGGTGGGATGATGCATTGGGGCTCGATGCATAGGCTACTAACATGAAAGCCCATCCGGGTAGGCTATTCCGAGAGCTAGGCCACTTTTAGAATGTCTTAAAAAAAATCAATAGCCTAATCGCGGGGCTGCCAAATTTATTCGCATTCTCAAGCATACGGCGTAGGTCTCACATATTTTCGAGACATATTCACCGAAGTCAGCAATTGTTCAATCAGCGCATATATTAATGAGATTCTTAAGCGTAATTGAAGTCTTTGTGCCTGGCAGTTTCAGTTTCACCAGCGTGGCGGTGGATTTCGCCACCAGTAACACGGAAAGCGATTATGACTCTCTTCAATGCGCTTTGAATAATTGCTGACTACAGCACGCAAATGCCACTAAGAAGCATGAGACTTGAGCTGAATGCGTTGGAGTTGTCAGCTCTGCAATCGAGAGAGCTGCGAGACATTTCTTCTAATTTGTTGGATAGGCTAGTAAAATAAACACTATGAAACGTCCATTGTTATACGTGTTGATGGCATTTCCAGCATTCCATCGGCCTCCCCTTCAGTTTCGGGGTCATGTATATACATAAGGCAATATTGTGAACGTTGTGTAGCCATTGCCTCGCTGAAGTCTTACTATGCTACCTGTAAAATCTGTTGTCTTTCACCGTCTATGGTTGTAGCTAGCTCGGCTCTGAGCCAGTATGGCGTTGGGGCTGTTTACACATTGAATATTCACGCATGTAGCTGAACTATCCAATCAGCGCAAAGCTCATTTAAACGCCGGATATTCATGAGGGAACTCGCCCGTCTTCTCAGACTGCCTTTCTGTGATGCTTAAAAGGTCATCAAATAAGTGATCCAAGGCACTTTTCCCACAAATAATGGTATGAATACGATGGCAGGGCATTGGGGATTAACACAAAATGTCGGGATATGTCTGGTAGGGGCACTTTAAGGGCACAACTATGGGCCTAAAAGTTGCATGGGAAAGGGACTTAAAGGTGAAGTTTGAAGAGGACGAATGGAACAAATTAGTGAAAGAGATGTTAGGTCCAGTGAGGGACACCAGGTCTAAACTTATTCAATTTAAAATACCTAATAGACTTTACTGGACACCTGTGAGAATGAATAGAGCTGGCTTGAACCAGTCTAATCTCTTGGCGATGCCAGAGGGGAAAAAGGCGATATTGTTCATATGGTTTTTTTTTTTTTTTTTTAAGCTGTCCGGGTTCAGCCAATTATTGGCAGAGGGTCATGGAAAATATCAGCTGCAGCTTGAATACTGATATTAGTTTCACCCCTGCACTATGCCTCCTGAATAGCCTAAAGGGGAATGAAAGAATTTGGGTGAAGAAGGCTCAGTGGCTTAATGTTGCTCTCACTACAGCTAAGAGGGTCATACTTAGACATCGGACCGGAAGACATGACCCTTCTTACCTTGAATGGCGTTCAGCCTTTTCAGAAACTTCCTCTTACGAGAGATTGATTTATAAAATAAATGGGAAATTGGATACTTCTGAGAAAATTTGGGGCCCTTTTTTAACACAAATCAGGGAAACATAACTAAGTGAAATTTGACATGTATATAACGTAAAATTAAGTCTACAGTGCTTTATGTTCGACTGGGGTGGGCTTAGAATTAGGGGATGGGAGAAAAAAAAAGTTTCCTGTCAGAATAAGAATTCATTTGGGCAGCTTTCTTGTATTCAGAAGTATTTGTAGATGTGCTTACTGGATGTGTGATTGGATGCGTGTAGCTTTATGAATGTATATATGGGTGTATATGTGTACGGTGTGTGTACGGCATTAGTTTGAGGTGTGGACACATTTGCATTCTTCTGAAAATTAATGATAAAAGAAGTGAGCATCTTCTAATACGTAGAAGCCCTGGCTGTTTCATGTTAGTTGATATTTTATATAGAGGTAAAACTGACTGGGCTTCACAGAGGGCAGAGGACTGGGATGTTAGCGGGGCGTGTCTCAGTTCTTAACTGGCATTGTATGTATGCGCTCATTTATTTATTATTTGTATTCGTTGTATAAATATCAAGGATGGTTATGGTCTTGTGGAAATCTTAATTTTAGTCTTTATGGTCTTGTTGAAAGTTTAATTTTAGTTTATTTTTCTTAAATTATATGTGTATTTTATCTTCTTAAAGATTATAATTATTTTAGTTATTTACTTATTTAATTTATCTTTTTTTCTATCACTCTGCTGTTTTTGGTCCCATCTGCCCTTTACATTCCTCTGTGAGTTGTATAGAATCAGCCTACTATTGTCTGTACAGGAAACAAGAAAAATCATAATACAAAAAAAAAAAATGAAAGGTCATTCATAGAATGACAACTTGCTGGAATCATGCACAGGTCTCTGAAACAGAATGAACGGAATGGAGTTGGTTTGAAGTCTGTAGCTGTAATAGTAGAGAAGTTATGAACCAAAATGTGTTTTTGACCTTTCTAGTGAGCTTGACCTTGACTGTTGACCTTTGGCCTCGAAAAGAGACCGGTCTCTAGCCACAAGGCTAGTTTGGTGAAGATAATGTGGAAATTGTGGCCTGTAGAGTGCACACAAACAGACTGACAGACAAAAAAAATAAACCAAAATAGAGCGCTGCTTAGGTGACCTTCTTTGACCTAGATTCCTCGGTCAAGTAAGATAGAACTTTTGTTTATGAACAATATGCACTTGGTCTGAGGTCTCTACGACGATAAGAACTGAAGATATGGCTTCTCATGTGTTTTTGACCTTTTGTGTGACCTTGACCTTTGATCTAGATTCGCCAAAATAGTGCAGTACCTAAGTCAAGTAAGATAGACCTTTTGTTTGTCAACAATATGCACTTGGTTTGAAGTCTCTACGACGATTAGAACAGAAAGATATGGCTTCTTATGTGTTTTTGACCTTTTGTGTAACCTTGACCTTGACCTTTGACCTAGATTCACCAAAATAGTGCAGTGCCTGCCCAGTGCCTGTCCTATGTCGATCATGAAATATGAGCTAAATTGAGCTGAAACTGTGGACGCCACAGTGCAAACAAACAAACAAACGAACAAAGTAATATACTTGCCAATCCGAGATTTCTCGGATTCCGGCAAGTAATATAAAAAAAAATTGATTCAAAATTATTAGAGCAGAGGGAGGCTTCCAAGAAAATCACAGACTTTATTCCAAACAGAGATAAAGCCAAGCTTTCCTTTGTTCAAAACAAAACTGATAATTTTTTCTCCTGTTCAATACTTATAGCCGAAAAAAATCACATCACAAGGGAACACAAACAATGCTTACAATAGATTTGTGTCATGCTCATGATAACAGGTAATTTCCAGACGTTCAGTGGAGGTTAGAGAGTCAGACTACTCCTGCCATGGTTTGGGGCCCGCCCAGATGCCAAAAGCAATCCGGCGAGCACTAGGACCATGGACCTAGAGAAGTGAGACTCAAAAGCCAAGGCTGGTAAAAGAGCTGGAGTTTTAATAATAAAATAAAACAGGACAGAACGGGGCCGAAATCCAAAACCCAGGGAGCAGCACAAATTCCCACTTGATAAAAGCAAATGCAAAGGCAACTTGGGGCTGACAACTGTCAACCCTATATGCTCTGCAATCACCTCCACCTTGACGGGCTGCACATGTTGCCCGTCAAGGTGGAGGTGAAAGAATATGACAGGGGAGGGGCTGTAAGGCACAAACCCTTACACCCATTAGGGCTGGATTAGTGCGTCTGTGATATTTACTGATGTGAATCCCTAGATAGAAAACTGCCTCACTTGGCAGGATGCAGTTTAGTTATATATCAACTCCTGGAGCCCTGTCCTAAAGGACGATCTGTATTAGAGAAACAAGTCGCTGAAAGTGAACTCTGACGTGTCAAAATATATACGTTGTTCTTGCAGAATTCTTGTAAGTTACGATATGTCACGTATGCAGAATGTTGAACCAATGAGAACAGTTACCCTGTTCTGGCACACCATCTGTTGTTCATTTTGCCATGCCAAACTGAGAACACTAAATTTGTCTGAATCAAAAAGGGAGTTAATTCCAATCCTAGATCAGGATGCATCTGTAAGATGCTAATTTTAATTCAGTGGAGGTGACCTTGCCCTCCCTGAGAAGTTCACCAAAAAACCATCTCCATATATACACTGAACAAAAATATAAACACAACACTTCTTATTGTGAGGAATAGGACCATTTTCAGAAGCTCATTGTACTTTCATTAAGTGTTGACAGATTGTATGACCATATTGCAATATATTTTGATCAATGATTTAAAAAGACAAACGAGAATCTCACAATGGCGTGATGATAAAGGGGATGAGGTCTATTGTCCAAAGTTCACAAATCAATATTGGGTATGTCCATCTTTACCCTGCTGCATTGCTACACATCTGTGCTGTGTGGACTGTTACAAAAGGTCAATGGTGACTTGGGGGACATGTTCCCACTTCTCTTCAAGAGCAGTGCGGAGTTGGCGGCTATTGGCCGAAAATGGGAACCAATGACAAACTCGTTGCTTGTGGACATCCCAAAGATGCTGGAAGGGGGACAGATCCAAGGAATAAGCCAGCCATTCAAGCACACAAATGTTTTCAGGCTCAAGGAGCTCTGTGCATGCACAGGTGACTTGGGTCTGGCATGGTCATGCTGGATGGTAATTGCTTTGATGGATGAATGGTAGGACGATAGGCAGCAGCATCTCATCGTGAAATCACACTGCATTCAAGTTGCTGTTCATGAACTGCAGTTGGGTGCAATGTCCATGGAATATTCCCGCCCAAACCATCACTCCACCACCATGTGCCACCGCGCGCACCACCATGACGTCAGCATAACGATCCCCCGTCCATCCGCTCTGTGAAGTTGGAAACGTGACTTGTCTGTAAAGAAAGCAGTCCTCCATTGTGCCATTAGCCATCAAATATGTCTATTCACTCAGTCGAACCAATTTTTTCATGGAGCTGAGGAGAGGTCCAATCCACAAAGGGCAAAAGACATAAAGATATGGACTTCCTGGAGATTATTTTTCACGGTTTCGGCAAAAATGGGGTGATGGTGGGGACTAGCTGTCTCATCTGTAGTGAGAGTTACTGGTCTCAAACGATCACAGAGATGGAGAGTCCAGATATGGCGGTCATGGGAGGGGGTTGTCACACATGGTCGTGATGCATGAGGGCAGTGTGCTGTCTTGCCTCATTCCTCAAAAAGGTGTTTTATGGGACTTATCGTTGAAACATGGACATTAAGAGCCCTTTCATCATCCCTGAGAAACATTCCTGCATTGAGCATGCCAATGGCACGCTCCCTGATGGCTCGAGCCATTTATGGCACTTTCAACAATGACAGAACTGGGACTTTTGAGGTGGCCTTTTATTGACCAGAGTACAGGATGTCCCTGGGCTGACTGTACCTGATTTCAGTAGCTCTGGATCATGCCCCACCTGTCTGACAGGCCAATTTTGACAAAGGGCATGAACTTGACAATGATATGGAGAAGGTGACTGAAATGCACACAGACCAGCGGCACACAGCCTTAGTCACATAAATAAACCCAACTAAGCCAACCTCAGAAATAATTATGCGGAATATTGAAAGGAGTAAACTGTTGCGTTTATATTTTTGTTCAGTATAGTTAAGTGTTTCCACATTCAAGTCAGGGCTGTAAGTGTCTTCACATACCAAGGCAGGCTTATAATTTCAGGGAGAAGGAAAAAAGATCAAGCTTCTCTTAAAGGCTAATATCTATTCCAACACACACATAAGAATGATAAGCTAAGCATACTAACTGTAAGATAATAAATGCAGCACACACACAATAATAAATATAACCCAACAATTACATCACAAGGAAATACCAATGATATCATAATGGTTTTACAGAAATAGTCTCGAAGGCATGTGTTATAGAACATGGTGGAAATTACAGAGACAGACAAAATTTAGCTTAGTTCTGACAGATATATCCTTACCTTGGGTCAAGTTGACCCTGATCAGGGTCCCATCTACATTCAGACTGATTTATTCATCTCGAATGAGCTTGGCCATCTTCGCAACAGATGGTGCACCAGACAACAAGTGTCCCCATGGAATAAACAATCCATATACGTGACGTGATCAGGGTTATTGGCAATCACCACTTCAAGAATATACACTTATATATTCAGTATCACAGAAATAAGCACTTGAAATGAATACACTGCCAAACTAATTCAACAAAAGTGGGCAGTATCAATATATACATAATATTACCACTCTTTCGTCGTTGTGGCAAGTTTACAGAGGTAGGTTCTGCTAAATGGTGCAGTTTCCTATCTAATAACACACACACACACACACACACACACACACATCCTGGTCTCCGGTCCCAAACACAGCCTATGTCCTGAGAAGCAGGAACAGGACAGAGCAGGAAAAAGATTGCACTCCTCTTACAGTCTCATCTTAGTTTTACAAACATACTAATCATATTCTAATACATAAAAATAATACCACAAATAAAACTAATAATAAACAAGCTTGCATATACTAATAGCTTATTGATTAAAGCTATTTCCAGGTGATTGATGAATTGATTGATTGATATATTACATTTTTCACAACTCTAGGTAAGAAACTCAAAACGGTCACCACTTGTATCACAGGCTGTCCAACGTTCAAAACATTGCATTGTGTATTCATATCTTTAAAGAAAGCTTGCACTCACAGAATCATTGGTTCAAACAACTCATTTATCATGAAATACCATAGGGACATTTCTTTAGATCACCGACACACAACATACACATAGTTTCACTGTTTAGTTGTTCGTACAACCATTAAATATTGTAGTACAAAATATGTGATACATGTTTCATCCTGTGCTACACGTAATGTCACTGTAAAAGGATTAGTAGAGAGAATACCACAGACACAGTGGAATCATTGAACAAAGCTGAAATTTATTGATGAATACAAACTAAATGACAACATAGGTTGAATGAAAGCAACAATTACTGTAACAAAAAAAAAAAGTCCTGCAAAACAAACTGACGTGTTCCTCACCTGGCTACTGTACAGTAAGAAATAAAAGCTAAACAAAGGATCAACAATCACTCGTCATCCCCATCAACCCTGTCTTGTGGATTGGGCCACAGGTTCTCATCCACATCCGCAACGATGTTTTCATTTGCCAAACATCTTGGAAAGTACCTTCGCGCATGGCGAATCCAGGCCTGACACTGGTCTGCTGTAATGTCATCGCAGGCATTGTCCATAGCCTGAAGAAGGGTCACTTGTTGATGCGGATGCCGATCATACACTTTCCACCTCCATGTGGAGAAAAATTCCTCAATGGGGTTAAGGAAAGGAGAGTATGGGGGCCAGTACACAGTGAGGAACTGTGGATGGGCCTGAAACCATGCCTGCACCAGATGAGCGTGGTGGAACCTGACGTTGTCCCACACAATGACATAAATTACACCAACAGCTCGACAGACTAGAGTTATCAAGAAATGCAACAAGGAGCTCTGCATTGTATGCGCCAATAAGAGATCTACGCCCTACCACACCATCTTCTGATATCGCCGCACACATACTGATGTTGGCCCCACGTCGTCCAGGTACTTGTATGGTTGCCCGCTGGCCAATTAAATTTCGCCCTCTCCTCCTTGTCTTGGCCAGGTTGAAGCCTGCCTCATCCACAAAAACAAATTTGTGATGATTTTCATCCGCATCCAGGGCCATCACCCTCTATGTACAAAAAGACATGTTGGAAAGAGAATTACTGTACAGTACTGATTACAGTACAATGATGGGGAATTTTTCACAAACAGGCATCATGAAACTGAACATACCTGAACATACTCAATCCTCAGTTGCTTCACTCTGTCTGCATTTCTTTCAAAAGGCACACGGTACAACTGTTTGAGGGACACCTGGTGCCTTTTCAGAACAGGTGCAATGGTCGGCAAACTTATGGCTTCCACATTCCTGAAGAGATCTTCATCGTCCAGGATGTTCTGTCTGATTTCTCTAAGCCGAATGTCATTTCTGGTCTGGACCATGTTGACCACAGCCCGTTCCTGTTCCTCAGTGAGGAGTCTGCCTCTGCCTCCACGATTGGGTCTAGTCTCAATTCTGCAGGGAGTATGATAGGAAGAACATGTCATCATACTGTAGAACACATTTTCATAGTCACATTACCTACTCTGTGCTGCACATTGGCATGCAGTGTACAATCATTTGACAATTACAGTAAGCGTAGCCTACAGTACTGTAATGTTTACTGTAGTGCATGCTGAAGACTTACCGGTTCTCATTGCGGAAAGTTCTAATGATTGAGGCCACGGTTGATCTTCTAAGGTTTGGTTGTATCATTCTCGCTGCCTCAATCATTGTCGTGCCATGATTGATGACATGATCTACAACCATTGCTCTAATCTCATTGGAGACTCTTTGCCGTTGCTGTCTTGGTCCTTGTCCTCGACCCCGTTCCCCCACACCTCTCAAACGGGGCCCATGGCTACCTCTCAAAAGGGGTGCTTGTCCCCTGCCATTCCTTTGACCACATCTTCCTCCTCTTCCTTCTCCTACTTGACCTCTATGGTGCCCACCTGCCTGCTCCATGTTGTATCACTACAGATGTTGTTGTGGATGCCACTCATTTATACCCACACCACAAGGTCAGATCAATCATCAGTAACGAATTGGTGTCACAGGTGGTGTCAATCATTGTCGTCATCCTGAAACTTTCATGATCTGAACATGCTCATCCTCAGTTTCAATAAGACTATGCTTTACAGTTTTTCTCAGTCACTTTGGTGCATTTCTCACATCACTATTAACATTTGCACAACAGTTAGTGCATTTCTCAAAACAATTAGTGCAAACTGCAAAACCTGGTTGATAACCTGCAAAAGCATGTCACTTGCTCAAAATGCATAGTTTATTCCTCAGAAGCAAGCACTCATGTCAATGAAACTGTCAGTGTCATCAAAATGATAAGTCCTGACACCATTGTTTATGAACAAGATAGTCAAGTGGCTTTGTCATGTTTTCATTATGACAGTTTACTCTGTAACTGTTTTCCAATGCAAAAAAGTCAAATCTTGGTGACACTACCTGAAAATGCTCAAGACAGCACTATACACTATTTGTATAGCCATTTCAAAACTACAGTAAAGTTACACATTACTGTATGTAGTGGGGTAATTGAGTACAAGACACTGAATACGTATGTTTCACATTTTTACTGCATAAAAAATGTTCACGGCATTGTGCAAAAGAAAAATAACTACAGTCACGTATTTACAACAAACATAAGAAACACCCTTTGGGTAGAGCTGTGCACAACTGTAAACAATATTGCAGTACATGACATACAGAGTACTGTAAATCATTCCTGCACATCCAGACATTCCTGTCTGTCTGGCCACATATTTTCATCTATATCACAGTGAATATCATCCCCTGCTATGCAATTGCTTGATTTTGACAACTAGTTCAACATTTTTGTACGTAATGACTCAAGCAATGAAATGAGGACTATTAGTTTTATAGGGAATGACTATTCAGCATTCATAAGTATAGTTTATTTTGACTGACATGACATAAGCAAATGATAATGTTATAAAATAGCAGAGAATTGTATGAAAGCAAATGATGCATGTCCAAAAGCATTCGCAACTTGTTCAAAGGAATGAGAAATTGCTACTGTGATGTGCACAAGTGACTAAATGTTGCGGAGGTTGAACTAATAGTTATGGGAATTTTAATTCTGATCAGAGAAATGCACCAAAGCAACTGAGAAAAACTGTAAGAGTTCTGCAACAGTTACTTGTCATTTTGAGCAGCTGTATCAATTGATAGTTAGAATATTGTAATGAAATGAATAGACAGTCATCTCAGATGTAATGTGTGAATTGAATTTTGAAATGGTTATACTTTGATGTTGTGTCACTTTGAACAGGTGATTATAGTTCAATGGACAAATGATCTTTGGTTTATGTGAATTGCATCCAAGAAATTGGAAAAAGTGTTAGAGTTCTGAAAAAAGTGCATTTTGATCATTGGTTGTGAGTTTTGTATCTAGAGTTGTGAAAAATGACATCAAGGTTCTGAAACTAGTGTCAAAGCGATTGACAAAAACTGTATTTGGTTTTTGTTTAGGAAAAGGATTTGTTCCACGGTGCAAGGGCTGAGTCTGTTTCTCTTTTTGGAGATAATTCTCCTGCCTTGGAGAAAATCCTCTCACATGGAACAGAGGACGCTGGAGTGCACAGAAACTGCAGTGGAAGTTGATAAAGTATTCCCACACGGAAGAACGTCCTCTCTTCCTCGCTGGCTCCATGTCTCTCAATATGCTGTTCACTGGTTCGCTGTCTATCGCAGGAAATCACCACCAAAACACCAAAATCCCACCAATGTTTCACTGCCTTATGAATTACTACCAAAGCAGTGACATGGCAAACAAAGCTTCGGACATCATTGATCATGTGACTCCGGCCAAACAAATCAAGCCTGTGTTGTTTTTTTAGACACATGCGCCGGAGCCTCAGCTTCAAATGGACCATCACTACTTTAGGTTACCTGTTTTGCTACTATGCAGGTAATTATATCCCTCCGTGCTTTTATAATTTCGCAATTCTTCGCCATCAACGCCAAAAACACAAGGTAACTGGAGGTACTCGAGTGCAAACTTTCGCCATGGCAGCACAGTCGCAATCTTGCTGAGTTGGGGGGGGGAGAAATCGCTTAGCGTTATGTCTCGCTGTTTCTACCAATACGCCGTGGGCCAAAATCTGTAGCTCCCCTGGAAAATGAAGTCCGTGGTCACTCTCTGGTGGCAACTTGTTAAGAATGTATTTTACCTAATTCGAGGTCGCTGAATCCGAATCTGCAAAGTTCCCACGCCTAGACTTGCACATTGAAGCAGTAGGAGCCGTTAAAGATAGCGTGTACCTACGCATCAACAGCCATCACGTTGTGAGTCATTATCACACTCATGAAGCTCGAGTGCATTCGAAACTGGTGCCACTGTGTTCTCTTATCAGTATCTGTACTCTGTGATTGTATATCGGCTTTTAAAGGTAAACATTCCACTTAAAGATAACGATAAAAATACTATAAATCTATCTTTATATTATGGCAAGCCGTTTAGGAAATTATTATATATATATAGAGAGAATGAAGGTCTGAATATATGGAATGAAACTTGAATATATTGAATGAAGGTCTGAATACATGGAATGAAACTTGAATATATGGAATGAAGGTCTGAATATATGGAATGAAAGTTTGAATTTATTGAATGAATCTCTGAATATATGGAATGAAATCTGAATATATTGAATGAATGTCTGAATATATGAAATGAACCGTTAATATATGGATTGAAAGTCTGAATATATGGAATGAAACTTGAATATATGGACTGAAAGTTCGAATATGTGGAATGGAAGTTTGAATATATGGATGAAATGTCTGAATATATGGATTGTAGGTTTGAATATATTGACAGAAATGTGAGAATATTTAATTAAATTTCGAGAGTTTATAACCAATGGTTATATTGTTGTATTTAAGGGCGATACCCATCTGAATTCTTTAGCTTTGCAAAATGGCATCTGCTGAAATACTGCAATACTTTGTTGAACTGGAAAACTTTTTAGCAACAGCTGGTCATACACCAAATGATGTAAACAGTTTGGAATCTATATCACATCACCTTAAGGATCACTTTTCTATTATTGCAACATTCTTTGTGCATGTGAGTGATCATGATCAACAAAACTTTGTCGACAGAACATTATGCATCATTCTCGAAGGAATTTACGATCTCTAAGGGAGATGTGGGCTGAGGTAGCACTTCATTTTGAGACACAGGTGCATGTAACGGACACACATTCTGCATCTCAGCGAGGAAGACCAAGGTGAGTGATTAACTGGGAAAAAGTGTATGGGGTTGGAAGTTGACACAGGCCAAGAATACATAACCTCTATTTAGTACATGGTACAATGAAGAAGTGGTAAACAAGATTATGAATGCAAGATATTAGCAGTGGTGGAAAGTGCAGTGACTAAATTTATTCAAGAACTGTGTTTAAGTGTAAATCTGACATACTTGTAGTTTATGAGTATTTCTATTTTCTTCCTAATTACTTGAGTCAAAGTTAACACCCAGTCAAATATTACCAGAGGTGTATAGTCCGGGTTCAGAAAGTAAAAATCCTCCCCAGAACTTTATTCCAACCACCTGGATTTACGTCAGACAGGAGATGGAGCCAATGTGAGTGATCAGCTCATTCTGTGGGAGGGAGAAAAACTTGGCAGGACTTTTACTTTCTGACCCCTGGATTATACACCTCTGAATATTACTCCAGCAAAAGTGAAAGTGGTTCATTCACATTTTTACTAGATTAAAAAAGTACAGGAGTTGGCCCACTACAAAAAATTTTAAGTAATCAAGAATACATTTTTGTTTTAATGTCAATGAATTAGTGCATTGTTGCCACAATGCATTGAAGAAACTAATGACTGAAACAACCTACTGAATGCACTGACTTGCTTGTAAAACCTGAAGAATAAAAAGCTTGTAGAATATGCTTTAAGGCCCATAGAAACACAACTTAATCGACAAAGGACAGCCACTGATTTCATTTTTTGATGATAATAATTTTTTACTTTTATTTTAGTAAGATTTTCAATGAAAGACTTTTACCTGCAATAGGATA
This sequence comes from Gymnothorax javanicus, assembly GCA_029692085.1. NCBI lineage: Eukaryota > Metazoa > Chordata > Actinopteri > Anguilliformes > Muraenidae > Gymnothorax > Gymnothorax javanicus. The sequence continues at coordinate 18,575,767 of CM056197.1, forward strand.
ATATTTCTGCACCCATTAATACATTTTTTTTCTACTTTAAGGCACAACATACCAGCTGCTCAGCTGACTCACATGCGGGATTTAGGATTTAGCTGGATGGCCATATCGCGAATGTTGTCTGTAAACAGTCGAGCACTATACAACCACAGGATACAGCTTGGTTTAGTGGACTATGGAAGTTTCACCAACATTTCAAATGATGATCTTGATCGTCTTATTGCTGAGCTTCTTTCTCAAACCCCTGGCTCAGGGGAGACCTACATTGCTGGTAGTTTGAGAGGCAGAGGGATCAGAGTTCAGCGATGGCGAGTGCGAGAGCGATTGAGAATAGTAGATCCAGTGGGAAGAGCTTTGAGAGGACGAAGGGCAATTCAACAAAGGGTCTATGATGTCTCTGTCCCAAATCAAGTGTGATATGTGTTATTTCATAAATTCGTAAGGATTTAGGAGGACCAATACTATGTTAAATAAATGATAGTCCATCATGGTCAAGGGAGTCTCAGTGCTGTTAACAAGGCAAGCACTATTTTTTCACTTTACCCAACACCCACCCAGATTTATCCTGGTGGTCCAGAGATTTAACCAATGACTTTCCGGTCACAAACTTGCTTCTACTCTCCCTATATGTGATGCTGAACAGGTTGTTGTACAGTTTAACTTGAAACAAGTAAATGAATGTAACATAAAGGAGAATTATTTTTAGCATTATAACATGGTCGTTACAAATTTTGACATGCAAGAGTTTTCATTATTTTGAAGGTATTAAGCTGATAGTTGCTTATAATGTTATAATAGACCTATAGTACCTGATTATTATCAGGTTATTACCCCATTAATGTCAACAGTTTTTATCCAAATATTGCACTGACATAACCATTTTATTTTTTGCCAGCGACCATATCATTACTAAACATTGCCATACATTACTACATAGGTTGTGCCTTGTTGCTATCTTTAAGTGTGTTGCCCATTAATAATAATAAAATTTCTTATTCCAGGCATATTGACACAAACCACAAGTTAAATCCATGGGGATTTGTTTTTCATGGAGGAGTTGATGGCTATAGTCGCTGCATTACCTACCTGAGATGTTGCACAGACAACACTGCATCAACTGCCTTGCAACTTTTCTTGGGTGCTGTTGATCAGTTTGGACTTCCTCATCATGTCAGGAGTGATGCTGGTAGCGAGAATATTGATATTGCACAATTTATGATTGAAAATCGAGGGGGAAACAGAGGAAGTTTCATGGTTGGGCGTAGTGTTCATAACCAAAGAATTGAAAGATTGAGGGCAAAACTAAACAGGGTGGTGTCAGCATACTTCAAAGACCTATTTTTTATTTATGGAAAATGTCGGAATTTTGAATTGCACTGATCCACTTCACATGAGGGCATTTCACCATATTTACCTTCCAAGAATAAACAGATCTGTAAATGAGTTTGTGAGCCAGTGGAACCACCATAGCTTAAGGACGATGGAAAGTAGGTCCCCACTGCAACTGTGGACAGTCGGAATGCTCCAACTTCCTCAACATCAAAGACCAGTCAGTCATACACATGTGCAACAACCTTATCTCCACCAGTGGGATGTTGAGTTAAGGCCAATTAATCCCTTATTTGATGATGGAAATCATGGGATAGAACTTTTTTTTACATCATGTGACCTGCTTCAAAGAGGTACTTAGGCCGTAACATGCCAATGGCTCGTCTCTCTTGTGTCGTAAGCCAGGCCATTTCCCTGATGCTGAAGGTTTTTTTTTTTTTCAGCCATATGTAGGCCATTACCCACACCCAAAAGAACACCATAACTGAGCAATTCACAAACAACTCAATGTTAGTTACTTCTGAAATACTGGGCGCATCCACCATAACAGTGGACAGGAGTCTACCTACTGGAAAAACAGAAAACTGAGACATTTTAAGTCTGGGATGCACATCCCCCCTCACTATATAAACATAAAGCAATTCTTACCTTTCTGGCATGTCGCACAGCACTTAGTAAAAATTTGAGCATGAACAACTCCGCCTCCCTCCAAAGTCCCACCCTCTTCCCCCCGATTGCGAGACTTCTCCTACGAAAAAAAATATAACTAATAGTTCGTCAGACTACAAAGGTAACTAAACGTTACGAGGGCATTTTATTTTATGCCACATTAAGAATTGAATATTATTTAATTACTGTTGGTTAGTTTTCACTTACCGGTGCCTCTGAATCTGACTCCATTGACCCGTTTCACTCACGCTGCTCACTTCCTCGCGCCGCATGCAATATTTTTTTCGTAGGAGAGTGAAACGGGTCAATGGAGTCAGATTCAGAGGCACCGGTAAGTGAAAACTAACCAACAGTAATTAAATAATATTCAATTCTATATGTGGTATAAAATAAAATGTCCTCGTAACGTTTAGTTACCTTTGTAGTCTGACGAACTACCATTAACATTATTATGGTAATTTGGGGCGCCCCGGTGGCTCATCGGTCTAAGTGCGCGTACCATAAAGGCTGTGTCCTGCCCTCAGCGACCTGGGTTCAATTCCGGCTCGGGTCATTTGCTGCATGTCTTCCCCCATTCTTCTCCCCAACTTTCCTGTCTCTCTATACTGTATAACTGTCAAATAAAGGAAAAAGTTCCCAAAAAAAAATCTTTAAAAAAAAAAAAAAACATTATTATGGTAATTATAGCATTTCAGCACCCGTTTGTTTACAGTCAAATGCGTCGTTTTTTTTTCTGCCAGAGAGGAGCGCGACTCGCAAGCGGTGACAGCGGTAGGCAACTGGAAGGGATGCGCCGACAGATGACAGACAGGAAGCTCGGCAAATCATTTTATTCGGACCGAAGAAAATGATCGGTCAGACTTTTATCAGAAATATATGAGAATTGAATATTGAAGAGTTTCAACACCTGGTGGATTTCTTTTACATTTTAGTGTGCCATACGCTTATTAGGAGCATTTTAAGATTACAAAAGAAAAGTGTAAAAATGCCAGAAAGGTAAGAATTGCTTGAAATACAATAAGCTAGTACACAAAAAGTAGAACTGTTCATTTGTCAGAAGGCCATACCACAACATCTGCCACAGCACTGGGGCTGATCAACACTGAGAAAGAAGAAAAGAAATATTGAAAAAAATGCTCACAGGTTGTTTAGGCCACATGTTTATTATGTCCCATAGTTACCTACAGTTTTTTCGCTGCATCTGGCAGGTGACCCCAACTTGGAGCAACCCAGGTGATGTAGTTATAGTATACAGAGACAAAGGCCATGTTGGACTTCAACACAGGAGAACATTGTTTGCATCCCATTTAAAACCAAATGTAAACTTTGTTACTTTTAACTGTTATCGGGTGTTATTGTATTATTGCAACCATGACAATCATCATGTAACATTATTCTAACTCTTACTAAAATCTTTTTCTATCGTAATGACATGTTTTTTTTGCCTAACCAAACCTTGAACATGGCATTGTCGCATCCAAAATCCAACCGTGATTTTGCACATTTTAGTGCTATCTGTTTTATTTTGCGTAATTTCTTGTGCTGTCTGTCAAGTTGCAAACAATCAAACACTGTTATGGGTCGCATCAAAGCGTGGAGACAGACGACAGATATGGTTGTTCAGGTTGGAGGACAGGTTGAGTACAATGCAAAATACCTGCCTCACATTTATAATCTGAAAAAAATTGCACATTAACAAATCTGAACAAAACTGAATAAAAACAGAGCTTGAAATATATCCTGAAATGAAACAAAGGACTTCATCATGTCTTCTTCACATCTATTTCAGTAAAGGATGAATTTTTATCCAAGGAAATACATGCGCAAGAAAATGAAATAATATTAACAAGTCTAAATATCTAAAAAAATCCTTGACTCAAGCACTACCAGCCCTGATATTACCTCTCAAGCCCTTCCAAACCCAGGTGCATTGCCAATGGCAAAATTCATGTCAGATTTGAAAGAACTGTATACTGCATGAACTGGTATGCGAAGAATATTTCCGCAAGTATTGGCCACTGGAAATCGGGAATGGGTCATGAACTCAAGGCTTGGCTTCGGAGAGAACCCAGTGCTGGAATGCTGTCACATCCACTGTTTTTGCAGTATGTTTCTCCAATCGGAGATGTTTTGGGCCATTGCAGTGCATTTGTTTTGATATGGATATGCAGTGTTTTTCTCTTGCATTTCTTTTTGAGGTTTTTGTGTTTTTGAATTTGCATCATTTCTGTTTTTGCAGTACGTTTCTCCAATTGGAGATGTTTTGGGCCATTGCAGTGCATTTGTTTTGATATGGATATGCAGTGTTTTTCTCTTGCATTTCTTTTTGAGGTTTTTGTGTTTTTGAATTTGCATCATTTCTGTTTATGCAGTGCGTTTCTCCAATTGAGAATGTTTTCAGCCGTTGCAGCACATTTGCCCTCATCGGCCAGCATAAAAAAGTATTATGCAGAATGGTCTATTTCACAAGAGGATATATCAACGAATAATAATTAGTGATGCTTTTGAGCATCAATCTATTGTTGCAGCGGGTAATGGTGTAGCTAATATTATCTTATCTATAATACCTCATAACTAATTGGTTGAATTAAAATTTATATTATCTAAATCTGAAAAGTAACAAGTACTAAAGCTGACATACAAATGTACAAGAGTATAAAGCAGATTATTTAAAATAGCATAAAATAGCTTTTAGAGGAAGTTGAAGTACTGCAAAATTAGTTTTAAAAGTCCAGTACTGAAGTAAATGTACTTTGTTACATTTCACTACTGGCTGTATGCTAATGAGTGCATACAAAATAATAGATTAGTATCTAAACACACTAGAATACAAGGAAAATATACTCACCGACTGGACCTGTAACCTGGTTTCTTCATCACTAATATGTTCAATTTTCACCTTTGCATTGTCTGGACCCTTTTGAAGACACTCATACAAGAGTTCAGATAGGAAACACGGACTCCGTCCCCCATGAGCAATTGACATTGCCATGATCTGGCCAGCATAGAAATATCCATTATCTTTCATTGCTGTTAATGAAATTCAACATCGTGTCAAATAATTAAATAAAAAATAAAGACTGTTACAATCCCACACATCTGAGATTAGAGAACTCAGTTTCATTTTTATGCTAAATCTCCTGTCTCAAAAAAGTAATGTAGATGAGAAAATCTAAATAGTCTTACATTTCCCCACAAATCATTTCAGGTACAATGTATTTACCGATCCAAAAGAAAGACAATAGAGGCCTCTTACTGCAGAATGAATTTATAAGTACCTTTGGAGTTGCATGTGAGGACTTTAGCATTAGGTGGACCCTCAAAGATGCCAATTTTGTCCTTCATTTCATGAAGACAGAGTCGAAAAAACTCCCGAGTAGGTCCTCCATTGTCCACGGACCCTCAGATATTCCGTAGTCATCAGTGAACTTAACCTTAACCTTCTTCTCGGGAGTAAAATTTGATCTGCCCATGGCTCTGGATGCTCCATCCCACACATTTCTTCTTATAATACTGAAGCGCACAGTGGAGTCATTATTGACTCCAGAAGCAATCCGGTCCAGTATTCTCTCTAAAGTCATATTTAAATCGCTGGAAAAATAAAACAAATGCCATGTAGTTAATGCTAATGGTAATAACTTGCCCACTGAACTATAATGGAAACAAATCCACCAAATTCTAAAAAAAACATACCAAAATTATTTACAAAAATGTTTGTGATAATGAAAAGAAGCCAAATTTTACTTTTTTTCTTGCTTTTCCAAAATTATTATAATATTGTACATTTACTCCACAATATTTCGCCAATTGATACCTTACCAGTTACTAGTTACTTTGCTGATTCAGAATAATACAAAATATATTCAACTAACAAATTAAGCTATAGATTAACAATCTGTTGAAATAGTAATTAAAATGTGCTCCACCTTTACCAGCTGCAATGTTACAGTGATCTAATATAAAAGATATAATCCAATAATACAAGCATTATTCTGATGTAGGCCATTCTACATAATGAGTACTGTACTGTACTTTTATTCAAGTCAAATTACGAACGCCGGACTTTTACTAATAACTGAGTATTTATACACTGTAGTATTGCAACTTTTACTGAATGAGAATGAGTACTGCATCCACCACTGCTGATTAGTTGACAATTCAAGTATACAGCCTCTGATAGGTCAGACTCAACCCAAAGTATCATGGATGACTAGTGGATGACTGAAAAAACATTAACTGCTTTCAACATGGAAAAATATATAATTGTAATCACAATAGATATTCACTGTTGGATTTGTCAGTATGGATTCATTTTACAAAGGCTCCAAAAAGACAATGCAGGCTGGATTACAGAGCCTCTGAACGAGAGGCAAGGAGATGTACAACGAAGCGCTTACTGAAATGGCACAATGTTTAGCTTCATGGCAAAAAAGTGTCACAAATGCAGCGTTCCACAGACATTTAATGTTAATTACATTATGCCATATACAACATAGTTAACTTTGACTGCAAAAATGCTTTAATATTAGATGAAGAAATAAATTCAAAACTGTGCATTCATAAATGTTTCTGACCTATTTAGGTTACAGCTAGCTTGTTTATCCTTTCACTTGGCGAGGCAGTAGAAGTTATTGCTATCCGGAATCACAATTCAAATACAGTAATTGCATTTTAATAATATTGTCCACTGACCGTTCACTTGCGCTGGAATCTAAAGACTTTGAAATGGCTTGCTGGAGATCAGGGTCATCAGAGAGGTATTCTTCCTCGAAAAGGTCAAGGTATGTTCTATGAAATAAAATTACAGTATTTTTTTAGTTGACATTGTAAAAGTACAAAGACATTATGTTGACATAGACTAAGAACTTCCTTGAGATCTGTTAACTTGAAGGTTCTTGAATGGACAGCCTTTTATTTACGGTGTAAAAATACTACATACGTTAATCTGGCACAGTACACTGTGAATAAGGCCCATAGTTATAAACCCCAGACCATAAAATTACTGTAAGAAAACAGAATAAAAAATGTACAAAAAAAAACTGACCGGTAGGATGTGCTGGGTGCTCCGCTGCCAAATGCACTGCATTGGGTGGGACCATGGAACACACCAGAGGTATTATTAGCTGAGGACCCACGTGTATCACTAGTATTGACAGTGGGACCAATCGAAGAGCCATGGCTGCCACTGGAGATAGCAGAGGTTCCACTGGATGAGATGGGCATCTCATCAATAGAGACGACAGGAACATTAATTGGCATGATGAGGGTGTCATCTGAGATGGAAGATACATTGGTGCAAATATCTTCAGTGGCAACGCACCAGATTTGTTGATCATCACTGGAGATGGAAGGGGTGTTACTGAAAAGGGACTGGGCCTCAACAGTGGAAATAGTTGAGACAACTGCTTTGGAAATATCAGGCACACCACCAATGACTGCAAGAACATGGAAAACAGAAGATAAGTATTTAAAAGTTTTCAATGAGAGTGAATATCAGAACAAGTCTTGGCCTTGTGTTAAATAAGTGTGATTTGTATTTTTCTGCACAAAATATTTAACATAAAATTGAATCTGGTTTAAAAAATACTTCACATAACTAAATACTGATCCTGTCAAACAGATCCTGTCGTGATCGGTCTTTTTGTTCTTCCCTCGTCCACATTCCCAACTCAAATTGCTGTCACTCTCTTCCAATCCACCAGATGCCTTTGGATTTGCCGTCTTTTTCCCATCACCTAACTGCAACACCCAACAGCATGCCTGTTCTCATCTCTAACGTGAGGCCCACAGTTACCTGGGGTGCATTCAGCCTCCACAAAATGTAGCAAAATGTTTACTTAAACAGAAACAGTGGTGCACTGACCTGCCTATTATGCACACAAGCACAAGGCCATTCCAACATAGAGTAACATACAAATTGATGTTGACTGCGTAACACCAGTGACGCACTCACCAAACGGGAGAAAACAAATGTGAAAGTCTATTGCGCACTGTTTCAAGGAAATGTCATTCAACCCGGAAATTGTTAACAAACCAGTGCACACTGTTTTGAGATTGAAAGTGCCTCTGACCTTCCCTGCCCACCTGTTTTCACTTTTTTAATCAGTCCAGCAGATACTTGACTTGCCTTTTTCCACTCATTCCTCGTCAGTTTGTCAAAGTGACATGGTTTGTTGCCTTGTGTTTTTGCTTTGGAGCTTTGGTTTCCTGAACCCTAACCTGGACCTGCCTGCCTACTTGCACTTGCTCATAAGCCGTCTTTATCATTGAAAGTCATTGAAAATCGTCCTGCCACCTCCTCTATCTGCACTGGGTCCCCATTACCCTTCCCAACCAGCTGTGACACAACCAGCATCATTTGAAATTTCTATGTGATGCATGTAGATAAAAAATATTTACCCCGTTTGTCCGCATCCGATTTTCCAGCAAAGTCACAGCTGTTCGGATTGCTACTGATGGCTCCATCAGACTGTCAATTAAAGCAAATAAATATAAAAAAAATTAATGGATCCAATACACTACACTAACAAAAAAAAAAACACTATATACCTGTAAAGGCTGGTAAATGTGGAGTTCAGATGTAGCAGCAGGCGACAGTGCACCAAGCATGGAGCCAGCACAGCTGAACGTGATAGAGAGAATGGAAGGGAAAAAGGCTCGCGTTTCTGAATACACGAAAAACTAAGTGCCAGAAACAAGGCGAGCCTAAACAGAGAAAAAGAAATCTCAACAAACGAGAAAAAAACAAGGCACCAAACAATAGTGCGAGAAAATACCTAAAGAAGCAGAGCTTCCCAGAAATAAAGAGAAGATAATAGTCAATCTAACCCTGACTACAGATCTCTTAAGCTGAAGCGAGTAACTGCAAAGCAGACACACCAGCAAAGGAGGCGTGGCGGACCTCCGGCTTATATAGACTCCAGGGAAGCGCCGCCCAGATATAATCAGCCAGCTGGGTGAAAAAATCCGATGGACAAAGAATTCGATGTCGTCAGGGACGAGAACCACCAAGAAAGAAAAAAGCACACACACAAACCATGACAATATCGTAGTATTATGTCAGAGAATACTACTAGTAACAGTGATTAAAGACATCCAGTGTAAAATACAGTTTTGCCCTTGATATTCACATTTCTTTACATCTTCAGCACTACTTACAGATTCGCTTTCCTCACTTAAAATGACCTTGTCAGGCCTGACATAAATGGACTTCTGATGAAACAGTTTCTTCATAAGGTGTCCACTCAAAGTCTGATTGGAGGTAAGAGATGGCTCAACTAATTTGCTGTGGCATGGCATCAAGATTTGTAACCTGAGGGAAAGAAAAGTGCACTGTATATGAAACTTTTATTAAAGCTAAAAGACCAAACCACAAAAGGAACACTTTTAGTTTCAATGCATTATCTGAGCGTTATGGTCAAGAGCAGAAATCAAGCGCGGAAGCAGGCGTAAAATCCAACAGGTGGTTTTATTGACAGCAATATGGTACAGATTGGGGACAGTAGCCCTGGGCTGGTATTCAATTTAATACTTAGTCTAAGTAAAGCTTAAACTTAAGCATTTTTCTTACCAAGTAAAAAACTAAGTCGTATTCAAGATGCGTCTAACACATTGACTTAGTCAGACGATATCTAAGTAAATTACTTAGCCAAAATTATGCGCTGAAAGCATCCTGTGGCGTAGAAATGCAGGGCTGTGCACACTGTGCAGGGCTGTGGCGGAGCTAGAACTGGGAATTGGGGTGGGCACAGACACGTCTCTTTATGACAACTGTTAGTCCTGGCTGGTTCTCAATCATTTTCCTTTATTGCCTCGTTTTCCAATTACCGTAATTGGCAATAGAAGACAGAGTTTCTCTCCATATGCGACCTTACAATGATGAAATAATGGGCTGAATTCAGAACAGAAACATAATTTACTTATCAATAGGCCAATGCTATACGAAAGACAAACTGCTCTGAAACTTAAGCGCTACCTTTTCCGCACATCAGGCGATTTAACTTGCGCTTCATCATTGTTTAAATTTGTCATTTAAAAACAGAAAAACTTACATACATAAAGTGTTCAATTCCACGTGATTTATTGAATTTGCGTTGATTGAATAATAACTGATCCACGTTCCAATGAAATATTGCCTCTCACTCTCGGTACCGCGTGGGTAGATTAAAAAAAAATGGCACTTGGCAATTAAATATAAAAAGTGTGCGACTCAAGCCATGTCCTTGAGAGTCGACAGGCATGCAATTTTGAATAACGCTGATTTAATGCAGCAAATACATGTCCAGGTTAATGATTGTCGTCTTACCTAATTGGGGAGAACTAGCAGCACCTGTTAAGTGTGGAGTGCTCTTGGAGTGAATCTTGTGTTAATTATGAAAATGACTGGGAACAGGTCAGGACTAATAATTGTTTTAAATGGATGTTCTGTGACCTCCAATTCCCAGTTCTAGCTCCGCCTGTCATGGTTTAGTCCTGCTGGATGCAACAAGCAATCCGGCGGGCACTGAGACCATGTACCCAAAGGCTGAAAAAGGGACCCACTCGCACAGGCTGGTATGAAAAATAGAAAGACATTTAATAAATATACTTTGAAAAGAGACAAAGAGACAGGGGAGCAGCAGCAACACATATGGGGCTAAAATACCGGAATGCAGCTGCACACTCTAAACTTCACTTCCACTTCAACGAGCAACAGGTGTGGCTCTACAACAAATAGACACGCAAGTTGCTGAATTGTGAAGAGACTCACAAAAGATTTTGTGAGGGTTGTGACATTGTGTGCAAACAGAAATCTACATTCTGTCAGTTTTTCAGTTAGTCAGTTCGACTACTTCAATTCATTGAATACAACATTAAAGGAATTGCTACAATTCAATTTAATGTCGGTAGCCTAATATCGCAAATTTGCCTAACAGGGCTTTACATACCGTACAGCGTAAGCACAAGATACAGGGTGGCCCAAAAAAAACCCAACCGAAACAAAAAAACACAAAAAAAACTAATTTACTTTAGTGAGATGGAGTAAAAACCCAACCGAATAGTTGATAAGACAAGATATTTATTTCATGTAGTTGATAAGAAATAAATTTGGCAGGACGACTCCATGTCACAAAAGTGAATTATTTTTTGCACTATGTTTCGGTTGGGTTTTTTTTGGGCCACCCTGTGTTTACAACCATAATGTGTTACCAAATGTCAAAATTGTTTATATTTTGTTACATATCCCAGCAAGCTTGTCAGAAATGAGCAGCAGAAAAAGGGGAATAGAAACATTATTGTAATTCACAACACACAAACAATTCATTGCACTGTATATCATGTTATCACTGCAATAAACAATTGGACAATTTACAAAACAGATAAGCTTACCTGCATTCCCCCAAAATTGGCTGGAAGGCCGCTGTTATTGCCTGCATTACTTTGTCAGAGTCCCAGACACAGCAAAATTCCAAGGCAGATTTTATATGTCCATTTTCAAAAAGCCAAGCTTTCTTGTCACGCCTTGGCACATTTATAGACGTATGGTCTGACAGGAGAATCACCTCTTTGGTGAAAGACTGAGCCACAGAACTCCCTAACTGTGCCTGAAATCTTAAAAACATGAAAGAAAAGTATATTTGATTAAACTGTAAAAAAAAAAAAAGTGTTCTACACATTTATTATGCTATTAGTTCATAAATGTTAAACATTTGCTGTCTATTACTTAATTTTTCTGTTTACAAACATGCAATTGTATAAACAGCAGAACATGCATTTTAAACTGTAGTCATTGATTTATTATTTCGGTTTATTAGTAAACATGTAATGTGGTGAAGGGGGGGAGCCACTAGATGGCAGTACTGACAATTTTTTTTGTTAAGCCCAGTCTGGAGCTAGGTTGGGCATGTCCTGGGCATGCCTCAGAGGGGGCTGGACATGAGTATATAAGGAGAAAAATTGAGAGAGTGAAGAGTAGTTGGAGAAATTGCAAGGAGAAATTGTGGAAGGATACATTTGACCAGACCTGTCACTCTTTCAAGACCTGTGAAGCTTTTTGTGGATTTTTGCCTGTGTTGGAGCATTTTCCTGTCCCAGGACATCGCAACATAGCGCCCATCTCAATTACAAAGGGACTGTAACTATCTTTTTTTTTTATTTCAATCTTGGTCAGTAGGGTAGAGTGTAGATTAGTTCTAAGTGTTTGTTTAATTAAATCTCTTGAAGTTTAAGAATTTTGTCTGTCATCCCTTGCTGTCCGTGACGTCATAACAAATTGACGCCATAACAAATTGGGGCCATAACAACACTAACTAACTTTCAGCACTGACTCACACTCAATTAGAGTGAGTGTCGTTTCTGAATACGGGCCATAGACTCACCGGCTGCTACGGTACGGTACTGCAGTCGCTTGAAAATGCGGAAAAACGAATGAACGAGCGGGCATCAGATGAGGGCTGCATTGCGATTCGCTTAAACTAAGGGTGAATCCTATTTCACCCCTTGGCCCTACCACTTAGCCCTACCCCTTCGTTTTGCGCGTTCCTGTATGCTGTCATGGGTAAGACAAGTCTCCGCAGTATCACGCGAATCATCGGTAAGATGGTTACCAACGCCACAGAAGCACCAAAAGAAACGCATACATGCAAATAATTCCTTGGTAAATAAAATATGAAAACCGCTGAATCACCTTAGTTCGGTTGCGTTTTAATATTTTATGGAATGTTTGTTCGTAACAAAAATCGCTAGTGGTGTACACGTGTCTGCTCATGTCTCTAGCTAATTAGCTAAAGTTGGCATTATTATGAGGCTGATTTTTGCTTGACAGTGCTGCATTTTAAGACGCCCAAAATGTAACTTTTGTTCAGCAGCGAAGTTGCTGCACGTTACCGCTCCCCCACAATCAGTGCGCACTGGCAGGGTAAGAGCACAGATCTCTGGAACATAGCAATATTTGTCAGTCGCCAAGCCTTGATCATTTTTATTTTATGATTAACGGTCGATTAATAGCATCAAACGCGTGATTTGCGAACGAAGCGTGCATGCTATTTCCATCTGTCAGGGAAATAATGTCATCATTGCCATAGTTGGGAGGCAGAGCAGAAAAAATCGCGCCTGAATAAAATCTTGGCTGTTTTCAGCATGATTCACGTATCCTTTCATGCCCTACAAAATTAACATGCCTGTTATTAGAATAATCTGGATTTGCAGCCTATATAAAGCTATATCATTTGTTTCTCTGAACAAGTTTCTTTGACATTCCAGTGTTCTGTCATTGCAGAGACTCCAGCGAATTCCCGACAGCTCATTAGGTTCCGAGCATACATACAATGCATGTTGCTTAGGATTGGACTGTATGGTTGATTCGTGATTTAGGGGTGGTGTTGCTCAGGCAGGTTGGTCAGAACCTCATACAATGCATGAAGCAGGCTTCCCTTTAACCATTTAATGAGTCTCAGTATTTGTATTCAAACAGGATCACAGTATTACTGCAGTACAGGCTTGTGTGAGTTAATATAAATGTACGGTCTGCAAAGAAAACAAAGAAACTAATCACTACACTGCATTACATATCGAGTCATTCTCCACATATTTAACTGATATATGCTACAGTGTACACCCCTACATCATTAACTCATCCATATGACTCTAACTGAATGCATACATTTTAGCATATCAACAAAGAAACTGAATGACGCTAAATCTCCGTTTAGCGGTTAGCTAAATAAACGACTGCTTAACGTGGTTCATTTACTATATGATGCATCACAGCAGTAACTTAACGAAAACACTTACTTGATATAAGGTACGCACAACTTATCGCACACACATGAGAGGCACTGACGATATCTGCTTCTTAGGAAGTGGGAGAATTAACAATCTTTACTGAAAGGGCAGCAAACTTAACGTGCCACTAATGCCCGAAACTGAAACTGAATATCTGTAGACACCGTTGCTAGGCAACATCAAAATCAACAATGAGAGTCCGATCAGCTGAGTCTTTTGTACAGCCGCCCCCGAATTGCTGAGGCAATACGCTCACAAGAAAGACTCAGGCCTCTGGAGGGGCTGCAGGATCTTCAGAAGGTGACGGATCTCCGGTGTCATCAGAGTCCGGGATTGCTGGGAGGCGGATGAGCCGGGTCACCGGCCGGGTGTAGACTTCGTCCTTCACTCGAACATTAGCTCACCGCACGTGACCATCTGCGCTCCAATGGACTTTGACAATCTTCCCTATGGGCCAACTCGCTCTGGGGAGCTGCGGGTCTACTAGCAGGACCACAGCACCCACAGCAAGGTCTTTGGCAGTGGCGTGCCACTTCTGGCGCAGCTGTAGTGTGGGCAAGTAATTCCGGATGAAGCTCGCCCAGAACTGGTCGGCTAGAATTTGGCAATGCCTCCATCTCTTCCTGGTTAGACCTTTGTCCATGGAGTACACCACTTGGGGCAGTGCACCATCAGGCCGCCCCATTAAGAGGACATTGGGCGTGACAGGGTCCTCATCCGCTATACTGGATGATGTATAGCCTAAGGGCTTGGAGTTCAGGATGGCTTCGACCTCCAACAGGACAGTTCAAAGCACTTCCTCTGTTACTGACTGGGCTCCGATCACTGTGTCCAGAGCAGTCTTTGCTGACCTCATTTCGCGTTCCCAGACCCCACCGAAATGTGGGGCTGCCGGAGGGTTAAAGTGAAAGGTAATCTTCAGCTTTGCGAGGAGCCTCTGGAGCTCTGGATTCATACTGGCAAAGGCCTCGCGTAGCTCCTTCTCACCGACCTTGAAATTGGTCCCCTGGTCAGAGTAGACCTCTGCTGGGGTCCCTCTGGGAGCGATGAATCTCCTCAGTGCCATCAAGTAGGAGTCTACATCTATGCTGGGTAAGAGGTCAAAGTGCACAGCATGGGTGGTGAGGCATTTAAAGATGATGCCCCACCTTTTCTCTGTGCGGCGGCCTATCTTGATCTGAAATGGCCCAAAACAATCAACGCCAGTCGAATAGAATGGCGGCTTGAAGAGCTGTAGCCGAGCTGGTGATAGGTCTGACATCTTAGGCACTGCAGGATGGGCTTTCCATCTGCGACACTCTGGGCACTGGTGCTGGATGCGTCGAATGGCCTCCCTCCCTCGCAGAACCCAGAAGGACCGCCTCATCTCGGCATGCACACGCTCTGGCCCAGGATGACAGAGGCGAGCGTCATAATCCTGGATCAGGAGTTTAGTGGCTGGATGGGCAGGATCTAAAACTATGGGGTGTATGGCACTGGAGTCAAGCACTTCTGCCTGCCGCAGTCTTCCTGTCACCCGAATGATTCCCCCATCAGGATCCAGCTGTGGAGACAAGGTAAGTAGTTGGCTGCTGCGCAGGACAGGCTTGCCCTGTTCTAAGTGGTGCAGTTCTTCTGGGAAGCTGTTTTGTTGTGCCTGCTTGATCACCAGCATCTCTGCTTGCTGAGGCCGCCCCATGAAGCGCCCGCACAGTGGCCTCGACCAGATCCCTCCAGCAGGTATACTGTTCAGCCATGGCGACTCTGGGTTGACTCGCTGTTGATGTCAAACCACAGAAGACAGGCTTACGATATTCTGCAGGGTCTGACTCGACCTCTCTGGATGGTCTTTCAGGCCATGCCTCTGGTCCTTTAGGAGGAAGGGTGGCCCCTGACTCCAACGATTTGGCAGCGCCAGCTCTTCCAGCATCTTGCCCCGCGTAATGTCATCTGCAGGGTTCTGAGCAGACTCTACATAGCGCCAGCAACTGGAGTTAGTTAGCTCTTGGATTTCGGAGACACGGGTGCCTACGAAAACCTTGAAACGGCATGATTTGGATTGGAGCCACATCAATACTGTGGTGGAGTCTGTCCACAGCATTGTCTGATCTATGGGCAGCGTGAGCTCCTTCCCCAGCAGACTGGATAATTGGGCTCCAGTGAGGGTCCCACAGAGCTCCAACTGAGGCATGGATGTTTGCCGGCGTGGGGCGACTCTCGATCTTGCCACGAGGAATGACAGGTGCACTTCGCCCTGCGTGTCTTCTGTTCGGAGGTATGCAACAGAGCCATAAGCTCTCTCAGACACATCGCTGAATACATGGATCTGTCTGTTGCGAACCTCAACCTGAGTTGTCACAGGGTCGAGCCAGCGATATACGTGGCAGCGCTTGGAGCTCTGTCTCCCAGTCTTTCCATTCTTGCAGCACATCTCGGGGGAGGAGAGGGTCGTCCCAACTACGCTGTTTATCCCAGAGACGCTGAACAAGAATCTTAGCCTGCGTTGTGTATGGGAGAATGTACCCCAGAGGGTCATACTGCCAAGCGAGGATTTTGTACACATTCCGCATCGTCACTTCTCCATACTCAAGGGGTCTGTGTTTGTATCCGAGCTTGTCAGACTCCTAGTGCCAGGTGAGTCCAAGGGCTGATTCTGGATGGTTGGCATCACCCTGTGAAAGCCAGTGCTCAAGGCTGGTGGACCTAGCTTCTTTGGGTAAGTGGCTGATGGCTCTTGGGCTGTTGCTTGCCCACTGGCAGAGCTCAAAGCTACCAGCGGATAGCAAGGCACGGAGTTTGTCGACGAGCTGCTTGGCCTCTTCAACAGTTGACACGCTCTGTAGGCAATTATCAACGTAGAAACACTGCTCTACAGATTTTCTCACATCTTCGTCGTCGGAGCTGTCTTCCTTCACATGTTCCTGTAGCGCGAACGTCGCGCAGCATGGGGAGCAGGTCGTGCCGAATGGCAAGACTTGCCACTCATACTCATCCGGGGGATCTTCGCGCCTTATGTCTCTCCATACAAATCTAAGGAGCGGTCTGTCTTCTGGCAAGAGTCTAACTTGATGGAACATGCTGCGTATATCGCCGCTAATGGCTACAGCATGCTGTCTGAAGCGCAGCAGGACTTCAAGAAGAGAGGTGCCCAGGGTCGGTCCAGGAAGTAATGCCTCATTCAGGTTGAGGCCACGAAACTGGTACGAGCAGTTGAACACTATGCGGTTCTTCTCATTGTGCCGCACTAAGTGATGGGGAAGGAACCATGATTCATCCTTAGTTGGTAAATCAGGGCTGAGCTTCTTCACCGACCCGGCTTGGACCAGTTTGCAAATCTCCTCACAGTATGCCTCAGCAAGCTGTGGGTCTCTTGCCAGTCTCCTCTCTGGGTGGCTCAGGAGTGTCTCTCTTATTGACCTCATGGAGGACCTTTAAGTGTTTGCCTTGACACATGTGGCATGTCTTCTTTAAGTCACACTAAGCAGCTTGGTGTGACCTTGCGCAGTGCCAGCATCGTTTATTGGCTCTGATCCATTCTACGATTTGTTCCTTCGTGAGTCTTTGAATGGCTTGACACTTATTCAGGAAGTGCTCTGTGTTCTCACGGTATGGGCAGTAAGGCTTTGCCTTCCCTTTCTTCTCTGATGATGCTGGGTGCTGATGTGGTGACTCTGTGGCTGTATGGCCCTCTGCCCCATGTAGCACAGATGCTGTAGCACATGGGGATTTGCTCTGCTTCTTCTCAATCTTTGAGCTGTGTTGCCCCTGTCCTTTGCGTTCCAGCTGGACCTCATAGCCCTGGCACCAGGACTCGTATCTTAGCCACTCTGCCAGGTCAACTAGGGTGTATGTGGTCCCGGGTCGCTGGAGCATCTGGCGGCAGAAGTTAGCTCGCACTTCAGATGGCAGCTTGGTGAGGAGACGGGCAACATGGGAGCTACATTGCAGCTCGACATCCCCATCAGGCCCCAGGGTCTGAAGCATGTCGACGAGGGACTGTACCTGGAGCACAAACTTCTCAAAGGCCGCCACGTTCCCACGCTTCAACTCTGGGGCTTCCATGACAGTGGCTATCCTCTTCAGTGCCACATGATGGGGCTGGCTGAACTTCTCATCTAATGCTGCCATAGTATCCGAGTAAGGCGTGAGCGAATTCAGGTAAGAATCAGCTACAAGACAGGCCTCCTCAAGTTTCAAGTGGTCAGTGAGGACTTGATATTTAAAGAGTTCAGTGCTATTTGCAGGTAACAGATTCACGAGGGCTATTTTCAGGCGGGCGTACTCCATTGGATCTCTATGGCTGAAGAATGAGATCTTTGGCTTGGGGCCCCTGTACACTCTCTCTTCAGACTGGGATGAGTTGAATGACTGCTGGTGGCTTAGGCGTGCAGAACTAAAGCCCGCTCTAGGGCTGAGTGAATATCTGGTGTGTACGCCGGGATCATGCTGGGCTCCGCGGCGTGGGAGACTGAACTGTGGATAGTAGGTCATGCCCACAGTAGGAAAAGACTGAGAGGGTGTAGGTGGCCTGGACCTAGGAAGGAAACCCGCTCTGGGGGTGGAGGACGAGTGGCCCGCTGCTGGTAAGCCAGGGGCAGCGCTCTGCTTTAAAAGCTGCAATTCGCTCATCATTCTGTCTAGGGCTGAGATGATGTTGCCATTGTTGTCATTTCCTATTGGTGCTGTTGGAGGCCAGGGCGGGGGAAGAGGCCAGTTGCTGTCATTGCCATCGTACTCCACTCTGTCAGCGGTGTGCGGCGCAGGCGTTGGCTGGGGAGGGAAGTCTGGCCACTCTGTTTGCTGACTCTCTATTTGGGCTCTACTTAAAGTCCTCAGTTTATCTGCTAGCGATCTCACATCTTTGTGGACATCTCTGAGTCCTGCCATATTGTGCAGCATATACTCATATGACTGGCGCAGTTCACTGTTCTGCTTACGAATCTCCTCTAATTCAGCTCCATAAGTAGCAGCAAGGCCCCCTCCATTGTCATGCTTTGGAGAGGAGGGCAAATGTTCACTTAACCTCTCACGCCATTCATCATGCTCTACACCTTGTGTCATGCGGAGGGAATGCTCGTCCTCTTGTTCATAGAGGGCTGGGTCCCACTGCACTTGACATGTGGAGTATGAGGCGTGTGCTTGTGTGGTGGGTGTCATCTTGACTGCTCCCTCCATACCTGTGCTCCATTTGCTCCCTATAGCTGATGGAGGCTGATATCGATTGTGCCTGGCTGCTTCAAGCCCATAATCTTCTAGGTAAAGTGGCGTGCGTGTCAGCCGCTTTAGACGAACTGGTTCACTGCCTTCTTGCATCTTGATCCCGAATCAACACCCTATCCGGCTCGAAGGACCAAAATGTTGGTGAGGATTGGACTGTATGGTTGATTCGTGATTTGGGGGTGGTGTTGCTCAGGCAGGTCTGTCAGAACCTCATACAATGCATGAAGCAGGCTTCCCTTTAACCTTTTAATGAGCCTCAGTATTTGTATTCAAACAGGATCACAGTATTACTGCAGTACAGGCTTGTGTGAGTTAATATAGATGTACGGTCTGCAAAGAAAACAAAGAAACTAATCACTACACTGCATTACATATCGAGTCATTCTCCACATATTTAACTGATATATGCTACAGTGTACACCCCTACATCATTAATTCATCCATATGACTCTAACTGAATGCATACATTTTAGCATATCAACAAAGAAACTGAATGACGCTAAATCTCCGTTTAGCGGTTAGCTAAATAAAGGACTGCTTAACGTGGTTCATTTACTATATGATGCATCACAGCAGTAACTCAACGAAAACATTTACTTGATATAAGGTACGCACAACTTATCGCACACACATGAGAGGCACTGACGATATCTGCTTCTTAGGAAGTGGGAGAATTAACAAACTTTACTGAAAGGACAGCAAACTTAACGTGCCACTAATGTCTGAAACTGAAACTGAACATCTGCACGTAGACACCGTTGCTAGGCAACATCAAAATCAACAATGAGAGTCCGATCAGCTGAGTCTTTTGTACAATGCATGTGTAGCTACGGTCTTCTGTTTCATTATCCCTGCTCACATAATATCACTCAATCAACAGACAAATGAAAAAAAAAAATTATCGTTTATTTGCGATTATTGAGTGAATCCAGTCGACTCGACACTCAAGACAGCAACATCAAATGAACGAGAAGGATAAGCGACTGAATGTGCTATACGCACAAGTGACGTCAGGGCCATGATTTATGATCATGTGACTCGCAGAAAATGGTTAAAATGGCGGCCTCCGTGGAGAGCTTTGACAGTTCAGCGAGAAAGTGTCATAATATCAAAATTCCTAGGGGTATGTTACTGATTTTTTTTTTCATGGTAGGCTTAGAAAACGATACTTCATTGAAATATAGTGTTTTATTAGTTATGTTCAATGACTGGAGTGTCCCTTTAACGATGACAACATAAAGTAGGAACAGCATGTACATGTGTTGGCACATGAGTTTCCACATGGATGTTTGTAATCGAGCAACTCATGTGCATTGTCGCCAATAGGTGTTGAGACTGTACCAGCAGGTTCAGCTCCAAACATCATATTGCCCCGACAAATGCATCATATTCACATTATCTAATACTCTTGCTGTCATGTATTCTTTGCTTGCAAGTCTGAAACCAAGAACCGAAGTTAACTTGGAAATATCCCATAGTAAAGAAAGCATTTTATGACGAACTTGGACTGTACGTCTTAATAGTAATAATAATGTAATTTACGTGTATACTATTACACGACACAACCGTATGTTCAGGATGCAACCTGTAAGTGGCGCCAATCAGAGACTTGCGGTGAGGTGAGGCAGTGACCCAAACTTTTATCACAGGATTTTGTGAACCTGTTCCCACGTACTATTCCCGATTGACAATCAAAACAATTAAGACAAAGCCTATTGGAAGCCCGTTTACTGATAGAGGAGATAATGACAAAAAGATTCATTCACGTATACGCTTCAATTCAAGACTGCAAGGATGGAAATCTGAATAATCAATTAGAAAAAATTCTCGGCTCTCGGTAATTCTGTATATCATTTAAACATTTTGTTAATCATATTATTAAAGAAGACTGAAAATGATCACCCGCCTTTTTTTTTTTTTTTTTTTTTGGGTGTAAAAGCGCGTATTTAAAGGAGAATATATTGAATATTGATTAAGCATTGAACTCTGCATAAGTCGAACTGTTTTTATATTTGTTGATGACATTGCTTCGGCTTCCTGGAAGCAAGTACGCGCAAATCTGCTGTCTAGTGAGCATTTCATGTTCGATATACTGAGTAATAATGCCGCGGAAACTTAAACTGGCCCGTCATTCTGCCAAATAGTCTTACTAAAATAGTTAATCGTCTAATTGCTAATCAAGCATAGGGAAGGATTCTGCCTCACCAAACTAACCTCTGACCGCACGTCACTGGCGCCAATGCATTAGCATGAAACAGTGCGTGGAATTTACCGAATATATGAAGAGTTTGGTTACAAAACGCAGTAAGTGCCAAAATTACAAAAATTGACATAATGCCATAGACCGGTAGTCCTGTGCTTCTTACACATGGTGCAATAATCTGTTTTTAGGAATTCATACAATAAGGTGTATTTCTTCATGGCCAAAGTTTTTGTTTTTCTATAAAATGCAATAGGCGCTAACATAGAAAAAGCTGATTTATTCAAAATGTGTAAAATGGATATATTGCGTTTTGGAAACAAACTCTTCATATACAAAAATACTGAGACTCCCAAGCCACGTCGCCATTCTTTTCTGGTGTTAAGTCTCAAGTAATGTTTCACGTGATGAGCTGCGCAGCAATTTCAGCGAGCTGTTCGAGCAGATGTGAACCGCCCCAAGAAACGTCATGTTACAGTGCGATGCAGCCGCAGACCTTGCAGACGTGCTCGAACGCACCCTATGTTCCATAGAGATATATAATAGAACCAGAGAGAACGAGGAAGTACCTTTGCTTCAGCCAGCATGTTAGCCTTTGGAAAGGTTTTTTATTTGTTTGTTTGTTATTATTGTTCTCGATGTCAATTTCTATTTTATCTGTGAATGCCAGGGGTATTAGGTACCAGTTAAACAGAAAATGTTTTTTCTTATATTGTCAAAACAAAGGTGCTGATTATTATTTTGTCCAAGAGACTCATGCCTCAGAAACGGACATGTCATTTTGGAGGAGTCAGTGGGGAAATAATGTTTGGTTTTCCTTTCCTTTGGTAGTAACAGTCTGCAGGGGTCGCTATTTTACAGGGAAAATTTAAAGATCATATTATTAGTCACACAGCAGATACAAATGGTAGATGGATAATTCTTCTTGTAGATATTGACCACTTTCAGTTTATCATTATAAATATCTATGCCTTAATAGATTGAGAATGCGAGCACTCTATAAAAAAGTTACAATATCTCTTACTGGGTGCACGGTCAGGGCAGACGTTTAGCAGAAAAGTAATCCAGCACTCACGGATAAAATTAAAGAATTTTTATTACGGCAGGGGCAACAAGACACAAACGTTTCAGCCTACTGGCTGCAGAAAGCCAGTAGGCTGAAACGTTCGTGTATTGTTGCCTGTGCCGTGATAAAAATTCTTTATTTTTATCTGCGAGTGCTGGATTCTTTTTCTGCTAAATATCTATGCCTCCAATAATAAACAAAATAATACAATTATTTTTTCAACAATAGAAAATAAAATTTATCAGTTTCTACTAAAATTTCCCTCAGCAAAGGTTCTATGGGGAGGAGATTTTAATACAGTTATGGATGAAACAATTGATTGATGGCCCCCCAAAGATAGAGTTATAAATAAATTAAGTAACGTATGTGGTAGAATGGATCTTATTGATGTCTGGAGACATCGAAATCCAAATCGAAGAGAATATACCTGGAGTAATAAGAACAGATCACAAAAATCTTGTATAAATTTTTGGTTGATTTCTTCAGACATTGAGGAGAAGATAGATTCAGCACTAATAGAGCCATCAGTCTTTACAGATCATCAGGCTGTTACAATTAGGGTTAATATGGTTTCCATTAGGTATAAAACCAGTAGAGATTATTGGAAATTAAATAAAACATCATTGTAAAATACACAATTTAAAAATGAAACCAAAAAATTATTGAAAAATACTGGAGGCAAGCAAATTTACTGAATAATTTTGGCAAATGCTGGGAATTGTTGAAATATGACATTAGAAATTTAGCTATATCCTGAGGAAAAAGAATTGCTAAAGCAAATCGTGAAAAAGAATCTCAAATAATTACAAAAATAATAAGATTATCTCAGAAACTAAGTTTAACTGGAGAAGAAATGGAAGAACTATCATCTTTACAACTAATATTTGGCAAAATATATGAGGAAAAAGCCAAAGGTGCCTTTGTTCGGTCTAGAAGGAAGTGGTTAGAACAAGGGGAAAAGTGCACCAAATACTTTTTTAATTTGGAAAAAAGGAATTTTGTGTTAACCTCCCTTTCTAAACTTAAGATTAATGATCAAATCTGTGAAGACAGTAAAGACATTTCTCAGTATGTAACTAATTTTTACCAAAATTTATACGCTACTGATAATGAAAATGTAGATGATATGGATTTGTTTCTCAAAAATAAGGCAAAGGACATTAAGGGCTCTATCTTTCACACTGCCCTACCCGTTGCCACTACCCGCTACCCGTGAATTACGCATTTAGCAGCTTCCACTATCCCTAATCGGTATCTTGCGGCCACTCTACCCGCTATGCATTATGCCGAATCCTTTATTTGCGACTGGAGGTGTGCCCGTGGGCGTGTTTATGCACTTTGCCTACAATTGCTATCTTGACCACACAGGTTAGGGAAAGCGTATAGCGGGTCCTCAAACCACCCGCTACCCATTTGGCAATTGAAGACACGGCTTCTCTCCCCCTATGCGATCTGACAGCGACAAATGGGCTACATTCAGTTCAGAAAAATAATTAATTATAATTAGGTCTATGCACTGGCACTCAGCAACGTAACCTTTTTTCCAGCGAGAGCGGCATTTCAGAACTCTTCAGCGAATGAAGGTAATTCTGGTGACAAGTACGTGGTTTCGTCCGTTTACATTTTCCAATCGGACAGCTGTCTAATTTTTTATTTATTTTTTTTACAGCAAGTTGCGTGACCGTGCTGCAAAAACAGGTGTGCGTACTTGTCGCCGAAATTACCTTCATTCGCAAAAGAGTTCTGAAATGCCGCTCTCGCTGGAAAAAAATTACCGTTGCTGAGTGCCAGTGCATAGACCTATTTATAATTAAATTATTTTTCTGTACTGAATGTAGCCCATTATTTTGTCGCTGTTGGATCGCATGGGGGAGAGAAGCCGTGTCTTCAATTGCCACTTGATTATTCTTGAATTGGAAAACGTGTTAATAAGGGAAAACCATCTAGAATTAGCCAAGACTAATTGTAGTCAATAAAGGGAAGGATATTTTCTCCCAAATTTTCAGGTCTAGCGCCCGCCCTGAGATTTATTTCCCACAGAACGAGAACGCGTGACATAACTGCGTCTCTCCCATCAGGCAGTGACGAAATTATGTCACCTGGTTGCAGATGACGTGTACACCGCTGCCAGCTGTCCGTATGCCTTGCCTGTTGCTGTTAGGGTTAGTGTGGCACTATTTTTCTATGCCAGTGGGTCATTCCAACACCCACTCAGCTCAACTGGAGGCATGACCCAATCATGGTGAAACGCATTTTTTTTTTTTTTTTTTTTTTTTTTAAGTTTCCATCACAAAAGGGGTAGGCTTGATGTTTTTTTATTATTATTATTACATACCAAACATTAAACAATATGTCAATGTCAAATAATAATAATAATGATAATAATAATAAAATAATACAATTCATGATTAACTTAACAAAAACAGATCCTCCCCTGTCTGGATTTGACCTCATGCACGAGCAATTTAACTTTGTCTTCGGAGAAACGTGGCGACCTTCCTCTCTCCATCACGGGTTTCAGTTTGAGGATTTGGGAGAGCGCAGCCTGCACCTAAAGGCAATGGCACCTAGCACTCTGATTGGTTTAACTGGCGTAACGCCCAAACCATGCCTATGCATGCAATATAACGGGTAGCGCAGGTGTTTTAGGGATATAGGCATTGTGCAAGATAGCAACTTTTGCGGGGGAACGCCTCTTACGCAATGCTAAATCCCCAAATAACGGGTTTAGGGACTCTGGCGCAAGATAGGGCCCTATATGTATTGATGATAGTTTTAAATCTATGTGTGACCAAAAAATTACTTTCACTGAGGTACAAAAATGTATTAGCTCCCTTAAAAACAACAAATCTCCCAGGAATGATGGATTGATTGGGGAATTTTATAAAATCTTTACAAAGCCATAAACCCCATTTTTGGTTGCTGTATTTGAAGAAGCCATAGAAAAAGGAGAATTACCACCAACTCTTTGACAAGGCCTTATTACATTGATCCCAAAGCCAAATAAGGATAAATTGAGTATTGAGAATTGAAGACCAATTAGCTTGTTAAATAATGATGCAAAGTCATTTGCAATGATTTTTGTGAAAGGACTAAAATTAGGACTTGAAGATATTATTGACGAAGAACAATCTGGTTTCATGCCTGGAAGGAATATATGTCATAACATACGTCTCATTTTGGATATGGATGATTACAATGATCTCATATTAGATGACAGTTTTATTTTATTTGTTGATTTTTACAAAGCATTTGACACAGTCACCAATTTATGTTCAAAGTTATTAAATGTTTTGGTTTTGGGGATCAATTTCTGAGGGCGGTCCAAACTTTATATAATGATTGCAATATTTCTGTTAAAACAGCTCATGGTACCACTCCTAGATTTAATGTCTGCCGTGAAATTAGACAAGGGTGTCCATTAAGGCCCTTTTTATTTCTCTTAGTAACACAAATTATGGCAATGCATATTAAAAAAGGTTTGTTTCAAGGCATCGCTATTCTGGGAAAAGAATTCAAGTTATCTCAACTTGCTGATGATACAACAATTTTTTTTGTCTAATAAGCATGAGGTGATTAAAGCTGTTGGTGGTATTGAAGAATTCTCTAATGTGTCTGGTTTAAAAATGAACCTGAACAAGTCTGTGTTATTACCATTAAAGGAATGTAATCTATCTGAAATTAATGGCATCCCAATTAAAAACACAGTTACATATTTGGGTATCATTGTTGACAAGAATGAAAAACTCCGCAGTAACTTAAACTTCAATCATATAGTGAAACAAATAAAGAGTAAATTCAATTTGTGGTTGATGAGAGACCTCTCACTGAACGACAGAATCTTATTATCAAAAGCTGAAGGGATTTCCCGATCTGTTCATGTCTCTTTGTCATTGGAAATGCCTTCTGTGGATATATATATAAGGAGTTGGATAAGATTCTTTTTAGTTTTATTTGGAGGAACAGATGTCATTACTTAAAGAAAGATGTTTTATGTAACACTAAAAGAGATAGTGGTCTGGAGGTCTTAAGCTTTGAAACCTTAAATAATACTTTTAAAGTGAAATGGTTAAGTAATTTAATTAAGGAAAAAGACAATATTTGGAATACTTTTCCAAAATATATATTCAATTTAATTGGTGGTCTAGAATTTCTGCTTAAATGTGATTATTAAATTGATAAATTACCTGTTAAATTGGCCAATTTTCATAAGCAGGCCTTGCTGGCTTGAAAACGGATATACAAACATAATTTCTCACCAACTAATTATTACATTTCGAATAACAAGTATATTCAATATTAAAAAAATCTTTGTTTTTTAAAAAATGATTTGACAATGGAATTATATTAGTGAAACAACTTGTAAATGCTGAGGGTTATTTACTAAAATATGATGAATTTCTCACTAAGTTTAGGTTGCCAATTACACCAAAAGAGTATGCAGTAGTTTTTGATGCTGTACCAAGGTCTGTGTTGCAGCTTCTTTGAGGAGTGGTAATTGATGTCTCATTGATCAATCCAGTTAGCAGTGGTATTTTTCTTGGAGAAAAAGACATTACTGTACATAAATGTTCAACTAAATACATCAGAAATCTTTTGCTAACAGTAACAGTGCCCTCAGCAAAAATTTTTTGGATTTCGCTTTATGGAGAAATTGACTGGAAGAAAATTTGGTTAATCGATGATAAATTTTGTCTTTATAATAAAGTAAAGGTTGTTTCTTTAAAAATTATGCATAACATATATCCAGCAAAGAAAATATTACATAGATTTAATATTGATTTTGAATATTCTTGTACTTTTTGCAGAGTTGAAGAGGAAACAATTTGTCATTTGTTTAATCAGTGCATGTATACCAGAATATTTTGGGTGGATGTTCAGAATTACATTTCTAGAAAAACCAAACAAGCAATTCAGTTTGAAGGGAAAGACATTTTAATTTCTTTTGAAGACAACATGAAAGAAAAAGATTTAAATTTTTTTTGTGCAACGAATTTTATTTTTAAGAAAATTCCATATACATAAAAAGAGATGGTCAGACTCCAAACCCATCTTTCAACATTTTCTACTAGAACTGGAACAATATGGCACCACAATCGAAGAACTTCAGAACAAAGAAAGCAATGAAAACAAACTCTGTATTGGTCAAATTTAGTAAGGATTAATATTTGTGCTTTTTTGTACTCTTATATGCCATTATGTACACTGTAAAAACTGTTACTTAGATAAAACTCAAAAAAAAAAAAATAAGGCAACATTTTCCAAGCACTTTTTCTTAGTTTTGTGAACTTCTTGTTTTTGAAGTTGAGAAAACTCAATCGCAAAATTTTAGCATAAAGTAAAATTTTTAAGAACAGTCTACAAAAAAAACCCCAGGAAATTGAGTTCAACCATTGTCAAAATGGACAGCATTTTAAGTACATCTAACTTAATTAAATTGTATTTAAAAGAAAACATGAATTTTTACTTTCATTTTACTTTTTTTCATATTTACCAATTCCTAACCTCTCCCAGGGGCCCACCTGTCCTGCATGCTTTAGATCTCTCCCTGCTCCAGCACAGGTGATTCAAATGATCAGCTCATTATCAGTCAGCCTCAGGGGAATGATAACGAGCTGATTATTTGAATCACCTGTGCTAGAGCAGGCAGAGATCTAAAATATGTAGGACAGGTGGTCCTTTGGGAAGTACTGTATTAACCCATTTAAACCTGGACAGCATGTGCGCATCTCAAGAACGTGACGTTGCCGACACAGATATGCGCGTAATTTTGAAAGTACCGTAATTACTATAAGTTTTGCGCAATAGAAAAAAAAAATCCAACTGTTCCTGAAAGCTGTGAAGCTGTGCTTCAGCCCAAATACAGGTTACTATCTGCTGGGATTTTTGCATTAGGCCTTAAAGGGTTAAACTACAAACCCCAATTTCAATGAAGTGGGAACATCGTGTAAAATGTAAATAAAAATGGAATGCAATGATTTGCAAATCTCATAAACTCATATTTTATTCACAACTGAACATAGACAACATAATGTTGAAATTCAGACATTTCATGAAAAATATTGGAAATATTAGCTCATTGTGAATTGGATGGCAGCAACACATTTAAGAAAAGCTGGGACAGGGGCAACAAAAGGCTGGAAAAGTGGTGCTAGTAAAAAGAAAAAAATCAGAGCATTTTGCAACTGATTAAGTTAATTGGCATCAGGTCAGTAAGATGACTGGGTATAAAAACAACATTCTAGAGGCAGTCTCTCTTAGATGGGCAGAGGTTCAATCTGCATCTAAAAATTGAGAACAATTTCAGAAAAAGGCTTCTCAATCTTAAATTGAAGACTTTGAATATCCCACCATCCAGAGTACAAAAGACTCAGAGAATCTGGAGAAATGTTTGTGCATAAGGGACAAGGCCGAAGGTGAATATTGGATGCTCGCGATCTTCGGGCCCTCAGACGGCACTACATTAAAAATGGGTATGATACTGCATGGGAATTCACTGCATGGGTTCAGGAACACTTCCAGAAATCATTGTCTGTGAACACAGTTTACCGTGCAATCCACAAGTGCTAGTTAAGGCTGCATCATGTAAAGAAGCCATATGTAAAAATCCAGAAATTCTGCCATCTTCTCTGGGCCAAAGCGCATTTAAAATGGTTTAAAATGGACTGAGGTAAAATGGAAAGCCATTTTAAAATGAGCTTTGGTCCTGAGCAGATGGCACCATTTCTGGATTGTGTTCACATATTGCTTCTATGCATGATACAGCTTTAACTTGCATTTATGGATTGCACAGCAAACTATGTTCACGCAGTGATTTGTGGATATGTTCCTGAGCACATGCAGTGAATTCAAGTGCAGAATCATACTTGTTTTTAATGCAGCGCAGCCTCAGGGCCAGAAGATCGAGCATCCAATATTCAGCTTCGGCCTTGTCCCTTGCGCATAGATTTCCCCAGATTCTCTGAATCGTCTATATATTGTAGATGGTAGCATCATCAATGTCTTCGCAATTCACAATTTTCCGAAATTGTTCAATTTTTAGACGCAGATTGGTAAACCACTGCCCATCTTTACTTCTAAGAAAGAGTGCCTTTCTAAAATGCTGTATTTATACCCAGTCATGTTACTGACCTGACGCCAATTAAACTAATTAACTGCAAAACACTCCTCCAGCTGTTTTTACTGGGTACGCTCGAGAAGTGATGACAAGCGGCAAGGGAGGAGCATATCTTTAAAATTAATAGGAAAATGTCTACCGGTGGAGACGTAGCAAAGCAAAAAGAAAAAAACAGATTTTTCAGAGCGATCAATGTTCATAGTTTCATAAATCGCTGACGAATTAACATCGCCTCGGTGAAGATCTAGTAATCCAAACTTAATGATGTGCTGGGGCCTGTTCCACAAAAGTAGGATCCTGAGATCCAGGATCAATGACATATCCAGCATTACCAAATCTCAAACAGTGTGCAACTGGCTTAATTAGTTCAACGAAGGCAGAACCGGGGGCAGGAGGATCTGCTAATTCTAGCCAGCTGCAGCTAATCCTGTTGAGTGCGCGCACACGTCCACCTGAAATAGACCCAGAGATCGAGCACAGAATCGCTGATCATCACCATGGACAGTAAGTAGCTGCAGCAGACGCATGCGCCAGCTACACTCAAAGACCGCGTTCGGACAGAGGGACGATGGTATATCTGAAATGCCTCTGCTTGCTACTCCTTCAGTATCTGTCTGAATGGTGCGGGACGTTTGAAAGGAATGTTAAAGTGAGCTAAACTAAAGGGAAAGTAAACTCGGGAGGTGTTTCAACGCCGTTGAAAAGGAGTAGCTGATGCACTTTTGCGTTACCGTGAACGAGATAGGCCGTTGCTGACAGACATATATATATAACATCTTCACTCAATTAAGAATTGATGCCATTGCGCACAATATACTTATCTTGAAGGGGAATGTTACTGCCAAACCTATGTAAACGTTAACATATACCTTGATGGTGTAAAAAATCGCCAATATATTTTTCCCCCAATTTCCAAACTCCAAATTGATAAATTTGGCGATTTAAATGCCTTCACAGCGCATCCTTTCAGAGCGATGACCTTTGACCCGTGACGTCTCTGTGAGAACGTTCACAAACTTAACATTGGTAGTACATGCAACAACTGGAGTCTGCTCCAATATTTTCCTATTTTCAATGGTTTTCCCGAACTTTGGAGGCACCATGCCTCGTACTTGTGTTGTTGGAGGGTGTAACAACACGAACGCAGGTACTCTTTCTCGGGCATTTTCTTTTTCATATCAGGAAATGAAAGGACGAGAGTGAACTGCCTCTCTCGTTTTGTCTCTTTTTAGTCCCAGCTAGCCACACAGCCAGCGTGCACTGTGAATACGGCTATGTACAGTGATCGCGATGGACCGTGTGTGACAGAATGCTACATGTACTCGGTGCGATACTAACGTTCGTTGATGGTACACCGGGCTGCAAATTTATAATTCCCAAACTGAACTCATCTGCCTCCCTTATGCGTCTCTCCCCCAATAAGTACGGATAGCTCAGTTATAATAGCAACCTCATTCCCATATAAAATTTAGTCAGAATAAATGCGAATATTTGAATATCGTAAACATTCATCAATAATAATGGCTTCAGGTAGTGTTTCTACGCGAACAACTTCAGCACCCCAGACAAAGCCTGAAAGCTCAGACGGGGCTGTCCTCAAATTTTCCTCAAGACAAGTGAATCATGCAGATATTAGACCAGACAGTTGGAGTTTACCTGGGGCATTTTAAGTCATGATTTATGCACATAAGAAAACGCGTCATAACTTTGTGAAGCAACTTAAACAGTGCAATCGGAAATAAAGTGGACTGTTATACTACCAATTAGTTTTCGCAACTGTTGCAAATCAGACAACGTAATCTGCAGCAGGATTAGGTAATTCAGCATACAGATGTGCCATTACCTAAAGGTCTTTAATACCGCCAATGGACTGCTACTGATTTAAAACATTTCTCTGTCGTTCTGGGTGTAGCAGGAATAGTTTTGCCTGCATTGATAAATGAATGAAGTTCGCCAAAATTCGGTTCTGTATCCCTCAAGGGTTTGTTGTTTGTGTTGCCCTGGCAACCTGGCGATACCTCTGGGTCAAAGGGCAGTGCCCTCCCGCCTCTCGCCCCTTTTTTCTGAAAATTCTGGGCGAAGAAGGTGGGTAGAATTATGACCTCCGCTCATTGTGTATTAAAACAATGAAATCCCCATTAAAGTCCGATCTGACATTGTAAAATGTATTATGAATGTAAGTGGATCACAATGCATGTATTTCGGAACATATTATTGGTTGCCTTGCTTATATTGACCGAATATGTGAGAGCAAACTATGAATGACTGTTGCGATATGTACATTCTGCGCGGGGTTTTTAACTATAGTATTTTGAATGTAGGAGCTGGAGGGTCATCATTACTGTCCGAAACCGACCCGTGTTTTGTGTTTGTCATTGTCAGGTATGTTGTATTACATTTGAAATGTATTCCTGTTCATACTATACAATCACCTTGTTGGTTAAATAGCAGGAGGCTACTTTGTCCTTGTTTCGCAATGTAAGCCGGATGGTAGCTAACGTTAGCCGGCTATGCGTTTGAGCTTTTTTTTTAATCCAAGTTATGTTTTTGCCTCTCGCCCTTTTTTTCTGAAAATTCTGGGCGAAGAAGGAGCTGGAGGGTCATCGTTACTGTCCGAAACCGACCCATGTTTTGTGTTTGTCATTGTCAGAAGAATAAAGCCATTGAACCGTCGCCTGTCGTCTGCCTGCACGTTTCTGTGGGAAGTAGCTCCAGCAGAGAGGAGTCGGGGTTGCATGGTTACATGGGCACACAATCACCAACTGAATCCACACCGTTTGTGCCTTACTAATTCCACTTGCTGATAGATTAATCATGACGTCAAACAGCAACTACGAATGGCTAGTAACGCAACAGGGGACAAGCAAGGCCATTGGTCAAAAAAATTTCCCAGCAAACCTGCTTTCTGAAACTTTTAGGACGAAAACAACACTAAATAAATTGTACATAGATTAAACCCATGCATCGTTTTTTACTTGCAAGAATACAGTTTTTCGGTCATTATTATATCATGAAGCAAATATATTGATAGATACAAATGGCCATGACGCAGGGTAACCGGAATAGTGAAGTAGAACCTTAAAAAATGGTATATATAACATTAAGTTAGCCATAGGAGATATCGTGTAGGAACCAACATTCCCACTAGTGTACGTCCCAGTTGTCTTTAGTCACGTTAATTAAAAAAGGGGAAATTAAAGAGATAATCAAGAAGGTTTGAAGTGGTTTGTTTATATTGACATCTTTGGCAGTAAGCTGTAATTACAGGTGCGCTTCTGGACCTCATTTCCCATAACTCTTCTCGAGACCTAACTGTGTCGCCTGTATGACGTCGGTAAATTGACGGCTCTTACCAGTTCCACGCCTCCTCAACTCTCATGCAGACGGGAAAGAAGCTCTTTGACACGGCAGTTGAACTCAATAAAAG
The DNA here is from genome assembly GCA_029692085.1 of Gymnothorax javanicus. Lineage (NCBI taxonomy): Eukaryota > Metazoa > Chordata > Actinopteri > Anguilliformes > Muraenidae > Gymnothorax > Gymnothorax javanicus. The sequence goes on from CM056197.1 coordinate 18,608,534, forward strand.
TGAAACTTACGTGACGTTAGTCATCCATTAGCGTAATCTCATTCCAGTAACATGTTAGGCTATTGTGATAAATCGATTAACTTAAAGGGCTGCCAACTCTCACGCATTCGCCGTGAGAATTTGTGCTTCATTCACATTCCCGTGCTGTAGTCAGTAATTATTCAATCAACAAAATGCGTGTTTCACAATCGATCAAATTGTTTAAATGAAGTAAGACCATTTGAAACATTTTTATGCAATTCCACTGCTTCCAACCCCTGAGTGAAGAAACGCGTGAGAATTCCGGAATCATAATTTTTCTCATATTACTAATGGCGAAATCCACCGTAACACGTGTGAAACTGATAAACTTCAATGCAAAAGGACTTCAATTCCACCCGAGAATCTCTACAAACGGTCTGATAGAATAATTTCTGACTACAGCACGGGAACGTGAATATGTCGTTTAAACTCAAGCCTGTAATGTGGCAAAAAGCCATTAGATGGCAGTATTGACATTTTTTTTGTTAAGCAATCTAAAGCTAGGTTTGGGCATGTTCCGGGCATGCCTCAGAGGGGGCTGGAAAAGAGTATATAAGGAGAAAAATCGAGAGTGTAGTTAGTTGGAGAAATTGCAAGGAGATATTGTGGAAGGATACATTTGACCAGACCTGTCACTCTTTTCAAGACCTGTGAAGCTTTTTGTGGATTTTTGCCTGTGTTGGAGCATTTTCCTGTCCCAGGACATCGCAACATAGCAACCCATCTCAATTACCAAGGGACTGTAACTATTTTTTTATTATTATTTCAATCTTGGTCAGTAGGGTAGAGAGTAGATTAGTTCTGTTTGTTTAATTAAATCTGTTGAAGTTTAAGAATTTTGTCTGTCATCCCTTGCTGTCCGTGACGCCATAACAAATTGGAGCCATAACAAATTGGGGGCTCAGGTCCGGGATAGACCATTGTGCGAGTCATTTATTGAAAACCTAAAATTTCACATAGTGAAATAGTTTTTTTGAATTTTCCTAGATATATATTGGCAGATCAACAGCAATGGATGATTTCTTGGCATCACCAACCGTAAAGGTTTTGAAGTCTTTTAAAAAGACAGAACTGCTAGAAATATGCAGACAGTTAGAGCTGACAGATGTAAAACCAGCCATGCGAAAAGCAAGACTGGCTAGAGAGATTGTTGAATATTACATTGATGAAAATGTGTTTGCACCAGGAGATCTGGAACAGTTTCCACTGGAAAATCCAAATGTAGAATTGGAACTTAAATTAAAAATGCTAGAGATTGAAAGGGAGGAAAAAGAAAAACAAAGGCAGTTTGAGTTAGAAAAATTAGCAAGAGAAGAGAAAAAAGAGAGAGAGAAAGAGGAAAGAGCAGAAAGAGGGAGACAGAGACAGAGAGATTTCGATTTAGAAAAATTAGATAGAGAAGAAAGGCTCCAAATGGAGCTACTAAAAATCAAAATGCAAGGTGAAAACAAATTTCGGGCTAGCCAGGAGGTAAAGCTGGTGCCTCCATTCTCAGAGAAGGAGGTTGATAAGTATTTCCAGTGCTTCGAGAAGGTAGCTAAGAGTTGTCAGTGGCCAAAGGAACACTGGCCTCTGATGTTGCAAACTGTCCTCAAGGGCAAAGCTCAACAAGCCTATTTGGGTTTGTCTGCAGATGATTCCTCTGATTATGAGGTTGTCAAAAAGGTTATTTTGACAGCTTATGAGTTGGTTCCAGAGGCTTACCAACAGAGATTCAGAGGTCTGAAGAAATCTGACAAACAGACCTATGTTGAATTTGCTAATGAGAAGAAGGTTTGCTTTGAGCGCTGGTGTACTTCTATGGAGGCCAAGGATGATTTCAACTCACTAAAAGAGATGGTGTTAATTGAAGAATTCAAGAACTGTGTCAAGGATGATATTAAGACCTACCTTAATGAGAAGCAAGCACTGAATTTGCAATCAGCTGCCAAGTTTGCAGATGAATATGTTCTCACACATAAGTCCAAATTTCAGTCTAGCAGTAACAATAGATGGTGCCAATTTCGGAAGAAAGGTAACGGTGATACCCAAGATTCCTCACCCAAAGACAAAGACAAATCTGGTGATGGTGCTCAGAAAACTAGTCAAAGGTCTGATCAAAGTGTGAAAGCTGACAGTGACAAAAGTGGTCTAGTTTGCAATTATTGCAAGAAATCTGGTCATGTTACAACTAACTGTTGGTTCCTTAAAGCTAAGAAAGAAAAAGAAAAGGATACCAAACCCAATGCCTTTGTGAAGACAAGGTTAGAAACCCCTGTAGTAGATGACCGATCTGCTAAATTGCCTGCTCCTTGTGAGGCTAAGAAGCCTGATACTGCTGACTTTGTGAGGGAGGAATTTCTTCCATTTGTTTCAGAGGGATTTGTGGCTCTGAATGAGCATTCTCCTCCTGTCCCCATATATATCCTAAGGGATACCGGAGCTTCTCAGTCACTTTTGTTGATGGACTCCTTGGAGTTATGTGATGAGACCGCTTCTGGGGATTTCATACTTGTACAAGGTATTGAAGGGAGGACTGTATCTGTACCCCTGCGCTCTCTATTCTTGAAGTCAGATTTAGTTACAGGACAGGTAAAGGTGGGACTTATGTCAAGTCTACCTATCAAGGGTGTTTCTCTGTTGCTAGGCAATGACCTGGCTGGGGGCAATGTAGTTCCCCCTGTTCATCTTACTTCACAGCCGAGCACTGAAGATAGTGATGAAGACCCATCTCTGTATCCTTCCTGTGCAGTGACTCATGCTATGGCCAAGAAGGCTCAAGAAGAAGATGATGTGGTGCCGCCCAGCACATTGAATAGTCATGACTCAGGTGGTTCGCCTCATGACTCTTTTCAGCCTACTATGGTTTCTCTGTTTGAGGACTTATCAGACACTTTTTATCAGTTCTCTATTCAGCCAGCCAGATGGATCTGGTGATTCAATGTGTCTGGAGACTTGTCTCTGTCCAGAAAGCGGTTGATTCAGGAGCAAACCAATGATCCTGAAATTTGTGTACTAAAGAAGAGAGCCCTTCCTGATGAAGAAATAGACACAGTTCCAATTGGGTATTATCTCAAGGATGGAGTGTTGATGCGGAAGTGGCGCCCTCCTGATATCCCTGCCAATGCAGATTGGGCAGTGGTCAAGCAAATTGTTCCGAAGGTCTACAGGAATGAGATCTTAACAATGGCTCATAGTTTGCCTTTAGGAGGTCATCTTGGTGTTAACAAGACTGTTGACAAGATCATGAAACACTTCTTCTGGCCTGGACTTCGGAAAGATGTTTCCAACTTTTGCAAAAACCTGTCACACTTGTCAGGTAGTTGGAAAACACCAGTTAGACCCACCTGTAGCTCCATTGCAGCCTATCCCAGCATTTGGGGAGCCCTTCTCCAAGGTCATTGTTGATTGTGTTAGTCCATTACCCAAGACTAGATCTGGAAATCAGTACTTGTTGACAATCATGTGTGCATCTACCAGATTCCCTGAAGCCATCCCTCTACACAACATCAAGGCAACGGCAATTTCGAAGGCTTTGATAAAGTTCTTCACGTTGTTTGGCCTTCCCAGGGAAATTCAGTCAGATCAAGGTAGCAATTTCACTTCCGATTGTTTCAGCAGGGTGTGTATGAACTAGGTGCGAAGCAGATTCTTTCCAGTGCCTATCATCCAGAGAGTCAGGGTGCCTTAGAGCGGTTTCATTCCACTCTCAAGACAATGATGAGGACTTATTGTTATGACCATGAGAAAGACTGGGATGAAGGTGTTCATTTGCTGTTGTTTGCAGCTAGAGAAGCAGTGCAGGAGTCTACTGGATTCAGTCTGTTTGAGCTAGTGTTTGGCCATGAAGTGAGAGGACCTTTGCTATTGTTGAGTGAACAATGGCAAGAGAAAGAGCCGCATATCAGTCTGTTAGACTATGTTAGCAAGTTCAAGGAAAGACTGCGTGCAGCTTGTGACCTAGCCAAAGAGAACTTGAAATCAAGTCAGGAAAAATGAAAACTTGGTATGATCATAAGGCTAGAAGCCATGAGTTTAAACCAGGAGACAAGGTCCTTGTGTTGTTTCCCTTGCAGTCCAATCCATTGCAGGCTAGATTTCATGGTCCTTATGAAATTCTGACAAAACTCAATGATCTCAATTACATTTTGAAGACTCCAGATAGGAGAAAGCCAAAACAGTTGTGTCACATTAACATGCTGAAGCCTTATCATGATAGGAATGCTAGGGTTGCAGCTGTCACTTCAGATCCTCCTATGGCCGAGACTTATGAAGATGAGGGGGAGTTTCAAGATGATGAACCTAGAATTAAAGCTGAAGTTCTTTCATATAAATAGTCAAATTCTGAAGTGTTGCAAAATCTTGATGTAAAACTCCAGCACTTAGAACCCTCACAGAAAGATCAGTTTGAGAGGTTGATCAAGAAATATAAAGATCTATTTCCTGATGTTCCAAAGAGAGTTTCTATAGCCTCTCATGATGTAGACGTTGGTGATGCCAAACCAATAAAACAGCATCCGTACCGGATGAATCCTGAAAAGAGAAAGATTGCTGAGAAAGAGGTTGAGTACATGTTAGAACATGATATTATCAGACCCTCTAACTCAGATTGGAGTTCACCCTGTGTTCTAGTTCCAAAACCTGATGGAAGCACTAGATTCTGTACAGATTATCGCAAAGTCAATGCTGTAACTAGAACTGATGTGTTTCCAATACCTAGGATTGATGATTGTATCGATAGAGTAGGGCAAGCAAAGTTTCTGACCAAGATTGATTTATTGAAGGGTTATTGGTGTGTGCCTTTAACTGAGAGGGCCAAGAGCATCTCTGCTTTTGCCACACCATCTGGGTTATACCAGTATGAAGTCCTACCCTTTGGCATGAAAAATGCCCCAGCCACGTTCCAAAGGATGATACAGTCTACAGTCGCCGGATTGAAACACACGCGTGCATACATCGACGACCTGATCACATGGAGTGACTCCTGGGAAGAACATCTGAAAGATGTAGAGACGTTGTTCCAGCGCTTGACCCAGGCTAACCTGACTGTTAACCTGAACAAGAGTGACTTTGGTTGTGCTACTGTCACGTATCTTGGCTACGTCATAGGCCAGGGTAAGGTGGCACCCATAGATGCTAAAGTCCAAGCCATCATGGACTTTCCAGTTCCTGACAACAAAAAAGCTTTGCTCCGCTTCCTTGGAATGATCGGGTACTACCACAAGTTCTGCAAGAACTTTGCTGAGATTGCTCTCAGTCTCACCAACCAACTGAAGAAAGGCGTAAAGTTCACTTGGGATGAAGCATGCCAAAGAGCCTTCGATCGCCTGAAGTCTCTGCTGTGTCACTTCCCCGTGCTCAAATCTCCTGACTTCAACAAACCGTTCTCCATAGCGGTCGATGCCAGTGACCAAGCTTGTGGATCTGTGCTCCTACAGAGAAGTGACTCTGATGACATTGAGCATCCCGTGGCATACTTCTCCAGGAAGTTCAATCGCCACCAAAAGAACTATTCCACAATTGAGAAGGAGCTGTTCGCTCTGGTCCTATCCTTACAACACTTTGAGGTTTATGTTTGTACAGGGCAAAAGCCAATGATGGTATATACTGACCACAATCCGTTAATGTTTTTGAGTAAGATGAAAAACAAGAATCGGAGATTGTTGAATTGGAGTTTGATTTTACAAGAGTTTGACTTGGGAATTAAGCATGTAAAGGGTGCTGACAATGTAATTGCCGATTGCTCATCCCGTGTTTGAGTATGTGTATATATATCACGTGTTTATTAGCATATTGTATTATATGTATATTTATACAAGTGTCTACTTAACCATTTTTGTATTGAAAAGAAAAATTTTGCCTTTATAAGTCAAAATTTTTCCCTTTTGGAATGGAGGTGTAATGTGGTAAAAAGCCACTAGATGGCAGTATTGACTTTTTTTTGTTAAGCAATCTAAAGCTAGGTTTGGGCATGTCCCGGGCATGCCTCAGAGGGGGCTGGAAAAGAGTATATAAGGAGAAAAATCGAGAGAGTGTAGTTAGTTGGAGAAATTGCAAGGAGAAATTGTGGAAGGATACATTTGACCAGACCTGTCACTCTTTTCAAGACCATGTGAAGCTTTTTGTGGATTTTTGCCTGTGTTGGAGCATTTTCCTGTCCCAGGACATCGCAACATAGCAGCCCATCTCAATTACCAAGGGACTGTAACTATTTTTTTATTATTATTTCAATCTTGGTCAGTAGGGTAGAGAGTAGATTAGTTCTGTTTGTTTAATTAAATCTGTTGAAGTTTAAGAATTTTGTCTGTCATCCCTTGCTGTCCGTGACGCCATAACAAATTGACGCCGTAACAAATTGGGGCCATAACAAGCCGAATATGTGAAAGTTGAGAGCCCTGTGTAAATAATGAAAACGGTAGTTGGTTAACAGGTAACGTTATAACTTTTCTTCTTTTTTTTTTTTTAAAAAAATGATTTGTCGAGGCGGTTAACGTAGCTTTTTTTCCCGTTTGCTTCCATTACGTTATAATTTTAGTTTCAGTGGTAGCGCCTCAACAGAGACTCAGCTAACGTTAGTTTCTACTGTGCGCAGTATAGCTACGCAGTATGGTATTTGCCATTGGGTAGACGTCAAGGGATCCAGTAGCGGTACTTTCCGCTTCTTGGAAGGCTGCATTTTTAACGGTCCTGGGTCATTCTATGAAAATGGTAGCTTTCCTGTCCCTGCATTATTCACCAGGAAAAACGCTTATAAGTGTTAAACAATGGCACAAAATATACATGTTTTATTGTAATTTTAGTGTGTTATTGTTATTAAACCATACATAAGACAGTTATAATGCACATTCTTTTATATATATCTTGAAGAGCATGGTTAGCGCCATGAATTTGGCTTGTCCCTCGGGTAAGAGTCATGGTTTAGTGATGTATTTTGAATTTAAATTAATGTTTTTCTCCTGTTTGAAAGATCATAATACAAAGTAAAGTGTTATGGCTATTTAGTATAATACTTAAAAAAACAAAATTATCAAAAAATAATTTAAATAGTTTTCAAAAAATAGCTGTCCCTTGATTTCATGTCACTGGTGTTACCATTTGTAAAAACCTTTATTTTGAAAAACTGCTGCATCCCTGCAAACATCTTCTGGGGTCAAGAGTTCATTGGAGGCGTGTCAATTTTGATAAGCACATGGTAAGTCTGCACCTTCCCTTCATATGTTGACAATTTTAAGAATTAACTAGTAATTTCATGTGAGGAATTAAGATGCGTTACCGGTGTTATAGAGTTTATACTAAGGGGAAAGAAAATTTTATTAAAATAATTCATCAAATTGTATGATTAGCTGATACATTTATAAGTTAAGAAGTGTGGTTTTGCCTGCAATGTCCACCATCTTGAATAGGCCATCTTGTCTATCGATGTGTCACTGGTGTTTCTGTCACTGGTGTTATTGTTCTAGGTAGTAATACCAGTTACCAGTGGGTAACACCAGTGACGATCATTAGCACCACTAATCCCTTTCCCCCAAATAAATAAATAGATCAGCATTTACATAAAACAGACTTATTAGCATTTCATTTCTGTTTCAATATTGTAACCGTATGACTATATTTTTTATAGATATGGCAAAGTTGAGTGCAGCTGAAAAGCAAAGACTCTTCAGATAGCACAGGGATGCTGACCCAGAACGCAGAGCAGTCTACCTTAAAAAAAAAAAAAAAAAACTAACTTACTTTAATGATGTAGAAACTCAAAAAAGAAAGAGAGTGAAGGACCTCGTAGAAAGTGAGAAAAGACAAGAGCGAAGGAAATGGCGGGTCAGACAGGCAAAGCACAGAGAGAAAGCTAGAGCAGGAAAAACTCTGCTTACCCCCCCAACGACTCCAGACAGTGAACCTAGAAGTTCAAGGTGAAAATGAAGACAGTGTAACTGCAAGCTGACATAAACACACACACACACACAAAACATATGCATACGCTGCTATACCAAACCCACACCAAATCTACCGAACACACACAATCATACTCACACACCACTATATCAAGTACACACCACTTATTCACACATCACTATACGAAGAACACACACACCACTATACCAAGCACACACACATCACATACTCATACACCAATATACCGAACACACACACACACTGTATCATATGCTCACACACACGCGCAGCAGTGTAGCAAACACACACATACTTGCTTACCACTACCAAACATGCATGCTCACACACCACTATACCAAGCACACACACATACAAATACTCACACACCATTAAAATTGTTCTATTTTATACGTTCACTTGTATGGGTGCATCATCATTGAGTGCAACACCCTGTTCCAACATTTAGATTTTTTTAAATTAGTTGTTCCGTCAGCCATCTCTTTCATACTCATTCCTAGGTTCCTAAGTCCACGAAAGAATGAATTTTATGTTTCCATATTGTGTTATAAATATGTATTTGAATAAAACAATCATTAAATGTGTAATTATTTGAGATGAAATTCTAATAAATTGATAACATCTGTTTGAAACATCTTCTGTTGTGCCATTTCCTTCACATTGTGTCACTGGTGTTATAGTGCATCACTGGTGTTACTGTGTGGCATATTGGTGTTCTGGCATCAGAGTTGCCAAATTTATTTGAATATGTTTTTTGTATCTAGCTAACTGTTGCAACACTCATTTGTGAACATTTTAAGGATATGATATTTCAGATCTGAAGACTTAATGTCAATTAATTCTAAAGTTATTTAAAAAACTGACAGAAATTGAAAAATGTCACATTATAATACTGTACACATACATATTTAAACTAAATTTTTACTCATTTTAAAAAACATCTTAAGAATGTCATTAACCTTTTCTGTCTTTGATTATATATGCAAATTAAATAGTCCAATTACTTCCCAGGAAGCCTGAATTCTCATCTAAAACGGTAACGCCAGTGACAAAAAGGCAGAACAAGAATTTAATATAATGTAATAAAAATATTAAAATACATTAAGGTGTAATTTATGTTGATTTATAATGGTAAAGTGGTTACATGTTATGTGACCATGTTTTAGTTGTCAAAAAAAAGAAAAATACAAATGAAACATGAAATTGCTGTTCAAAAAGATACCATATTCATAGAATGACCCTCCTCCCTTAATTCCATCCGTAAAAAATGGACATATAGTGTAAGGGACAAGTTAGATTTAGGGTTAGGGGATAGAGCCGAGGTTCAGGTTAGGGAAAGCACCACAACTGGATCCCTTCTGACGTCTATCTTGCCATTGCTTCTCACGGGGTTCCTTACTTCCTTCAATTTATTTATTTGTTTATCCTTTATTTAACCAGGTAAAGACTCGTTGAGATTAAAAATCTCTTTTCCAAGAGTGACCTGGCCAAGATGGCAGCATGAAGCAATTTCAACAATAAAACCAACATTACAGCCAGACAAGTACAATCACACAGTATATATGAGCAACAAAAGTATGCAGTATAAAACATGAATCACGAATAAATTATTATAATAGGCTTAAATTCAATAGAAAACTATTGGCTTTAACAGAAAAGGATTAGACACAATCACATTTCCCGAGACTCTCAGATTCCCGTTCCTTTATGATTGACTTAAATCTTGCTAAGGTAACCAGCTCTGACAATTTAAGTTCCTTCTGTATGTCATTCCAGGCCGAGGGGGCAGCATATTGAAAAGCTTTTTTTCCAAGTTCAGTTCGAACCTTGGGTACCAGCATTTGCACAATATTTTGTGACCGCAGGCTATACTGATTATGGTTCCTACACATATATGAACATAAGTAAGATGGCAGTAACCCAATCACAGATTTGTAAATAAAAATCAACCAATGGGAAGCTCTGCGGATATATAAAGAAGGCAGTTTAGCTGCATCATACAGTGTACAATGATTTGTAAGGCTTCCACAGCCTGTGACAAAGCGTAATGCACAGTGATATACAATATCAAGCTTCTTAAGGCACTGAACTGGAGCATTCATAAAAAGCAAGTCGCCATAATCCAAAAGGGGTAAAAACGTTGCCGAGATCAAATGTTTCCGTGCTAGAAGGGAGAAACAAGATTTATTTCGAAAGAAAAAACCTAATTTAAGTCTCAACTTTGATACCAGATTTTCAATGTGTGGCTGGAAAGACAACTTTTGGTCAATAATGATTCCCAGATACTTAAAAGCTGTTACCATTTCAATTTCAGCCCCCTGAGAGGTTGAAAGCTTTGGGTCAGTGGGTGGCTTTTTACCATTTGTGAATATCATGAATTTGGATTTGTCTGCATTTAAAACGAACTTCAACTGAGTTAAACGAGACTTGACCACATCAAAAGCAGATTGAAGCCATTCAAGTGAGTGTATTGCTGATGGTGCAGAGCAGTAAATAACAGTGTCATCAGCATAAAAATGAGATGCAGCATTTGGTAAATTATCACAAAGACCATTTATGTAAATGGAAAACAGTATAGGCCTTAAAACAGACCCTTGGGGTACCCCTATGGAAATAGAGAGAAAAGAGGAGGAGGACCCTGCAAATTGAACACATTGAGTTCTTTCAGACAAGTAATTTGAGAACCAGCTAACGGCATGTTCAGATAGGCCAATTTCAAATAATCTATTTATTAGTAGTGCATGATCAACTGTATCAAATGCTTTGGACAAGTCTATAAAGAGAACAGCACAATATTTTTTATTGTCTAGTGCCTCAATTATGTCACTTACTACTTTAATTGCCGCCGTTGTTGTACTGCGATTTTTCCTAAAACCTGACTGGTATTGCGATAAAATTTCATTGTGTTCAAGAAAATCTTTAAGCTGAGTGCTTACAAGTTTTTCCAGAACTTTAGCTAGGGCACAAAGTTAGATATTGGTCTACAGTTATTTACTTGGGAGGGGTCTCCTCCTTTTAGTAAAGGGAGAACAAAGGCAGATTTCCAAACTTTAGGAATAGCTTTGTTTGTGAGAGTAAGATTAAATAAATGGGTTAAAGGGGGCGCAATAAAGTCAGCTGCTAATTTAAGAAAATAAGGTTCCAGCTCATCTGGGCCCGCAGATTTATTTGGATCTAGCCCTTTTAAAGCTTTATGTACCTCAGTCATATTAAAAGAGGTAAAATTAAAAGGATGAAGTAACGACCGTTTTGGGGAATGTGAGTAGTGAGCTCTCTGTTCACTTGGTAGATCAGAAGCTGAATTGGAAGAGTCAAATAAAGAACCTGAAGAAATAAATTGTTTGTTAAAATAATGAAGAATGTCTGATTTGTCTGTGAGGATGCGGGATTCTTTTATAATATGTGCTGGCAACTCATTACTAATGACATTACCGTACGAAGACTTAATTACCCTCCAGAATTTTTTTGGATCATTTAAGCTTCCTGCACTTTTGGAGAGGTAAAAGTCAGACTTGGCCTTTTTAACAAGCGAGGTAAAGCGGTTTCTAAGCAGTCTAAAAATCAACCAGTCTGTCTGAGATTTAGATTTTCTGGCTTTAGACCATGCAATATCTCTCTGTTTTTGTAGGCTGGACAACTGAGGGGAAAACCATGGATTTTTTCGACCCTTTACCCTAAATTTTCGGAAGGGAGCGTGCTTGTTTATAATTTTAGTAAAAGCATCATGGAAGTAATTCCAAGCTAGCTCTATATCAGAAATGAGAGAGATCTTGTTCCAGTCAAATTCCCATAAGTCACGAAAGAAGGCTTGCTCCCAGAAGTGTTTAAAATCTCGTTTAAAAACAATTCGAGGTTTGGTTTTTGGGAGCTTTGCTTGTCTTACTGTAGCTATGACACAATGGTCACTCACGTCATTCACAAAAATACCAACATCTAAATATTTTTGCGGAGAATTTGTTAAAAATAAGTCAAGGAGAGAGGATTTTTCTGGGCATTTAAGGTTTGGATGAGTTAGGTTTGTGATTAGTTGGGTAAGATTGAAAGAGTCGCAAATAGATTTAAAAGTATCTGAGACGGGGGACAGCCAGTCCCAATTTAAATCTCCAATCAGGAGAATCTCATTAAAATCTAAGGTCGACAAGTGCCTACTCAATGACGATAAAGCCTCTTTGCTTGCTGAAGGGGGTCTGTAACAACCTACTACAGTAATAAAATGGTCCTTAAAAAGTTGCAACTTCAAGGCTAATAATCAAACTGTCTGCTAATGGAAACTGATGCTAGGGTTGTAGTATGAAATTTACTTTTAACGTAGATGGCAATGCCTCCAACTTTCCTAGGGCGGTCACAACGAAAAACATTGTAAACCTTGATAGAAATGTCCCTGTCTGTAATAGATTTGTTTAACCATGTTTCAGACAAAACGAGAATATCTGTGTCAGATGATTTTACCCAAATTTTCACTTGGTCCAATTTTGGAAGTAGACTTCTGACATTTATGTGAATAATACCAAGCCCTGATCTAGCTTTAAAATCATCAGGAGTATTCAAACAATTTAAATTAATATCTGGACCAGGATTGGGTTGAAGGGACCAGGATGTGTGAACTCTGAACTCTGAAACCGCTAGAGGTGAGATTCAGCATGGCAGCATCCAGCTGCTAGACGCCAGTAAATACATTTAAAAAAAAAAAAAAAAAAAAAATAATCGCGGATCTGTTAATAAAAGACATTTAGTTATTCTAACTGGGTAAGACATTAAGTATTTCACCGTGGAAGAACTGGAAGATTTTATCGACGGATAATATCACCAAACGGTAATGGAGACCGCAAAACATATAACGGAGGACGGCAACAGCGACCCTGTGCCCAGCACCAACCCCGCAAAAAGGAAGAAGAAAGACTCCGCTACAGATACGGATGATCTCCCTGCCGTCAATGTTGAGGTCAGTGTGCTCACTTCCATAAATAAAAAGCTGGATGTCCTCGGTCTGTTGCATCAAGAAATTAAGGACTTAAAAGCGAGTCTCGAATTTACCCACCATCAGATTGATGTTCTGTGAAAAAATAAAGATACGCTTCAAACGTCTGTAAAAACGCTAACTGCTGAAATGGAAAATGTTATCAAAGAGAACAAAACAATGAAGGAAACCATTCTGGACATACAAAGTAGAAGTATGCGCGACAATTTAATTTTTTCTGGGATTCCTGAAAGTGCGCCAGAGAAACCAGAAGAATTATTAAAAAATTTTATGCAGTCCGCGCTGAAACTACCTCAAGAGACTGTACGCGAAATAACTTTCCCACCGTGTGCACCGTCAGGTGCACGAAAATACATCTCATGGGACCCCGCCCCATAATTGCGAAGTTTGAACATTACAAACATAAAGAACTGATTAAAAGTAAAGGGAAGCAGCTAAAAGGCACCAAGTTTGGCCTTAATGACCAGTTCCCTAAGGAAATAAATGAGCGACGCAAGACACTGTACCCAGTATTGAAGCAGCAGAGGGAAAAAGGCAAGCGGGCATCTCTGGTGGTTGACAAGCTGTATGTTGACGGACAACTCTTTTGTGACAAAGCGATCACGCCATGGCTCTTCTAAATTTATCAGACAAGCCAGGATTTAGAAAAAACTGTACACCTCACTCAGAACGCCAAACTTTACTCTTTATCACTTGTCTGAGTCTGCCTTCATTTTCACACACACGCATCACTACTTTCTTTTCTCTCTATCTTTTCTTTGATATGATTATTGACTTATGTTTAATGTTTACTATTTATGTTGAATGTGTATGTCTGTCTGTACGTGTCTATATGTATTTTCATGTCTATACTAAACATGGGGACCCGATCATTTTTCTGAAAACTCTGTTAAAAGGGGAAACATATACCATAATTAACCGATCTTCTCTCACAAACAACTTCAATGTCTCTCATAAAATTTGTTAGTTGGAACATCAGGGGTACTGGCTCACTGGCAAAAAAAAAACCAAAATACTTGGTCACCTCCACAGGATGAGGGCAGATGTATGTTTATTACAAGAAACCCATCTAACTGATTCAGACAACTTAAAATTTAATTGTAATTGGATTAGTCAACATTTTTTTGCATCCTTTCAACTCAAAACAAAGGGGAGTTTCCATATTGATCAATAAAAATATTCCATATCAAAATAATATGACCATCGCAGATCCAGATGGGCGATACATTATTATTAATGGAATGATTGGAAATTATGAAATAACAATAGCTAATATTTACGGACCAAACGAGGACAATCCAAATTTTTTTAATACCATTTTTTCTAAATTAATGAATTTCTCTGAATCTTCTGCCATCATCCTGGGAGGTGACTTCAACACAGTTATTAATCCAGACCTTGACCGTTCAAATACTACCAGCAACCACAGAACCTGGCACTCATCTGACACAGTGAAACAGTACAAGACTGACCTTGGGTTGGGTGATATCTGGCGATTGAAAAATCCTAACAATAGGGAATATTCATATTACTCCGCATGTCACCGATCATTCTCTAGAATTGATTATTTCTTGGTTAATAACTCCATCATACCTAAAACTACTGACCCTGAAATCCACCCAATAATCATATCAGATCACGCCGCAATTAGTTTTAATCTACTAACCAAAGCGGAACACAAACCACCGACTAGGTGGCGATTCAATTCTTCACTGCTGAAAGATTTGGAATTTAACTCATTTTTTATTAGAGAGTGGACATCCTTTATTGAATTGAATGACTCTCCTGGCATATCATCTATTTTACTTTGGGAAACTGCAAAAGCAGTACTTAGAGGGAGCATTATTTCATATTCAACTCACAAGAAAAAGAAAGATCAAGAAATGCAAAACAAACTTGAAAATTAAAAGAGCTAAATATTCAACTCTCGAAATCGCCATCAGAACAAATCCAAAATGAGATACAGCATATAAAATTTCAGCTTGACAAAATAATATATCACAAAACACAATTCCTCATACAAAGAACGAGACAAAACTACTTTGAACACAACGACAAAACCGGAAAATTTCTTGCAAACCAATTAAAAAGGAATAGAGAAAAAACTCTCATTGCCACAATCAAAGATGTCCAGGGAAATGTCATACAAACCCCTGGAGACATAAATAACACTTTCAGAAGTTTTTATAGCACATTATATCAACAAGATACTCACCCAAACCCATGTGACATCAAATCATTCCTGGAAAACATTGACCTTCCCAAACTATCGGATGAACAGGCAAATGCACTGGATAAACCCATAACAAAGGATGAATTTAAAAACGCTCTATTTTCAATGCCCAACAATAAATCACCTGGATCGGATGGCTACCCCGTTGAATTTTTCAAACATTTCTGGCAATTAATAGCACCATTATTCATCAGAATGACCACTGAAATAAAAAAAATCCAAAACTATCCCACCACATATGAATACCGCCCTTATCTCTGTTATGCTCAAACCTAATAAAGATCCAAACCTCTGCTCTAGCTATCGCCCCATAAGTTTGATTAATTGTGATATAAAAATCATCAGTAAAGCTTTAGCCAACAGAATGGAATCAATAATCAAATGCCTAATTCGCCCAGATCAAACAGGTTTTATCAAAGGTAGACAATCTTCAAACATGCGCCGTTTATTCAGCTTAATGAGCATATCCAAAAGAAATAACCTGAATACAATCATTGCATCACTGGACGCTGAAAAAGCATTCGATTGGGTCAATTGGAACTTTTTATTTGCCACATTGAAGAGATTTGGCTTTGGAGAGTCATTCATTCAATGGATTCAAATCCTATATAACTCACCCACAGCATCCATAATCACTAATGGTCTGACTTCACAACGCTTCACATTGCACCGGGGCACCAGACAAGGATGTCCACTCTCTCCAGCATTATTTGCCATATTTATCAAGCCTCTTGCTGCTGCCATCCGACAAAACAGAAACATTCAAAGAATACAGACCAGATATTCATCCCATAAAATAAACTTATATGCAGACGATATTCTCCTATACCTGCAAAATCCAGCCACATCTCTACCGGAAGTCTTCACTGTAATAAACACATTTTCAGACATATCAGGCTACTTAGTCAACTGGACTAAATCCACAATTTTACCACTTACACTGGAAGACCTGAGTGCCGTGACTCAGAAACTTCCTCTTAAGATCACCTTGGGCAACATTAGGTACCTCGGTATTGACATCTCCACCAATCTGTCAGAGTTATTCCAACTTAATTTCATCCCCCTTCTTAAAAGCATTGAAGATGATCTAAACCGTTGGAATCACTTACCCATTTCTTTAATTGGCAGAATAGCAGCAGTTAAAATGAATATATTACCAAAAATAAATTACCTATTCTCAATGACCCCAGTCCAACCAACATCAAAATGGTTCAATACTCTTGACTCCAAAATTAATAAACTCTACTGGAAAAATAAAAAACCTAGGATTAAATTAACCACTCTACAAAAAAGCAAAGATCTTGGGGGCTTAGCAGCCCCAAATTTCAGACATTACCTGGCAAACCATCTTCAATACATCATAAAATGGCAACTTCCCAATGAACAACAAAGCCCATGGTTTGAAATAGAACAAACAGAATGCAAAGAAATTTCACTCGCTGATTTACCTTTCCTCACTCAGTCACTAAAAAAACATGACTGCTTCAACAACCCTGTAATTGCAACAACTCTGACAGCTTGGTGGAAAGTCAATACGATCACTGGTTTCACCCCATCTGCCAACAAACTCACTCCAATTTGGTATAACCCTGATTTCAAAATCCAAAATAAATCTTTCATTTTCAATTCGTGGAAATCACAAGGCATAACTCACCTCGAGCACATATTTGAAAATGACTCACTAATATCTTTCACAGCACTAACTCAGAAATATAATATATTGGTTGTGACAATTTTTTACAATACCTCCAGCTAAAAAACTCACTGAAATCAAAGATCAATATATCAAATAATAGTCTTCAATCTCCACCATTAACAGAACAGCTTGTGCTCATTGGCAAGTCAAAGAACCCCTTTTCCAAATTATATAAATTAATATCCAACACGGATACCACACTCTCGCTACCAACTTCAGAATGGGAAAAAGATTTGTCTAACAACCAATATTGATTTCTGGAAACAAACATCAACATCTTCACTATGACTAACAACCCAAAAACCCAGCTCATCCAATATAAGATTGTTCATCGAGCACATATCACACGACACAAAATGTATAGAATGGGATTTATTGACAGAGACACATGTTCACATTGCAGTCTTAACACCACAGATAACTACTTTCATGCCACCTGGCTCTGTTCACCAATCCAGACATTCTGGAAAAACATTATACTTCGCTTATCCACCTTTCTGGACAACAGCATTCCACTCTCCATCCCTATGCTTACTTGGAGACTTGTCATCAATTGAACCACCACCGAAGCATCAACAACCCATTCTAATTGTCTTGACCATCGCCAAAAAAAAAAAAAAAAAAAATACTCCTCAACTGGAAAAGCAGAAACAAAATTGCTATATTACAATGGTTAAACTTGTTGACAGAATATATCTTGATGGAAAAAAATGACAGCACTTTCAAATAATCAAATAGAAACATTTAATGAAATCTGGATACCACTTAGTGTTTCCTTACATCTGCCGATGAGCTAGCTCTACTTAAACACCAAAATTTCACCTCCCAGATTTAAGCCCCCCAGTACCTCTGAATGCACCCTTTCACATCATACCAAGCACATTAACAATGATGACGTCCTTCTTTGTGTATAAAATTTCTCCCCTTTTTTTGGTCGTCTGCCCCCTCCATCTTGCGAATGATATCAACCTGTGTGTATGTATGTGTATGCATTTGTTTATGTGTATGTATGTGTGTATGTGTATGTCAGGGGTCGCAACACTTTCCCCTGCCACCCCAGCACAGGTACCCTTCCCAAACCCACCAGCCACAGACAACCAGGACACCGGAGTTGCAGGAAGTAACAATGTTTTAATTTTATTAACAACTTAAAAATAAAGTATTGTTGGATGGACAGCACCACTCTGCTAACCCCTCCCCCGTCCTCCGTCCCCACCCCCACGCTACTGCAGCCCTTCCTCGTCGCACCGTTACGACGTGGCAACTCAGTGCCAAGAGCGAGACTTCACCCCAACCCACACTACAAATCCAACACACAAAAGAAAAAGACTACCCTGTGCACTTCACACCACACTGTGACCACTGGAGCACTCCCGCACAGAGCACCACGACGATGGTGAAACCCTTCTCGGCCGCCCGAGGGGGGGGTAATCTCTCTAAGGAGGAGGTGGTCCACACTCACACGTTGGAAACAAAGTGGGGCGCAGCCAGGCCCACGCCTCAATGCTGGGCCTCACTAGCGCCCCCTAAAAAAAAATAAAATAGACGACAGAGGCAGGAGTGCTGCTGAGGTCTTGGCTCCAGGCTGCTGCTTCAGGACACCAAAGTCAGCCGTCCTCCTCTAGCGGCTTGGGCAGGGACCTGGACTGTGCTGGGAACACAAAGGGCACAGGGCAAATCACCCACACTACAAGGCTGGGCAGACCAATCAAGGGGCCTCATGCACACAATGCAGTTCCTGCACACATCCCTTACGCCACCGGGACTAGCCCTCTGCGCCTTCTGCCCAGCCTGGGTTCTGCTGCCTCCACTGCCCTCTTCAATGCTTCCTTCCCAGCCAGCCAATGTTCTCCGCCCATGGGTTCTGGTGCAGTCCTGGTGCAGCACTTCGCCTCCACACACTCCAAACTCCCCACATTAAAAACAATTCCTCTTAGCATAACCCTCCAGTTCAAAAACAAAAACCCAAGGACAAACAAAAAAAAAAAAATCAAAAAAAAAAAATTTGGCCAAAACAAAACAAAAAAAAAAAATTTAACCAATTAACACAAAATCTCCCCCCTTAAAATCTAATACAGAGCCTGCTTCCCTGCAGCCATCCAACCCCCAACTGCCTGAACTAGCACACTTTTATACCTGCAACTCCAGTAATGAGCAATTGAGAGCAGCCGTGAGCCCCAACCGACCAGCAGGGCCAATCATCCACTAACCCAGCCCAATGAGGCACCGTGGTTCCTCATTACCCAATTCCAAGCTGAGGCTCAGCCAGGCAGCAGCTTACCTCCTGACAGATTCCCCCCCGCTTTACCGATAGTCGTCCCGACTACATCTCCTCAAGGTAACGACGCTGGGGCTGCCCTTTTGTCTCACGTTGGGAGCGTCGGAGGGCACCTCTTCCGGTTGTTCATGAGGCTCTGCTGCCTCCCCTGGGGGCTGGTCCTCAAGAGGAATAGCAGGACCATCCATAGGACCCCGGACAGGGACCCACACTGGGTTCCATCCCCACGCCTCTCCAGGGCGTTCCAACTCTGGAACCCGTGCTGGCCCTTCCCCACTAGGGGCTCCTCCAGGCATCCCCCACTGGGCAAGCACGCAGGTTGTTCCGGTGCAGGGTCCGCTCCTCACCACCCCCCCTCTGGCCGACCACATATACTGGCCTCTCCGGCTGGAGCTGGCAGACAACAACAAAAGGACGAGGGGACCAACGTGGAGCCAGCTTACCTCGTTCCCGGCGTCTGAAGTTCCGCACCAGCACCCGGTCCCCTGGCAAGAGTGGCAAGGTCTTAAGCCGCCGATCGTACCTTGTCTTATCGTGTAGCTGCTGGCGTCGTACCGACTCCAGCACCTTCTTGTACACTCCCGTCAAGGTACGATGGTGTGCCTTCACCCACCCCTCCATTTCCCACTTCTGTGGAGTGGGGGGCACATTCATTGCCAGGTCCACCGGCAACCTGGCATGATGCCCTGTCAAAATGTAATGTGGGGCAAAGCCAGTGCTACTGTGCATAGTGTTATTATATGCCTGAAGCAGAGCTGGCAGACGCTCCGGCCACCGGGACTGCTCCTCCTCTCGTAAGCACCCTAAAAGAGACAGCAGTGTTTGATTAAAACGCTCACAGGCTCCATTCCCCTGAGGATGGTAGGGGGTGGTACGAATCTTTGTGCAGCCGTACAGCTCACAGAAGGCCGCAACTAGGGAAGACTCAAATGTTGCCCCTCGATCCGAGAGGAGCCGCTCAGGGCAACCCCAATGCTGCACCACTGCACCCCACAAAGCCCTCACCGCAGTCCCTGCCGACTGGTCCTTAACCGGAACCGCCCAGCCATACCTAGAAAATAGATCTGTGAGAACCAGCAGGTAGGGATAAGCATCACCAGGGCGCCCCAGCGCCAGATGGTCCATGGCCACCACTTCCAGTGGATATGAGGTGGTGATGGGGAGAAGGGGAGCCCGCACCTCTGGGGCAGCCTTGGCCACCACACACCGCCCACACTCCGCAGTCCACTGCCGCACATCCTTCCCTAATCCGGGCCAGTAGAACCGCTGTCGCAAGGCATTCTCTACCTTATTGGCACCCTGGTGACCAAGTGCCTGGTGGTACTGCTGCCAGACACTATGCGCCACCCTCCGGGGCACCAGCACCTGCCACAACAGCCCATCCCCAACCGAATTACACACCCGGTGGTATAAAACTCCCTTAATTATGCGGAGCCTCTCCCGCTCCTTCCACCACTTACCCACTTCAGGTGGAGCCATACCGCACTCCTCCTGTTGCAAGGACTCCCCTCGCCGCAGCCGCTCAGCCACTACCAGCAGACAGTCATCCTCCCGCTGCAGCCGCGACCAGTCCCATGAGTCTTCATTTGACAGACCACTGGCTGCCTGCACCTCCCCCACAATCCCCTGCACCTCAGGCAATCGGGACAAGGAGTCAGCATTGGCATTGCAGGCCCCCGGACGATACTTGATTTCCAGGTCAAAGCTCGCCAGCTGGCCCGCCCACCGCTGCTCCGTGGCCCCCAACCGTGCCGTGCCGAGATGAACCAAGGGATTGTGGTCTGTGAAGGCCGTGACTTTTGCGCCCCACAAGTAATCTTTAAATTTCTCCGTCACGGCCCACTTCAGTGCCAGCAGCTCTAGCTTGAAGGCGCTGTAATTCTGGTCATTGCGCTTGGCAGGATGCAGACTCCGGCTTGCATAAGCAATGACTCTCTCCTTGCCATCCTGCACCTGAGACAGGACGGCCCCCAGCCCCTCCTTGCTCGCATCTGTGTAAAGGCGGAAAGGAAGGGTAAAGTTTGCATATGCAAGCACGGGGGTGGAGAGCAGCGCAGCCTTCAATTTCTCAAAGGCATGCTGACACTCCGCCCCCCAATCCACCCGCCGAGAACTCCTACCTCGACCGGCTGTCCCTTCCAGTAATCGATGCAGAGGTGCTGCGATCTTCGAGAAGGCAGGGATAAAACGCCGATAATAGCTGGCAAACCCGAGGAATGCCCTCACCTGCCGCACGGTCTCAGGCATTGGCCAATCCCGGACTGCAGCCGTCTTTTCTGGGTCCGTGGCCACCCCCGCTTGGCTTACCACATGGCCCAAGTATCGCACCTCCCTCCGGAAGAAACGACACTTCTGGGGCTGAAGTTTCAACCCATACTGCCCCAGCCGCTTGAACACCACCTCCAGATGATGCAGATGGCCCTGAAAGTCTGGAGAGAAAACCACAATATCATCCAAGTAAATTAAAATGGAATCATTTACCAGGTCCCCCAGACACCTCTGCATCAACCTTTGGAAGGTTGCTGGAGCATTGCACAGGCCAAACGGCATCCGTTCAAACTGGTATAGCCCAAGGGGCGTGGCAAATGCAGTCTTCTCGCAGTCTCGTGGGTCCACCGCCACCTGCCAATACCCGCTCGCCAGATCCAAAGTGGAGAACCACTCAGCCCTCTTCATCTCAGTAAGTGACTCCTCAATCCGGGGTAGTGGGTAGGCATCCTTGTGGGTCACTGCATTTAGGCGGCGGTAGTCAACACAAAACCGCCATGCACCGTCCTTCTTCCAGACTAGGACCACAGGAGCAGCCCAAGGACTAGAACTTTCAACAATCACCCCGCTCTCCAACATACCCTGGACTAAGGACCGCAGCTCTGGGTACAGACCTGGGGAAGAGGGCGATAAGCGCCATGACAGGAGGAGCATCTCCAGTAGGTATCTGATGATATATTACCTCCGTTTGTCCAAAATCCTCCTCATGGGCTGCAAACACCCCCGCCCAACGCTCCAGTAGGACTCGAGCCTGATGTTGCTGCTCCGGGGAGAGGCCCTCCAACTCAGGCGGAGGAAGAGGACTCCCTGCCCCCAACGGCGCTTGCGCGGTCCGCACATCTACCTCTACTTCCCCTGGACGGGGGGTCCGCAGCACCAGCTCACGGCCTCCTTGGATCTGTGAGGGGGCTATACGGGACACTTTGGCCAGAGGACGCCGCCGGGGTAGAGAGAGGATAGGGATGTACATTTATCAGGCGGAGGGGGACTTTCCCTCCCCGCACATACACACACACACACACACACACACACACACACACACACACACACACACACACACACACACACACAACTGCTCTACCCACCTGCCACTCCCCACCATCATCCACCCCCTCCACCAGACAGACCTCCCCATCCAACTTCTCCCACCCCTCCACTGGCACCCACTGTACCACCTCAGAGTACGCCGGAACCTCCACATCCACTCCTCGAGTCAAACGAACAACACCCCCCAGTGGTGTCATAGCCCGGGACTGGACCCTCCGACATGCAGCTAATGCACGTTCCCAAATTCGGCGTGCTCTCCCCTGTTGAGAGGCAGAAAAGGTTAGGGACCCAGGCTGTACATCCCTCATCACTTCCTCCCAACAATGGGCGATCACATTCATGCCCAGGATCGCAGCTGCAGAATCAAGACAGTGATCCTGGACAATGACCACCCCTTTTGCTGGCACCCTCACGCCCAACCACAAAATCCATGACAACATACCCTACAAAGGGAATGTCAAGCCCATTGGCCGCCTTAAGGGTCAGCCATTGTAAGGTCATACGGTCCTGCAAAGCCATTCCTTTAAACCAATATCGGAAAAACCCCTCACTGAATAGGGTAACCTGTGAGCCTGTATCCAGCCAGCATGGCACCCTCACCCCCCCAGCCTCCACCTCAACTTGGGGACAAGGCCCCAGGACATCCCCGTGTTGCGGGCATTCCTCTCCTCCGTGGTGGTACAGCCCGCCTGCATGCCCTACCGCGGGCGGGGTTGGGAGTTTAATGACACCCTCTGGGGGCAGTTACGCTGCATATGCCCAGCCCGTCCACATGAAGCACAGACTGGCCGACCCTCTGCATCCCACTGGAACTGCCCCGGCCTCCGTCTTGGCTCAGTCCCACCATGAGCCAAGCCCTGGGGTGCTGCGTTGCTCACCACCTGAGGACCTGGGACCTGCAAGAGCTGCTGCTGGATTTCTCCCAGGAGGGTCTTACCCAGCGTGGCCATCTGTTCTTGAAGTTCCCGTCTCAGCTCTGCCCGCACCTCATCCTTCCACCGCTCCAGCTCCTCAGCCGATGCTGGAACTGCAGGCCTGGAGGGCTGAGAACGAGAAAAGAAACATGCCGCCCCCTCATCCCCCCTTAGCTCCAGCTGCAACTCTCGGGCTTCCCGGCTTACCTCCCGAAATGTGAGGGCTGGTTGTCGGCGTACCTGCCGCTGAAGTTCCTGTTTAACGGGGCCCCCTCGCAGGCCCAGGAGGAACTGGTCCCTAAGGAACAAATCCTCAGCCTCTCTATCCCCCGGCTCTTGGGCCCGCCACTTTGCATGTACCTCCCTCAACCGCAGGAGGTAAGTCTCCAGGGTCTCTTCAGGATTTTGAGAACACTGGAAAAAGCGAGTACGGCTCACTGCCAGGGGAGTGGGACGTCCAAACAACTCCTCCAGAATGGCCCATACAAGTCCCACCGTATTCCGCCGTTCCGCTGGAATTAGCAGCACCTCCCGCCGGGCACGCCCCTCCAGAGCTCCCGCCACAAAATCTACCTGCTGCTCCTCTGTAAGCCCCTGTGCCCGAAGCATAGCTTGGACCTGGCCCCGTCACTCCCCAAAATTAGCAGAGTGCTCCTCGCCTGAGAATTTGGGCACCCACGGGGCACACATGAACCAGGGCACTGTCAGACTACCCCCACCACCCAGCGGAAACCCACGCACAGCTCCTTCCTGCCCATCCATGGTGTCTGTGGCTTAATAGGTGGGTCCTGCCGATTACACCAACATAAGGGTGTCAGGGGTCGCAACACTTTCCCCTGCCACCCCAGCACAGGTACCCTTCCCAAACCCACCAGCCACAGACAACCAGGACACCGGAGTTGCAGGAAGTAACAATGTTTTAATTTTATTAACAACTTAAAAATAAAGTATTGTTGGATGGACAGCACCACTCTGCTAACCCCTCCCCGTCCTCCGTCCCCCCCCCCCACGCTTCTGCAGCCCTTCCTCGTCGCACCGTTCATGACGTGGCAACTCAGTGCCAAGAGCGAGACTTCACCCCAACCCACACTACAAATCCAACACACAAAAGAAAAAGACTACCCTGTGCACTTCACACCACACTGTGACCACTGGAGCACTCCCGCACCGAGCACCACGACGATGGTGAAACCCTTCTCGGCCGCCCGAGGGGGTAATCTCTCTAGGAGGAGGTGGTCCACACTCACACGTTGGAAACAAAGTGGGCGCAGCCAGGCCCACGCCTCAATGCTGGGCCTCACTAGCGCCCCTAAAAAAAAAATAAAATAGACGACAGAGGCAGGAGTGCTGCTGATGTCTTGGCTCCAGGCTGCTGCTTCAGGACACCAAAGTCAGCCGTCCTCCTCTAGCGGCTTGGGCAGGGACCTGGACCGTGCTGGGAACACAAAGGGCACAGGGCAAATCACCCACACTACAAGGCTGGGCAGACCAATCAAGGGGCCTCATGCACACAATGCAGTTTCTGCACACATCCCTTACGTCACCGGGACTAGCCCTCTGCGCCTTCTGCCCAGCCTGGGTTCTGCTGCCTCCACTGCCCTCTTCAATGCTTCCTTCCCAGCCAGCCAATGTTCTCCGCCCATGGGTTCTGGTGCAGTCCTGGTGCAGCACTTCGCCTCCACACACTCCAAACTCCCCACATTAAAAACAATTCCTCTTAGCATAACCCTCCAGTTCAAAAACAACAAAAACCCAAGGACAAACAAAAAAAAAAAAATCCAAAAGAAAAATTTGGCCAAAACAAAACAAAAAAAAAAAAATTTAACCAATTAACACAAAATCTCCCCCCTTAAAATCTAATACAGAGCCTGCTTCCCTGCAGCCATCCAACCCCCAACTGCCTGAACTAGCACACTTTTATACCTGCAACTCCAGTAATGAGCAATTGAGAGCAGCCGTGAGCCCCCAACCGACCAGCAGGGCCAATCATCCAATTAACCCAGCCCAATGAGGCACCGTGGTTCCTCATTACCCAATTCCAAGCTGAGGCTCAGCCAGGCAGCAGCTTACCTCCTGACATGTACATATATATGCATGTATGTGTATATGTGTATATATGTATGTATGTATGTATGTATGTATATGTGTATATGTATGTATGTATGTATGTATGCGTGTATGTTCAATTTTTTTTTTATATAACCCCAGCAAGAGTTGTATGTGTTCATAAGTTGGATTTTTTGTTTCTTGTCATACCCTCCCCCCTTTTTTTTTTTTAAATTATGACTTCAACTAAAAATAAAGTTGACCTCCCAAGAGGGGGGGGTGGTGGTTGAAAAAAAAAAAAAAAAAAAGGATTGGGTTGAATATTTCCAGCTACAAGAAGTAAAAGAACAAAAAGACATTTTCTTTTTAAAATTTTCTGTGATGGCTCAGAATAATTGCCCTTTATCCTCAGCCTTCGCATGGGATCAGAACAGGATGGGAACAAAAAGTCATATAGACAAAACAGACTCAGAAAATAGGGTGTAGACTTAAGGTCCTTTGGGATGAATAAGGTCCAGTTTAAAGAACCTCTAAAAGATTCAGAAACCCAGTTTGTGCTTTTTCGCGTAAGTAAGAAATGAGGCATTTTTTTATCTCCACTTTCGTGTACCTCATTTGGATGTAAGGCTGACAATAAAAACAAAAGAGATGCAACAAAAAGCATGCTGGTCGGCATGTGGCTGAGATATAAGCAAAAAAAAAAAAAAAAAAAAAATTAGTCCAAGTCAGTATGGGAATATTCCGTCCTCAAGAGTCACAAGATGACGTTACACGACGTCTCACATGACCAGGAAGACAAGCCGGAGGAAGCCAGAGAAAGTTGTGCTGTAAGTGAGACGGATTAAAAGACAAACCAATCAAGAGTAAAACAACAGGAGTTATTTTCAAGCACCCGTAACAAATCTAGGACGAAAGCACTTCCCTTGATGATGAGATATTCAGGCCCATCTCCGTTCGGCGGTGCGTTATCGGCGCTTCAGCTCCGAAATGTGAGCCGGCGAACAGTCTCCATTCTCCCAACCAAGGACTGCAATCACTGTCAGAGTCCCAACGGAGTAATACAGGTCCAGTAGAACGCCAAAATTGTAAGCGATACTTCACTTATCATAAAAGCATACAGCGTAATGAATGGATTTTTATATATATGTTTTAAAATGAGGCAGTATAAAAAGAAGTCAACATGATAAAAGGCTGTAGCTTGGTCTGTTGCGTTTCTTGCAAACAGAACTGACAGCTCAAGTCAGCGTGAATCAGAGCGATTTCTTTATAACTTAAAAAAGCATCGCATACGAAATAGATTTGTAAAGCCAGTTGACAAAATTAAAATGATTTTACCGAGAAGTCTCAGTCCCAGATTGACTGGTATAATTTAGGATAGATGATGGATATCATTCAGAGCACACTCACAAAATAAGATAAAACAGTCTCACAGACAAACGGACTGCCAGAAAATACGTGCTGACAGAAAGGTACGTGCTGCTGCTATCTTGGAACCGCTAGCTTGCAGCTCCTCCTACCTTCTGGACAGACCAAACACTGCTTACTGATGTAAAAAGCGTCACTAGATGTGCGCCTGTATTTGATTATAGCGCGGGAATGTCGCCACAGACACACTGATCGCTTTACCTGACAAAGAATGAAATACAAGTACTTTCATCAGTGGGTCATAGGCCCAATCATCGTTGTTTTATCCCCCCTCTCTGATAGACACTGACTTAACAGACAGTAACGAGACAGAAATCTTATGGATTACCACTTTAAGGCGGTAACGCTGAACAAGGCGACACCACTGCGCTATCGCTCACATTAATGAGGGCTACCGGCCACTAGTGGGCCGTCTATGCAACTGCAATTTAGGTCTTTCCGCCAGCCGGACCGGCGCACTGACCCAGCGGCCCACTGGGAAAACTCCCGGTATACCCGATGGCCAGTCCGCCCTGCACTGCCAAATATTAATAATCCCTTTTGTTCACTCTTCTACTCCATATTTTACATTAAACAAGGTCTGACTTGCAGATTCAACATGTCTACTGAAGATATTAAATTACAATGCTGAAATGTGTTCTCCAATTACTGCATGTGGGCGGGTCCTGACAATTTACTTATTGAATACGTTTTTAAACTGAGTTTCGTGAAATCAATTTATTGTGGAGTACCAGAAAATCAAATTTATGATAGAAAATTTTAAGTTACTAAAACATTAGCACTTTTAACTTTTCTGTAACTTAAACAGTCAGTAAAAAAAGACAAAATCAATTTATTGTACTAAATACACATTTTAAAATTAAATAATTTAGACATTGCCATTGAAGGACTTTTTAAAGTGTATGTATGTACACACTGTTTTTTATTAATGTACTTTGTTTTTATAATTTTTCCTTATTTTACAACCGTGGCAGTTTTGACAGTTATTGACAGATAATGAGGAACTGGACAATGAGTATGTAACAGACAACATGCTCCCCCGGGTATTTAAGCAAGCTGGGAAAGAGCTTCGGGGAGAGAGTCTTCCTGATTTCTTAGTGATTCAGGAGACGCTCTCCATTCTTTATTATATTACAGCAATACTTAAAGTCTTAAAGGATATCCGATATGTTTTCATGCTCTGTGAAAGTGTCTTAATTTCTCCCGAACAATTTAAAAACAGGATACAAATGGATATGTAAATGGCTCAACAGATTATGTTTCCAGTAATAAATATGCAGTTACTTATGACTCTACTGAACATATATTGATTAAATCAACTGAACAGATATTAGTCAAAGCAGAAATCAACTAAACAGAAATGGATTGAATCAACTGAACAGATATTCACCAAAGGTACAAAAATTAACTGCTTATGTGAGTGTGAACAGCTTATGTGTGTACGTGTGTGTGTGTGTGTTTCTGCTGCTTACATAATACGGTTACTGATTATGATTATTGATTTACTGATGAATGTGATGAGTAATATTTAAAGATGATCCTCAACAGAACCTTAGACAGTAAACGATCAGTCGGCTCTTGTATTCAAAGTCTTGATTGTGGGCGAAACAGGAACTGAATGACTTTGCCAAGGGCCAGACCATTATGGCCTGACAAGTTAGTTAAAGCATTTCTGAATTGGCAAGACTTCTGGGGAGCTCCCTGTCAGAAATGTGATTATGTACTGACAGTGGTCCAAGGAGGGACAAACCATGAGCTGGCAAAAGGGTTTTGGGCCCAAAACTCATTAAAATACAAGGGCTATGGAGGTTTGGCGAACAGTTTTGAGTCCACTAAAGTTATTCAGGATGATTTGGATAGACTTCAGAAAAGGGCAGAAATGAGTCACGTGGAATTCAAATGTAAGGTTCTACATGTTCAAAATAAAAACATTATTGGAGAAATATGACGTCATCAATCAATCAATTCATCAATCAATCGGGAATAGCTTTAATCAATAAGCTATTAGTATATGCAAGCTTGTTTTATTATTTGTTTTAATTGTGGTATTATTTTTATGTATTAGAATATGATTAGTATGTTTGTAAAACTAACATGAGACTGTAAGAGGAGTGCAATCTTTTTCCTGATCTGTCCTGTTCCTGCTTCTCAGGATATGGGCTGTGTGTGGGAATCCCTAGATAGAAAACTGCCTCAATTAGCAGGATGCAGTTTAGTTATATATCAACTCCTGGAGCCCTATCCTAAAGGACGATCTGTATTAGGGAAACAAGTCATTGAAAGTGAACTCTGACGTGTCAAAATATATACGTTGTTCTTGCAGAATTCTTGTAAGTTATGACCTGTCACGTATGCAGAATTTTGAACCCATGAGAACAGTTACCCTGTTCTGGCACACCATCTGTTGTTCATTTTGCCATGCCAAACTGAAAACACTAAATTTGAATCAAAAAGGGAGTTAATTCCAATCCTAGGTCAGGATGCATCTGTGAGAAGATAATTTTAATTTAGTGGAGTAGTCTGACTCCCTAACTTCCACTGAACATCTGGAAATTACCTGTTATCACGAGCATGACGTAAATCTATTGTAAGTATTGTTTGTGTTCCCTTGTGATGTGATTTTTTTTGGCTATAAGTATTGAACAGGAGAAAAAATGATAAAAAAAAATGATCAGTTTTGTTTTGCACAAAGGAAAGCTTGGCTTTATCTCTGTTTGGAATAAAGTCTTTAATTATGTTGGAAGCCTCCCTCTGCTCTAATCATTTCAAATCAGTTTTAGAGATTTTCCACAACAGCTTTAGCCAGGGTTACTTTATGGGAGGATTAAAACTGGAATGTGCTCCACATGAGAAAGATCTGGGAGTGATAGTTGACCAAACGCTTTCAGGTTCTAGCCACTGTGCCTAAGCAGTTAAAAAGGCCAACAGGATGCTGGGATAGAAACCAAAAGTATTGAATATAAATCTAAGGAGGTTATACTTCTCTTGTACAACACATTCATCACACCACATCCAGAGAATTGTGTACATTTCTGGGGACCATACTTTAAGAGAGATATAGAGGTTCTATAAAAGTTCAGACAAAGAGGCACAGAGTTAATTCCAGGTATAAGAGATGAAAGCTATGAGAAGAGGCTGAAGATCCTTAATCTCTTCAGTCTTAAGAAAAGGAGACTTGGGGCTAATCTGATTGAGGTTCATAAATATGTTAAAGGGATGAACAAAGTTAACTATGTAGGAGCTCATGGCAGTTGAAGAAGATCACCTGATCTTGTGAGTCCCATTTTGTTTTCCATCATGTGCTTTGGCTGGGTACACATACACCATTTACCTGGGAGGAGATGGTCTGCACCACACGATCCCATTCTGAGTGAGACTGAGAACCCCTGCTGTAGACCATGTCTTTTGGGGTAGGGGAAAAACCAGATTACCTGCAGAAAGCACATACATGCACAGGGAATACATGCAAACTCCATGGAGAGGGGTCCTGACCAGCCAAACATTATTGAGGTAACAGTTCTAGCCATGAACCACCGTTCCAATACAAGCCTGTTTTGTCTGAGTGTCTAAGTGAACATGATGCGTTTCAGTCTTGCTGATGACTCATGGTTTGTTTTGCATTTCTGTATATCTGTATACAAAGTAGAGAACAAAGCACTGACTGAGAGTCTTTATTTGACCTCGATGCTGCAAATTTCCTGGAGTATTTTCATTTTTAACTTTTTGCATATTTTAGACTGGAGCAGTACACAACAGTGGTCAAAACCGCAGGGAACTGTAACAGTATTGTATGTGAAACTGCAAACTAGGCAGGTGTTCCGCTTCATGTGAAGAATGCAAACTAAAAATTAACATTAATTTACATTTTGCCACAGATAAGGTTTATGATGTAACAGTGTGCAATATCAGACGTCTTTCTGAGAGAATGTTGAAGAGAGTATGAGAGAGAGAGAGTGACAGAGACAGGGAGGGAGAGTAAGAAAGAGAGAATCAAACAGTGTGAAATCCTGACATCACATTCAAAGAAGGTAAGTCATGCTTTTCCATTTGAGATCTGTTTGGTTTTTGTCTAACATTTGTTTCTTTAACAAATGAACACTGGGTCAGAACAAAATAGTGACAATGATTAAGATGGAGAAAGAATTATTAATGACAGCATGATCAAGGGTATTTACACCATTCAAAATCTTACTTCAGTAAATAAGTACTAATATATATTTATGAAGACCACAATGGAAAAATAATCAGAGTCCCATTTTCACATTGTGGAGAAATGATAAATTAAAAATTCAAAACGATCTCAGACACAAAGCACTGAAAAAAAAAGCAAAAATTATAAAAAATAAAAAATATTATACCAATATATAATATTATATTATGATAATATATAAAATATACAAAAATGCAAAATTTGGATTTTCATCGTTTTTCCTTTGTGGTCTTCATATATATACAGTCATGCCAAAAATTATTCATACCCCTACCAATTTTTGTTTTTTTTGAGATATCTTTTGACAAATCAAATTTATTCTTACACAAATGACACAGTAAGTTGACATATGGCTGTAAGAATTACAGTAAACAATTTTTCGAGAAATACAATACTTTTTGGTATTTTATTTGACAGATTTACAAAAAATGCCATGTCCACAATTATTCATACCCTTTTCTCAGTAATTGATGAAAAAGCCTTCATTCATGATTAAAGCCTCCAAACGCTTCCTGTGGTTGATCACAAGGTTTCTACACGTTTCCACGGGGATTTTGGCCCACTCCTCTTTGGCAAACTTTTCCAGATCCTTGAGGTTTAAGGGTTTCCTTGCCATGACCTTGGTCTTCAGTTCCCTCCACAGATTCTCGATAGGATTGAGGTCGGAGCTCTGGCTTGGCCACTCCAAAACGTTCACTTTGTTGCCCACTAACCATTTCTTGACGGATTTGGCTGAGTGTTTAGGATCATTATCCTGTCGGAAGATCCATTCCTGCCCAAGACCAAGTTTTTCGGCTGATTGCTTGATGTTTTCACTGAGGATCTGAATATACTGGTCCTGTTTCATAACGCTATTCACTTTAACAAGGTGTCCAGGCCCATTCGCTGAAAAGCAACCCCAGAGCATTATACTCCCGCCACCGTATTTGACCGTTGGGGTCACAAGGTGACGGGAGTATCATTCTCTGGGGTTGCTTTTCAGCGAATGGGCCCGGAAACCTTGTTAAAGTTAATGGCATTAACTTTACTCTCAGCATTATCAGGTTTGGCCACTTTTCATTTATAAAGCATCCCAATTACGACTCCGGTCTTCTCACGCTTTTCTTTACTCAGGGGTTGGAAGCAATGCATGTGTTTCATGATCATTTAAATGAAATAAGATCATTCCATTGCTTCCAACCCCTCCATGCACAAGGACTTCAATTCCGCGCGAGAATCTCTTACATAAGCGTTGATTGAATAATTGCTGACTACAGCAGAGGAACATAAATATGCCACTTAACTCACGCCGAATGTGTGAGAGTTGACAGGTATGCCTTATTCATGAAAACTGGCCACACCTGATAATGTTGAGAGTTTTCAGGTTTCTGCAATGGTAATTTAAATGAAAGATTGAAAAAAAGGTCGTGACCAATCATTAATTTTAAGGGACTGTTTGAGCCTCCCCTATTGCCAGTTCACGAGCCGCCACTAAATACACACATACTCACAGGGAATAAATATTGCCTCAGGTACCCTGTTAAACAAAGCCTTTTATAAAAAATGGAGATTTAACCCCCTTACCAGTAAAAAGTACATTTATGTCACCGTTGACTGAGCAACATTATTGGTATACATGCTGAAGTCATTATTGTAACCACAGATACTGCATGGTTAATAAACAGTTAATACAAAAAAATTGTGGTATTTGATTTTGGAAGGAATTGTTGTAACATAGCTAATTTTTTTTTTTAGATTATTTGTGGAAAAAAAAAAAAAAAAACATTCAGAGTGGTACTGTATAGCTGGAGAAGAATTGACCGGTAAAACTGTAAAAAGAAGTGAGAGGGACCCTGCTGGATTCTCCCTGGGGAGACGGCAGCTCCGAAAGCTCTGGGCTCAAGCAGTGAGAGCCAGTCCCACTGACCTCTTCATTATCCTAAGCTCTCCTACAGTGTGTTCTGTGCTGGCATTTACAGCACACTAGTGTGAGATGGCACCGGTCAGGCAGCCAGGAAGAGGATCTTCAAGTATTTTTGAAACTGGCGAATGCTGTCGGCTCAGCATCTCATAATCTCATCTGGGAAACATTTTTTTCAAAGAAAAATTTGAGCAGTGCCCGAGTGAAATACACTCATCAGCACCCTGTCAGTTTGCGTGCATCTCTAAAGTGGTGATCTGTTCAATTAGTTGGCAGATCATGAATGACCGCAGGGGCAATGCCTGCCTGGTTATAAGTGCAGTGAATGTATGTCTTGTACTGTGGAATGGCTTTCCAGCCCTGTCGGTGCATTAGAGTGGAGCCTTAACCTAATGAGCAACGAGCAGTCCTTCAGATTTCATGTCAGCCAGAATCTTTCTTTTGATTGGTCGAGTGGCAGATTGGTATTAACATTTTGCATCCAAGCGAGAGGTCTGAAAGTATTTGGACAATGGGTGATTTAGTGTGTCCAGTTAGCCTGATGTGCAGGTCTTTGGACTGTGGGAGGAAACTGGGGAACCCTGGAGGAAACCCACGTGAACATGGGGAGAACATGCAAACTCCACACAGAAAGGCCGGATTCGAACCCATCAAATTCATGAGGCAGCAGTGCTACCCACTGTGTTACCGTGCAGCCCAAAAAAAAAAAAAAAAAAAAAAAACCACACACAAATAAAACACATGGGCGGCACTGTCGCCTCACAGCAAGAAGGTTGTGGGTTTCAATCCGACCTGGGGCCTTTCTGTGTGGAGTCTGTATGTTCTCCCTCTGTTTGCAGGGGTTTTTCCAGGTACTCTGGGTTTTCTCTCGCAGTCCAAAAGGTATGTGTGTCAGGCTAATTGGAGACACTAAATTGCGCATATGCGATGTAGCGTTCAGGAACCACACGCAAGAGATGGAAATCCAAAAAACGTATGCCTTTAATGAAGTCCGAGTCAAAGCCATAAAACACAATTGCCAAGCCACAATACGAAATCCAAAAACAGTGTCGACTAGACAGGCAGGGGTCAGAACCAGGAAGACAGATGAGCAAAGATACATAAACGGTAGGCAAAAAGTCGTAGTCGATGAACAAAGCCAAGGGTCATACACAGGGCATCCAAACACAGAAATCGTGGTCATACAAAAACGGGTCAAAATCCAAAAAGACAAAACAATACAAGAAGGGCTATGGCAAGAATCGTAGTCGGACAAACCAGTCGAAGAAAAACAATACTCAATAGCATACACAGCGCTCTACACAAAGAAATACTGATCAACGTTCTGACAAGGAGCTGGCTGTGAAAAGACTGCTTAAATAGACGGGAGGAAAGTCACATGCTATGCAGGAAGCAGGTGTACTGGATCAGACTAATTACAACGGGAGAATCACATGAGGGAAACCCTAACCACGAAAATTGGTGAAAGCCAAGACACGGACGGGAATCACACAGACAGCCTATGACATTTAAACAGCTCCGGTCAAGGAGTTCTAAGAAGTGCAGGAAAGTAATTAAGCATGTGCGAGAGATCTCGCAGAAACGCAGGGGGAGATGGGTACAGCTGAGCAAGAGGCGGAGACTAGAACAGGGCGATTGCTGAGAGGGAATTAGTATAAATTAGTAGCGGTGCAACTTTACAGATTAAACTAGAGTGCTCATTAGTAAGTTAGTAATCTATATACATGGATTAGTTGTGTTAGTAGACTATGATACAAAATACAAATGTTAGTTTTGTTAGTAATCAGAACTGTAAGACGAAGGAAGTAAACGAGAATCGAAGGAATATATTAAACACCGGAATTCATTTAAATCACCTGAAGTAAGTGAGCACACAGGGAAGACGGACTGAACCAACTAGATCACAAGACAGGGGAGACAAGTGCAATGGAACTGAGAAATGGAATGAACTAAAACCTGAGAATTACAATAACCAAAAAGAATAAATAAAAGACAAAACCATGAACACAGATCCTGAACATAAACGTGAACATAAACATGACAAAAACCATAACCATGACAGCATAGGTATGAGTGTGTGAGGGAATGGTGTGTGAGCCCTGGGTTGGATTGGCCAGCCGTCCAGGATGTGCCCCTGCCTTTTGCTCACAGTCAGCTGGGATTGGCTCCAGCTCCTCCACAACCCCAGTGAGGAAGAAGTGGTATAGAGAATGGATGGATGGATGGATGGATGGATAATAAAGGCTATATCAGCTAATAGAGCAGCAATCTTTGACAAAGCCTATGTGCTACCATAATTTATTGCCAATGATCATTCTGTAGTTTTTATTTTAGTTTAGTATTTATATGTGTTTCAGAGCCATTTTTTCATTGGTTGCGAAACCATTCTATTAAAGGGGTGTCCTATAGCCTAGTTGTTGGTATATTTGACTGGGATTCAAAGGGCTGGTGGTTAAACCATGCTTTAGATACAATAAGGTTTGTGAAGCTGTTCGGGTCTTGATCAACGCCCTTCACCCCACACTGTTCCAGGGGCAATTTCCCCTGCTTTGTCTGGTCAACTGTAAGTCTCACTGGATAAAAGTGTCAATTAAATAACAGCAATGTCATGCATGTGTGTGTTTCTGCAGGTATCCAATCATCAGCCATGAAGCAATATGCTTTTATGTTCTTCCTGATTTCAGGTCAGTGCTTTACCTGTGTCACACATTCATGTCACAGCATCACGGTCATCGTTACGGTGTGAGGTCACAAATGTGTTTTCCACAAAAATATTCTTTACTGTGTTGAGGAACATATTTCAGTATTTCTTGTCATATTCATCAGTAAATCAATTACCTTAATTAATAACCATAATCAATAATCATAATCAGTAACCATATGTATGCAGCAGCAGCAACACACACTCACACACACACACACACGCACACACATACAAGCAGTTCACCCAGGCATTAGCAGTTCACCCACATACATACATACGCACATACACACACACACACACACACACACAAGTAGCTCACACACGCATGAGCAGTACACACACACATAAGCACACACACATACAACCAGTTCACACACGCATGAGCAGTACACACATACATAAGCAGTTGGCTTCTGTAGCTTTGACTGACATCTGTTCAGTTGTTTCAGGCAATATCTGCTCACTCATCAGCAATACTCATCATCATCAAGAAATATGCATGCTCCAATATTTACTGAAAAAGGGCTGTTATGTTTTGGTTCCAGTTTTCAAAACACTGCCAAAGTTTTTGGTTTGCCTGTCTCTGGGACAACCTGTGACCAACTAAAAGTCTTCTTAAACAATGAAGTTGCCTTCCCAACCAATGAGATAAGATAAGAACAAGTAAGATGGAAACATTATGCAGACATTACATTATTGAACCATTGTTGCGTGAGAGGGAGGAAAACCCATATTTGGAAGATATTTCCTGTGATGAAGGTATCAAAATTGGGTGTGAAATGCAGAATGTCAGTTCTTCTTGCGCAAAAAGAACTTGGCTTTATATTCATCAATATGCCTCAATAAAGCCTAATTCTCTGAAGAATCTGTCTCTCTCCAATTGTTTGAGGACGAGGATGGGGGAACCTCGGAAATATGAGAATATTTCTGATTGAAAACCACGACAACTGTCCTGTGATGGATTGGTGAGCTGTCTAGAGGGTGTTCCTTCCTTTCGCCCATATTTGGCCGGAAAAGGCCCCAGCTCCCCTGTGACTCTGATGAGGAAGAGGCAGTGTAGATAATCGATGGATGGATGCTCTTAATGTTCAGGAGCTCTCATCATTACTGGTAGCTGTGAAAGCAATTGAGCTCCAGAACTTATTTACTGATTTACTTAAGAGCCATTGTCTGAGAAAATAGCTCTTTTTGGATACTTTGTACAAATGACCCCCCTAGATTTGAACGAAACTTTGCGTGTAGGTACAGACACATGTATCACGGAAAATCCCCACATTATTTTGCCATTAGTGCCTTCATTTGGTTGCAGTGCTACCTGGAAGATGAAAAGTCAGGGCCAAAATAGGAAAAACCCAGTCTTAGGAGATGCTTTATAAGGGGAAACTGGTTAAATCTGCCAAACTATTTCTGATGGATTTGTAAACTTGAACTTTCCCGTCCATCAGTTGCCACTGAGTGGTCACTTGAAGAATCGTGCGGCAGGGGCTCAAAGTTTGGGGAAAAAAGAAATGAAAATCCACTTTTTGGACTTAATCCTTATTTTACACCAGCAACATTTCTTGAGAAACTATGCTTTATTGTGAAGGTCTATGAACATGAAATAGCATAATGTGAGAACACCTCCAGTCTCTTGCTGGAGTTTTGGGATATTTGGCCATTAAGAGTAAACTTCAGCTGTTTTAGCCCAATTTTGAGGTCAGATGTCTCAATACTCCAGACAGGAATGGAACTTATGAATATGTTGATTTATTCTTATTTTGAAAAAAAAAATCTTATTTTTTCTCATCAGTCCAGTTAATATCTTAAGTTTCCAAAGGTTTTACTGTGGCACATTCATGGAGATGCTGTAAAATAAGGTATTGATGAGAGCACCACCTAGTGGCAGTTTTAGCTGAGATTACACTTCAAATATCTGACTTACCATATAGAGTGCCATAATAATTCTGCCTTTTCTTGAATATACATGGTAGTCTGAAGATTCTCCAAGTTTCAACTATCTATCTAACTGGAGTCTGCAAAGTGCTTTCTGTAAATTCAGATGTTTGCCGGATCGTTGATACTTCTGTTCAAAAAAAACTTGCAACCGACGTTAAATATTTATGATTTTAGTGTAGTCAGAGGGTGCTACATGTACCTAACTCAATTTTCACCAAATGGTTGAAAGTAGACTCCAGTTCTCACTCGTTTGATTCTGAGCAATCATTAATAATTAGTGGTTAGCACAGTTGTCTCACAGCAAGAAGGTCGTGGGTTCGATTCCGGCCTGGGGCCTTTCTGTGTGGAGTTTGCATGTTCTCCCCGTGTTCGCATGGGTTTTCTCTGGGTACTCCGGTTTCCTCTTACAGTCCAAAGACATGTATGTCAGGTTAATTGGAGACACTAAATTGCCCATAGGTATGAATGTGAGAGCGAATGGTGAGAAGAATTGAATAGTAAATTGTAATGAATTGTGGAGGGCAGCATTACGCCGTACGGTGTACAGCCTGCCGGAATCTCAGATGAAGAAGAAGAATAATTAAAACTCACCTGGGCCTGTTAGAGACTTGCCTGGAGGAGGACCCAGGTTTGTTTTGCCCCCACACACAGTTAGGAGGGTTACTGGGATTAGTAGCACAGATGGTGAGGAATTGGTAGCCAGGTACATATCCTGCTGCTTCACCTCAGTTTTTAATACCGTTGGTTATAGGTAATTTGCAACTTTTCATGCCATTTTACCCTTAATTATGTTTAGAGTTTGATATTTAATCCAATATTTGCCACATTCCTGCAGAAGATATCTGGGTCAGGCTCACTGGCAAACATGAGATTGGTTTAAACATAAGAGTATGCTATCGTCCACCAGCTTTGGACAGTATTGTCAATGAAATGCTCTTTAAGAGGATTACGCAAGATTGTAGAGGAGGAGGGAATATTATTATGGGAGACTTAAATTATCCTGGTATCGATTGGGAAATGGTGAAAGGACAGGGTAGGGGGGAGGAAGAATTTCTAGATGTTATAAATGATAATTTTTTGGTGCAGTATGTTAATAAACCTACAAGAGAGAAGGCAATTTTAGATTTAGCGCTCTGTAATGACCCTGATAGAATTAGCAATGTTGAGGTACTGGAGCCACTTGGGACAAGTGATCACTCTACTGTTAATTTTGATGTTTCATGGGAAGTTAAAAAGGTGTCTTCAAAAACAAAAGTTTTCTATTTTAGGCAAGCGAACTTTGACAGGATGCGCTCATATCTAAGC
Organism: Gymnothorax javanicus; assembly: GCA_029692085.1. Classification (NCBI taxonomy): domain Eukaryota; kingdom Metazoa; phylum Chordata; class Actinopteri; order Anguilliformes; family Muraenidae; genus Gymnothorax; species Gymnothorax javanicus. The sequence continues at coordinate 18,647,384 of CM056197.1, forward strand.
AAAATAAAATGGGAGACACGCCTGGACTGTGCGTCTGTAAATGAGATGTGGGAAAGATTTAAGGGGGTTTTACTTGATTCACAATGCAAATTCATTCCAAAGGTGTCCAAAAGTAAGCTGAAAAAGCAGAATTCTCAGTGGATGACCACAGCTATTCGTAGGAGTTTGAGGGAAAAAAGGAATCTTTATAAGATGTACATAAAGGATAACGATGAGAACACTAAGGCTGAATACTGTAAAATGCGGGCTGTGGTGAAAAAAGAAAGCTGGAGAATGCTAGAAGACTGTATGAAAGACAAATTGCAGAAGGGGCAAAAACTAACCCTAAGCGCTTCTTTCAGTACTGTAGCAGAAAAAGGAAAGTCAAAGAGGAGGTTAAGTGCAGAAAGAATAAATATGGATCACTGCCATATGATAACAAGGATATTGCAGATACCTTAAACAGTTACTTTGTTGAGAATTTTACCCCAGAGCGGGTTTTTATTCGGCCAGAGGGCATGTTCAATGCTCAAGATTATTTAGCGGAAATTGAGGTTAGAGATAGCAAAATATTAGACAAGTTGCATAAACTAAAGGCAAATAAGGTGGCGGGTCCTGATGGCTTATATGCTAGAGTGCTCAGGGAAGTTAGTGAGATCATCTTTAAGCCGCTATCCTCCATCTTCAGATGGTTTTTAAAGACTGGAGAAATACCAAATGATTGGAAGCAGGGCAATATAATTCCAATATATAAGAAAGGGGACCGTACTGAGCCAGGAAATTACAGGCCAGTCAGTTTAACTTGCATTGCATGCAAAATACTGGAATCTGTCATAAAACATGAGCTGGACTTATTTCTTGAACGTTATAATATCTTGAGGGATAGCCAACATGGTTTCCGTAAGGCAAGGTCATGCCTAACAAACCTTCTGGAATTTTTTGAAGAGGCCACCAAGACTTATGACCAGAGCAGGGCTTATGACATCATACACGTGGATTTTCAGAAAGCATTTGATAGAGTACCACATAAGAGACTAATTTTTAAAATGAGCTCCATTGGAGTTATAGGCGGTATTCTGGAGTGGATTAAAAACTAGTCACAAGACAGAACACAAAGAGTGGTGGTCAGTGGTAGCTCATCTGAGCTAGGTATGGTGGGGAGTGGTGTCCCTCAGGGATCGATGTTGGGACCACTGCTGTTCCTCATCTACATTAATGAGCTTGATAGGAATATTGAGAGCAAATTAGTTAAATTTGCAGATGATACTAAATTGGGAGGTTTGGTAAATAGTTTAGAGTCCACTTAAGTGATTCAGGATGATTTGGATAGAATCCAGAATTGGGCAGAAATGTGGCAAATGAAATTAAATGTAACGAAATGTAAAGTTATACATGTAGGTAATAAAAACATTAGACAGGATTACTTCATGGGAGGTTTAAAACTGAAATGTGCTCCACACAAAAAAGATCTGGGAGTGATTGCTGACCAAACCCTCACAGGTTCTAGCCATTGTGCCGTAGCAGTTAAAAAAGCCAATCGGATGCTGGGATACATTGCCAAAAGTATTGAGTATAAATCTAAGGAGGTGATGCTTCTTTTGTACAACACATTTGTCAGACCACATCTAGAGTATTGTGTACAGTTCTGGGGACCATACTTTAAGAAAGATATAGAGGCTCTAGAAAAAGTTCATAGAAGAGCCACTAAGCTAATTCCGGGTGTAAAAGATGAAAGCTATGAGAAGATGCTGAAGATCCTTAATCTCTTTAGTCTTAAGCCCCGTTCCCACCTTCAAGATTTCTACGCCGATTCATGCCGATGCACCAAGACCTTTTATCGTAGTGAGTCGTGATCCGTCCGCCTGAAAAAGCACAAAATTCTGTCGCGGCCACGATGTTGAGTTCGTGGCACATTCGTGATAGAGTCGTGGTGGCGTCGTGCCTATTCGCATCCAAGCCGTTTGACATCACATTATCTTTGTTCACCGTGGGTCTGTCTCATTCCGTTCATGTTCACATCGTGTTATGTCGTGGGCATTCGTGACTACATCTTCCACAATCGTGGCCATTTTCCACAAGACGATTGCATAGGAATATTCACGAACCATCACGACACTAACACGACCTGTCAGGACACCATTATGACACCACTACAACATTGCTAAGACATATGATGATCCCTGATGAGCTCGCGAACCACCACGATTTTTTTGAACATTTTGAAACTTGCGCCACGACGAAAACGAGACGACGACTTCGTTGCAAACTTTTGCGACTGTTCAGGACTCCCCCCGGTTAACTACAACACCCCCCATGACTTGCCACGATCTGACATTGGCGTGAATCGCCATAAAAAATTGTGAAGGTGGGAACGGGGCTTTAGGAAAAGGAGACTTATGGGTGATCTGATTGAGGTCTTTAAATATGTTAAAGGGATTAACAAAGTGAATTATGTAGGATTCCTTCAACCAAGTGTTGTTAGTAGAACTCGGGGTCACAAATGGAAGTTGACCAAGGGTAAATTTAGCACTGATATTTGGAAATATTTCTTTACCCAAAGAGTAATTTTGATGTGGAATAGCTTGCCTGACCATATTGTTGAGGCAGAGACCTTGGGAGTTTTCAAGAGCAGGCTTGACTTAAAGCTAGATACCATCGCGTGATATATTAACAATAGTATAAAGAAACTGGCGAGCCTAGTTGGGCTGAACGGCCTGTTCTCGCCATTCATGTTATGTCATGTTATGTTAAGATGCATGCTTCTGGGCATGAACAGCTTTTTCTGACAGGATGTGATTTTATGAGTTTAACCCTCTGGGGTCAAAGCCATTTTTTCTGTTTTAGGTTCGCCTGGCCTCCTTGTGTAATCATGCTTTTACAATCCAACCCTGCAATTTGCTATCAATTTATATTCATCATTTTTGTCCGGACAACCTGGGCTAACAAAATATGTATGATGTAGTCAAGTCACATGAATGAATAAATATTTACATGACCATAAATATAAAAGAAAAACAAACAAATTGAATTTCAGAATTTGTTCTTGCAGAATTATTCAACGTACCGTGTGCTGTCATGTCAAGGTCAAGTAATCAGCATGTATCAGCACTTAGTTCAGAAAAAGTAACAGCCAATTGAAATTTTGGGATTGTCATCACAGTTGGAACAAAAGCTTGCATACACAGGGGTCCCCCAGGACTGAATGTGAGAATCACAGATCAAGAGAGATTCTTGATAGAAGAATGGACTCAAATTCCATATTTCACAATATTCTTCAAAGTATTAAATGTGGGGGTGCCAATAATTGTGGCACATGAGGTTTCTTTAAAAACAATTATTTCTTGATGAGAGATTAGTTTATCAAAATAAATATATTTCAATTAAAGCTTGGATTTTTCCACCTCTCTTTCTTGAGTGAAATTAAGCTAATTCTCCAAAAGGCGGAATTTTTTTTAATCACCCTTTACACTCAGTCTTTGCCAAGGGTGCCAATTATTGTGGTTGGGACTGTTTGTGGTTTGTTGCGATTGGTGCAGAATAAATTTTGTGGCCTGGACAGAGCCCTGACCCTCCAGCCAAACCGAAATTGTCTGGGATCACTGCCTTATTGACACTTCTGATTATAATCAAGACTCTTGTGTGCCCTGGAAAGCTCTCCCAGAAGGGCAGAGGCAGTTACTGTAGCAGGGGTGACTGCATGTATAGCACCTTTATTTTGGAATGAGATGTCGGATATGCTGTTGTCTTTATACTTTTGGCCACGTAGCATCTTATTCCTCTGTGTGTGTGTGTGTGTGTGTGTGTTTTTTTTTATACCTTGTGGGGACCTTTTCTGATATCACCATTGACCTTGTCAGGACCAGTACTCCTCATAGGGACCAAAGCCCGGCCCAAATGCAGCAGAACATCATATCTGAGGTCACTGTTAAGGTTAGGGGTCAGGTGTGAACTGGGGTTCGGTTAAGGTTAAGGTTACACATGATTTGGTTATGGTTAGGGTTAGAGTGAGGGGTAGGCTGTCCACAATCAATGGCAGTCAATGCAGTGTCCTAGTAAAAATAGCTCTAACTTGTGTGTGTGCGTGCGTGCGTGTGTGCGTTTCACAGGATTCTGCACTCTGTGGCCCTGCCCTGCTCTTCAGTATCACCTTGTTGGAGATGAAAAGAGCTGGTCTGATGCTCAGAGCTTCTGTCGGCAGAATTACGCTGATTTAGTCACCCTGAACAGAGGACAAGAAGCCCTTTTACCGCAGTCATTGAGAGACGCCTGGATCGGGCTCAGAGGAGCATGGCAGTGGTCCCTTGCACACCCAGATCTCTATCAGGAGGCTGAGCATTCATCTTTGAACTGGGCAGAAGGGCAACCAAGCAGACTTGATGATCATGAGAACTGTGTAACAATGCATACCAATGGGAAATTTGAGGATCGTGCATGTCCTTCAATAATTTACGGCTTCATCTGCTACAAAGGTCAGAATGCCTGTCTTTTTCAAATCTCATTACACAAACACCAGTGAGGACCAATTCTGATACAGCCCTGCTTTGTACCAAACTGTAAACCATTCTTGTAAAATTGTCCGCAGCCATATTGCCCTCCCATGCATGCACACACACTGTAAGAACAAAAGCTACTTTACTCCATTTTTAAGTCTTGCAGTCCTTTCATGTGAAACTGCTTCATTGCGGTTCATTTGGACGTCATGTTGTGTCCGTAAAGACCATGTGGAGGTAGAGTTGTGGCAGCTAATTTCATGTGATGGTCATGTTGCTTTAGTAAAGGTTACACAGAGGTGACGCTGTCTCTGAAAAGGACGTTTCAAGGTCATGTTACATCTGCAAAGGTCATTTTAAAGTCATGCAGCCTCTGTAAATGGAATGACAGCCCAGGAATTGCATACCTTTAAATTGTCAGTGTCCAAATACATGCATTTGGTTTAACTATTTGCTGCATTTGATTAATTTTAGGTTTACCCTGTATCTTAAAAGGCTGTACTTTTTATGCAGTTTCTCTCCACTTGACAGTGATGTAAACACCGTCAGTCTGACATACAGCTCTTAAAGGAGGAGACCTCACCTCGTCAAAGTATATTTTAGCAGAAAGTAAAATTCTTGAAGTGTCTAAAATGCATAGTTTTATCAATTTTAAATTGGTAATAATCCAGTGCGACGCATTTTAAAACCAGCCAATTCTTCAAATTGGCGTCAGTAACGGGGTAGACATTTTTACTTGGGGAATCTAATTTTATCCAATCAAACGCCTGTGCCGCGGTGCACGTGGCGTCAGTTGTTCTCTTTCCTTTCATCTGGTTCATGTAGTTGTTCAGAGGGCCTTCTGTCAGCTCACCCTTTACGGCTTGATTGCCAGCAAGCTGTTTTTATTTAAGCTGGCCTGATTAACTATCAAGCAATTAATCGACTGAGCGACCAAGACCAATACATGACCTCTAATTAGAAATGATCATGAAAAGGTGAATTCCCATTGCCTACATTTATATAATTGATATGGCATTGTAAATCCAAAACTTTCGCTGATCTTGCAGCATTTATTTTCGCCGTCCTTAGAATTGTCACACAGCTGTGCAACTTGCCTTGCAGCGCCCTTTAACCGTGATGACATTCAGAATATAGAACTTATTCTCGCAGCCTCGCAAACTAATTTAAGCAAATCTGTGCTGCTTAATGAGCAACACAAGTGCTGAAATTATAAAGACATATTGATATTTTACATTATGCGCAGAAGAAGACGCCTCATAATTTTTTGGTGCAAGGTATAGCAATGCTATCAAAAGTAATTTCGGCCTACGCTGTCGGCGGCCGACAGCAAGGGGTATATCGCCGAAATTCCCCAATCCTCGAGGCCCCCTTTATTAGATTCCCCTTTACTACACTGACAATATGAGGCAAATTTGAGGTGTATGTAAGTAACTGTTCCAGAGATATGGTTAAAAAACAGATTTTTTCAAAATATAGCGCCACCTGGTGGCAAACCTAGGAGTGCATACTTGCCCAAAATCTAATCAGTTCGTCCTCTCTACCATATCTACCCATATGCTAAAAATGAGAAGCCAATGTAAAGTATTTTGTCAGTTATCGCGCTAACGACTAAAATCTGCGGACGCGGCGGCGGCGGCAGGTGGGGCGAAACTCTGATATCCCCGAAACTCGTATTTCGGGGATATAATTAGGCTGTCATAAGTTTTACCAGTTAGTCTGAGCAACTGTGGCAAATCGGGAGAAGTAAACTGCCAGTGGTTTAGGTGATTAAGAATTTAAAGGTGAGGCTTCTGAAGATCAAATTCAAAGTAAGAAGATTTTCCAAGTAGAAATGTCTGCCCCAGAAGCTCTCGCCAAAGCAAAATGTCAAAATTTTTGTTGACAGACGCACACACGGATAGACGCATACATGGATGGAGACTGACATCATAGCTCCCGCGCCGCTCGGGCACAGACTCTTCTACTACAAAGCCATGCTGTTGTAATAGCTGCAGTATGTGGTTTTGCATTGTCCTGCTGAAATACACAAGGCCTTCTCTGGAATAGATGTTCTCTGGAGGGGAGCATATGTTGCTCTAAAACCTTTATATACCTTTCAGCATTCATGGTGCTTTTTAAAACATGTAAGTGACCCACACCATATGCACTAATGCATCCCCATACTATCAGAGATGCTGGCTTTTGAACTGAACGCTGATAACAGGAGGGGTGGTGTTTCTCCTCTTTAGCCCGGAGGACACAACTCCCATGATGTCCAACAAGAATGTCAAATTTGGACTCGTCTGACCACAGGACACTTTGCTACAGTCCATTTTAAATGAGCCTTGGCCCACAGAACACGGCGGCGCTTCTGGATCATGTTCAACAATGGCTTCCTTTTTGCATGATAGAGTTTTAGGTGGCATCTGTGGATGGCACGGTGGACTGTGTTTACAGACAGTGGTTTCTTGAAGTATTCCTGGGCCTATTTAGGTAGGTCAATGACAAAACCATGCCGGTGAGTGATGCAGTGGCGTCTGAGGGCCCGAATATCATGGGCATCCAGTAAAGGTCTTCGGCCTTATCCCTTACGTACAGAGATTCTTCCAGTTTCTCTGAATCTTTTGATGATGTTATGCACTGTCGATGATGAGACCTTCAAAGCCTTTGCAATTTGAAGTTGAGGAACATTGTTTTCAAAGTATTCCACAATTTTTTTTACGCAAGCCTTCACAGGTTGGAGATCCTCTGGCCATCTTTACTTCTGAGAGACTCAGCCTCTCTAAGACATCCCTTTTATAGCCAATCATGTAACACACCTGATGCCAGTTAACTTAATAACTTGCTAAATGTTCTTTCAGCTGATTCTCTTATATATTAATTGCTTTTTCAGCCCTTTTTTGCCTGTGTCCTAACTTTTTTGAGACCTGTTGCAGCCAGAAAAGTTGAAATCAGCTAATTTTGTGGATAAAAATGTAAAATGTCTCAGTTTCAACATTTGAAATGTTATCTATGTTCTGTTGTTAATAACATATTGGCTCGTGATCTGAAAGTCATTGCATTTTGATTTTATTCACAATTTACACTTCGTCCCAACTATTTCGGAATTGGGGTTGTAATTAGGAGCCTGTAACTGAAATAGTTGATGAGATAAAGCAAAATGTCAAGGTTTTTGGTGATATTTTTAGGCCAGTGACCTTAGAAAAAATAGTTCAAGGTCACCTTTAGGCACGTCATTTGTAGGCCTTTATGAGATGCATGTCCAGTAAAAATTAGGAGCCTGTAACTGAAATAGTTGATGAGATAAACCAAAATGTCAAAGTTTTTGGTGATATTTTTAGGCCAGTGACCTTGAAAAAATGGGCCAAGGTCACCTTTAGGCACGTCATTTGTAGGCCTTTATGAGATGCATGTCCAGTGAAAATTAGGAGCCTGTAACTGAAATAGTTGATGAGATAAAGCAAAATGTCGAAGTTTTTGGTGATATTTTTAGGCCAGTGACCTTGGAAAAAAAAGGCCAAGGTCACCTTTAGGCATGTCATTTATAGGCTTTTATGAGATGCGTGTCCAGTGAAAATTACGAGCCTTAACTGAAATAGTTGATGAGATAAAGCAAAATGTCGAAGTTTTTGTTGACGGATGAACGCACACAGAGACAAAGCCCGATACCATAGCTCCTGCGCTGCTCGGCGGCGGGAGCTAACAAGCATGGAGGACTGAAACAAACCGAACCAATCTAGCGTGAAAGGAGATTAGCCTAATAATGGTCAGATTGTGCTCGTAATGCAACAAAATCGAATGTAACTTTTTAAAAGACCAGGTTGCTAGCGAGGGCAAGCACAGCATATACATCCGTTATAATAATATTTAATCCACCTTTTGCTGTTAATTAAAAATATGCATTAATTTTTGTAAAATGGTGACCAATATCGCCAAGAAACATTCATTGGCGTCAAACATTGGACACTGTGAACGTTCCATGGGCCTGATTTACTAAGACCTTTAGCACATTCAAAATCTTTTTGCCCGTGCAAAACCAATAACATTGCTCATGATTGGCCAGGGTACGTGCCTTGCACCAATCAGTGGCGTTACGCCAGTTAAACCAATCAGTGTGCCAGGTGCCATTGCCTTTAGGAACAGGCTGCGCTATCCCAAATCCTCAAACCGAAACCCGTGATGGAGAGAGGAAGGTCGCCACGTTTCTCCAAAGACAAAGTTAAATTGCTCGTGCATGAGGTCAAATCCAGACAGGGGAGGATCTGTTTTTGTTAAGTTAATCATGAATTGTATTATTTTATTATTATTATTAGACATTGACATATTGTTTAATGTTTGGTATGTAATAAAAAAAAACATCAAGCCTACCCCTTTTGTGATGGAAGCTTCAAAAAAAAAAAGGAAAAAAAATGCATTTCGCCATGCACTTTCAACTCCCTCTCCCGTCTGAAATGAAGCATAGAACAAAAATCCCATTTTAAAAACTGGCACTCAGCGACGTAACTTTTTTCCAGCGAGAGCGGCATTTCAGAAGTCTTCAGCGAATGAAGGTAATTCTGGTGACAAGTACGTGGTTTCGTCCGTTTACATTTTCCAATCGGACAGCTGTCTATTTTTTACAGCAAGTTGCGTGACCGTGCTGCAAAAACAGGTGTACGTACTTGTCGCCGAAATTACCTTCATTAGCAAGAGAGTTCTGAAATGCCGCTCTCGCTGGAAAAAAATTACCGTTGCTGAGTGCCAGTGCATAGACCTATTTATAATTAAATTATTTTCCTGTGCTGAGTGTAGCCCATTATTTTGTCGCTGTTAGATCGCATGGGGGAGAGAAGCCGTGTGTCCAAGTGGACACGCATTGAAGCCGCCTGGGCGCGCTCTTGTAAAAGCCCAAATGGGTAGCGGGTGGTTTGAGGACCCGCTATACGCTTTCCCTAACGTGTGGGTCAAGATAGCAATTGTAGGGAAGCGCATAAACACGCCCACGGAACACCTCCAGGCGCAAATAAGGAGTCGGCATAATGCATAGCGGGTAGTGTGGCCGCAAGATACCGTTTAGGGATAGTGGAAGCTGCGAAATGCGTAATTCACGGGTAGCGGGTAGTGTCAACGGGTAGTGCAGTGTGAAAGATAGAGCCCTGTATGTACAAAAATGTGTTTTAATTTCACAGTACATTAATGCCTGATTATTGCAGTCTGTTGCTAGGCTGGATTCAAATGCTGGTCGTGTTACAGAGGCGTAGTGGGTACAACAACGTGGAGGAGAAGATAGAAGTAGCTACCTCAATGGGGTGTCGAATCCAGCTTGGCGCGATCTTTTATACTTAATATTTTCTTTAATTTGTTTTTTTCATTGGTTTCGGTTAAAGTCGCTCTCAAAGATACAATCAAAGCGGCCACCACAACTGCTTCCATTCAAGCGAACCAACTAATGAACATGCAAGGGTATAAGTTAATTTGGAAACCAGTTGGGGCATCATACCGGTATTCTTGAAAATACTGAAACATAATAGTGCCGGCGCCACTTCCACCGTGCACGTAAATAGTTCAGCTATAGTCAAAGTAACAGTATTTATCAATTTTTCCTAACTTCGTGTAAGTTCCTATGTTGGACTGAGGGATGTTTAACGCAACGTTACCAACCGATCTGAAAGACAAAACAAGAAAGGACGGGATAATCACATGCATAAATGAGTGTGACACGTTCAATTCCACTTTTTTATTTCCGTTTCTGCTGCAATTTCTCTAATCCGAGATCCAACAACAGCAAAGTATTCAGTTTCTGTTGCAATGTCTCAAAGCCGAAATTCTGAGACCCATGTATTTATAATGCAAATACACAGACCAGTAAATACAAGTGAAGTCAACGCCCGGCCAGCCAGCCAGCCAATCGTTGGCCAACCAATCGCTGAAGTTCTTCCCCGCCGACCGACCAATCGCAGAACACCCAGCCAACCAATCGTCGGCCAACCGTTGAAGTTCTTCCCCGCCAGCCAGCCAATCGTTGAACTTGATCACTCAGGCAGTCAGTCAGTCAGTCAGATACTCACTCAGCGACATTAGCGTTTATAGGGGCCTGGACGCTGCTCGGCCCAGCCCAAAAAGTTCCACCTATGCCCCTGTCCTGTCAAAACACTGTTCCTCAAAATGCTCACTTCACAGCACTGATCGAGGGGATGGCAAAAAGTTTTTTTTTTTTCCACCTGACTTTTAACAGCCAAGACTTTCCCACCTCCTTGTTTTTTGGAAATCTGTATAAAAAGACAAAGCAAATTATCCACTGTTTTAAATATACTCAGTCAAAAAAGAAACTTCACACTCGTTTGGAGGTCGATAAGTTGAACATACAAGAAAAGTGGTTTTAAATAATGATTTAATTCCATTCTGTACCCATTAAGGATGGTGTACCATAAAAATCATGTTCATAATATAACCAGTTCCACCGGAAATGCTACGGAAATGTAAGAGAGTAAAAATGGTAAGTTACAACTTGATGAAAGCATGTCAATAGCACGTATGCCCTTCATGAGCATTCACAACTGCGACGCAACGTCTCCTTATGGATTGAATGATGCGTCTGAACACAGCTTGGGGGATGCGTCGCCATAATTGAACCAACATGGCACCAAGTTCCTGCAAATTCTGTGGAGGGTTCCTTACTTGACGGAGTCTTCTGCCCAACACATCCCATACATGTTCTATGGGATTAAGGTCGGGAGACCTTGAGGGCCACTCCATGACATTGATGCCAGCATTCCTAAGAAAATTCCGCGTTAAATTGGCCGTATGAGGTCTGGCATTATCGTGTTGGAATGTCAGACCTGGGCCATGAGCTGCCATGAATGGCAAAAGCTCTGGAATGAGCACTTGATCTCTGTATCCTGCAGCAGTTAGGTTTCCTTGAATGACCATCAGTCGGGAACGGGCAGGACCATTAAAGGCACCCCAAACCATAACACTACCGCCCCCAAAACGGTCCACTTCCTGCACACAACACTGGGCGTTGCGTTCACCGCGTCTCCTCCAAACTCTAACTCTACCATCAAAAAAGTGCAAAGTGAATCTGAATTCGTCACTAAAAACGACCCTATTCCAATCACGCTGAGTCCATCTCAGATGTCGTGCCCAGAGAAGCCGTTGACGTCGGTGTAACTGGGTTAAAATTGGTCCACGATATGGCCGACGTGCATGGAGACGAGCAGCGCGCAGGCGATTACGTATGGTTTTGGCAGTCACACGACCTCGAAACAATTTATTCCTAGTGGACGTTGCAGTGAGAAATCGATTACGCAAATGACGTAAGACGATTTGTTGGTCTTCTGCTTGTGTCGTCACACGTGGTCTACCCGAACGAGGTCGGTCTGCTGTGGTGCCAGTTTGTTGGAGACATGTCCGAAGATCATGGATAGTCCGTCGACTGCATCCCATAACCCTGGCAACGTCAGTGACCGACGTTCCCGTATTCAGCATGCCAATGGCACGTTCACGTTGAATGTTTGACAGTCGTGGCATTGCAAATCAACGGATAATTGACTGTAAGAACTTGTTTTTCCAAGATGTCACTCTACCGTGCTAATGTGGGCTCAATTGCACGTGTCTCATAAGGTCACGTGACTAGGAACATGAGGAAACATGCTTTTACCTTGATGTATGCTGGCACGTGCTGCATGCTTGTGCACGTCGGAGTTGCTGTGTGTCATGATGTCTTTGACAACGCATTTACCCCTAATAATAATAATAATATCTCTTGTATTAAGTTTCAAGAAAATATTTAGAATTTATGAGTGTGAAGTTTCTTTTTTGACTGAGTATATTTTGCTGGTAAGAATTATTGCCGTTGAATGTCAATTGTAAGTAGATGGCTTGTTAGCCACCTTGTTAATTTTATTAACTGCCAAGTCAACGTTGTCTCCGCATAGTAAGGTCACCAATGTAGCTAGTTAGCTGATGACTGTTAACAATCGCTCGCATTTGCATTTGTATTCAGGTCAAAGGAATGGCTAATTAGCTAGCTAGCACGCAGCGGTTTGCTCCATTAAAGTAATAAATTTGCGTTTCTACGATAATTTACTAATGAAACGTTTTACTACTGCCCTTCGTATGAATATTGCTGTAAAACGCAGCTCCACATCTCGGCATTGAAACGATTCTATTAACTTATTTGAAATTGGCCTCATAGGAAACCATTCATTTTAATGAAGAGGCTGGGTGTATCAATATGGCGGCCAGGTGCTACACTTAGTGTACCATAAATATGATGTCATCATTAATCTATTGTTCTCTCTCCCTCTCTCTCTCTCTATCTCTCTCTCACACACACTCACTTTAAACCTACTTGAGGTAAATTTTCAGTGAAAAAAATGGAGTCAAAGGGATTAAATAAAATGAAGTATGAAGCGTAATTGCAAATGGTGAAATATTCTTAGAACTAGTATGAAACCGTCCAGTTTGCCAAATGTCCGTGACTGAGTGAGCGAGTGTTGAGAGTAGGTGACTTTGTGAATGACTGAGTGAATGAGTGCATAGGTAAGTGAATGAGTGACTAAGGCTGTGATCAGATACAACGCACTTTATCCGCTTGGAAACGCGAGGTGCGTCCGTCCTCATTTTTTTTGAAGCCTACATTGTAAAAAGCGCTGGATCCGTCTTTTTTGCGATTGCTAAGCAACGCTCCCATATCTCACTTTGCGAACACTGAACAATGTTGATGGCTGTTTGCGAACCACCGCCAAGTCTGGTGTTTTGGGATTTAGTCCGTCCGTTCAATAGATTTATTTAGTAGTTCACTACAGCATGACAGTTGACGAGCAACGCTCTGCGCCAAAAATAGACACATTTTCAACTTGACACCCCTGCTCGCGCTGTGGCGCCCGGAGCGAGTCCGAGTGTGGGGCTCCTAGAGGCGCACCTGCCGTGTCCATACGCGTCCAAACCATTGGCGCAGGAGCGCTCGCAACTGCGTTGTATCTGATCACAGCCGAAGTGAGTTAGTGTACGAATGAATTAGTGAGTGAGTGAATTAGTGGATGGGTGAGTGAGTGAGAGAGTGAGAGAGAGACCACCATTTGCAGCTCTGAGGGAAAAACCAGTATCAGTGGTGATGATGAATGAATAATGTGAGATAATGTGGGAATGATTATGGAGATTAAACACATTCTGCTGTATCGTTACAGAGGGCCAGACTCCAGAGTATTTCCCCAAATCCAATCAGAACCTGGATTGGGCACAGGCTCAGAGGGACTGCAAAGACCAGAATTACACAGGCCTGGCAGTGATGAAGAACGCAGAAGAGTACTTGAGTATGTTTGAAAGCCTTCAGTCGCTAAGCATTAAGCCTTGGTGGATAGGTCTGTCTAAAATTTGGATGTGGTCCGACCGGAGCCAATTCTCGTATCAGAACTGGGACGAGAACCGTAGAGAGAGCAGAGATCCAGTCTGCGCCACACTGCGGTCCTCAGGAAAATGGAGGAGATACAACTGCAGTGAGGAAAAACCTTTCTACTGCTACGATGGTGAGTTCAGTTGGAGAGTTTACCTCAGGTGCTCCATCCGCACTGATCCTGAGGTGAGTGTTGGATGACAAGGGAGTGAGCCGATCACAAAAAAATACCAAAAATTAAATGAAGCACTGCCTTGTTTAAAGTCACTCGTCTTACACAAAACACTCTCCCAGTGTTGCTGCTGTGTTCTAAAATATCCTTGGTCATAGAAATATCGTCAGATAAAACTTCATTGCTTTTCTTTGGCAGGAATTACCCGTTAAAAAAAATTTACAGTGGCAATCTCCTAAATTGACTGTAATTTATAAGGATATCATCCAATACAAATGCAAATACACTGTAAAAAATGAAAAGCTGACTCAGATTAAACACTTAACTACATGTTAATTTGTAGATTTTGTGTTGGTTGTGTATGTGTCCCCTTGCCCTTCTTTCTACCCCACCCCCTTCCATTTCGTTGCAGTACCTTTGTAGGTTATTTTCATATAAACGCATTGGGATTTTTGAATAAATGGTGATGAATGCTATTAAATTAACTTCTTGGAATGTTAATGGAATTCAAAATGTTGTTAAAAGATATAAAATATTGTCTCATCTTAAGGCTCTTGATAGTGATATAGCTATGTTACAGGAAACCCACCTAACTATGGAAGAGTCACTTAAATTAAAACAAAGATGGGTGGGTGAGGTGTTTTCCTCCCCTGGCGTTAGAGGTACTAAAAGAGTCAGCATTTTGCTTTCTAAAAGAATATCTTTTAACTTGATAGATTCTAAATGTGACGAGGAGGGTCGATATCTGGTGTTACATGGCATACTGCAGAATGAAAAATGTACGTTAGTCAATATTTATGCTCCAAATTCTGCCCAAGTATCATTCCTAACACCTCTGAGCGCTCCTCTTGCGCAGTATGCCGGTAGCTCTTTTTTGGTGGGGTCTGATCTTAATCTTGTGAATGAAGCCTCATTAGATCGGTCTGGCCATGCTCTCCCAACAGACAGGGCACTTTCTAGTGCCTTTAAAGATTTCCTGGAGTCACTGGGTAGGGTCGACGTGTGGCGAATGTTGAACCCTAACTCTCGTGAATTCACATTTTACCCTAAGGTGCATAATTCATATTCTCGAATTGATTATTTCTTGGCATCTAACTCTCTTATTAAAAATGTAATTAATGCAGAAATACACAGCATAGTAATATCTGACCACACCCCGCAATCGATCTCTTTTTGTTTAATTGCATATGACAGTAAATGTAAACGGTGGAAATTTAAAAATACACTGCTAAAAGATGATGCCTTCAGATCTCTAATCATCAAGAATATTCAAGAATTTATTTCGATAAATCTAGACTCAGTTCCCTCTATCCAAACTATATGGGAAGCGTTTAAGGCCACTTGTCGGGGCTGGATAATTGGTTATGCTTCAGTTAAACGAAGGCAAGCTCTTGAAAAGAAAAAATAACTTGTTAATGGAACTGAAATCATTGGAAAGGCAACATATGCAGGACCCAAAAAATCAGTAAACAAGGAAAGCTCTACTCACAGTTAGAGCTGTCTTGCAAACAATCTTACATGATGAGACGGCTTTCTCTCTCTATCAGCTTCGCAGGAAACACTTTGAATGTGGTGATAAAGCAGGAAAAATGCTTGCTCTTCAGCTACAGCAGATGGAGAGCAAGCGATCAATTCCTGCCATTAGAGATTTTGAAGGTATCATTATAAAGGATCCTAAGCTAATTAACCAGGCATTTCGAGATTTTTATTCTAGATTATATCAAGCAGAATGTTCAGCACAAGATAATAGCTTGGATCATTTTTTGAAGACTGTTTCAATTCCGGTATTAAATGAATTGCAGAAAATTGGGTTTTGATGCCCCTATTGCGTCTAGTGAAGTAGAATTTGCTATAAAATTTTTTTCTTGTGGTAAGTCCCCTGGAGCTGATGGCTTCACTAGCGAATTTTATAAATGCTTTGCGACTGCGTTGTCTCCATTATTGGTTCGACTGTACAATAACTTAATTGAGACACAATCAATGCCACTGACAATGCGCTCTGCTATAATTTGTCTCATACCAAAGCCTGGTAAAGACCATCAGTTCATGAGCAACTTTCGGCCAATAAGTCTCTTAAATAATGACTTCAAAGTCTTCGAAAAAATTCTAGCCCTTCGTTTGGAGTAAGTGGTTCCTGCTTTAGTGAAACTGGACCAGGTGGGTTTTGTAGCTGGGCACCAACCAGCGAATAATATGAGGAGGCTGTTTCAGATAATGTATATTGGGAGTTCCTTTCGACATCCAGCGGTAGCGATATCGCTGGATGCCGAAAAAGCATTCGATAGAATTGAGTGGTCATACCTATTTAAAATTCTAACGAGATATGGTTTTGGCCCTATTTGTATGAAATGGTTTAAAGCGCTCTACTATGAACCGGTCTCCTCAGTGAGAAGTAACAACCTTCTTTCAGACCCTTTTCACTTACATCGTGGAACGAGGCAGGGATCGACCGTGTCCCCTTTAATTTTTATTCTTGCTCTTGAGCCTTTAGCTTGCGCTATTCGTGAAAATCCTGAAATTGCTGGTATCTCTGTGGGTGGACATCAGTATAAAATCAATCTATATGCTGATGACATCTTATTGACCCTATCTGACCCGCTAATTTCTATACCTAAATTATTAGAGACCATCAACTCATTTAGTTCATTTTCGGGCTATAAAATCAACTGGAGTAAAAGTGAGGCTATTCCATTGAACGGTTATACCCATCCTTTTCATCTAGGCCCTGCTCCTTTTGTATGGAAAACCGAAGGTCTGAAATACTTGGGTATTAATATCAAAACACCAATACATAAAATATTTGAAGTGAATGGTCCGGTTCTATTAAGATCCATCAAAGATGACCTGAGAAGATGGACAACATTACCATTATCTTTATGGGGGAGAGTAGATGTGCTAAAAATGAACGTCCTTCCAAGGATAGCTCATATCATTGCATCTATTCCCCTGCAAATCCCCCTAAACTGGTTTAAAGAAATAAGTCCAATATTTAGTCATTTTCTGTGGAAAGATAAAAAACCCAGAATCAGTCACAAGAAATTGTCTATGCCAAGGAGCAAAGGGGGACTGGCTGTGCCTGATGTTTATGTGTATTACCTTTCATACAATGCCAGATTCCCCCTTACCTGGGGCTATGGGAGTCCGCCCCCTAAAACAAGCTGGGATTGGCTAGAAGGACAAATCATTGGTGAGCATAATAAAAATATTTCGCTAGCTTCATTATGGCACTGCCCTAAAAATCCTGCCAAATTGAATAATCCACTGATAGAATTCTCTGTCTGAGTGGCTAAAATTATACATAAAAAGTTGGGCATCACAAGTGCCTCTCTCCCATCATGTCCACTTTGGAAAAACCCACTTTTTTTGGCAGGTGGTAACACACTGAATAATACACTAATGCAAGATCAAAATATTCACCAAATTGGCCAAATTGTTAGAGATAATGCCATAATTCAATTTCCAGAAATGATTACAAAATTTAATTTGAGTGCATCTTCTTTTCTTCCTTATTTGCAGTTAAAGTCTATTAACAATAAAATAACCTCTAAGGTTACGCATATAAGTTGCCATGAGCATTTGGCTAACACCCTTAAAAGTTATGTTGCCAAGAAGGGTTTTGTTTCATGCATGTGTAAGCTCCTTATTCTTTCCACTCCCACTGGAAATGACCAGACCCAGGTAAAATGGGAACAAGATCTTGGTACTTCTTTCTCACAACAGGAATGGGATATAATCTGGAGGAATGCCCTATTAATGTCTAACTGTGTAAGATTCAAAGTTATACAATTTAAAATACTACATAGAGCATATATAACTCCATCTAGATTAAAGAAAATTGATCCAACCACTTCTGGTCTTTGCTGGCATGGCTGTGGGGAGGTTGGTACCCTCTTGCTCTCTCTTTGGTCCTGTCCGGCTGTCAAAGCCCTTTGGGACTCAGTGGGAGAGATTCTCTCCAAGATTCTATGTAGAGATATAGCATTATGTCCAGCTACGTGCATACTTGGTACCCAGCCTGCAAATATTCAGGATGCTCTTGTTCAAAGAATAGTAACCCTGGCATGCCTGGCAACAAAACGTTTAATTCTCCTGAACTGGAAGGTCAGGAAAGCAAACTGTTTTAATTTAAGCAGGTGGCTGGATGATTTTCTTGATATTATAAGTATGGAAAAAGCATCTTCATCCTTGTTGTATTTTGACAGGGGAGACAGTGGTCTGTGGGATACAATAAGATCATTCCTGGACTCAAAGCATTTTGCTCTCCTGTCTCTGTGATGTGAATTTAATTTTGTTGGGTTGGTTTTTTTTTTTGTGTATTCATTTATCTTTTAAATGATTGTGTGGGAACTATTAATGCACTTATGATTGTATAAATGCGAAGCAGCTCTTTGTAACCTCTGTCCAGCTGTTAAGTAGCTTTATGTTGAGCTGCTGGTGTTCCTGCCGGTCAGCTAGTTACCTTATATTATGGATGGTGGATGGCTTTGTGCATTCATTTATCCTTTCTATGATTGTGTGGGAACTATTAATGCAATTATGATTGTATAAATGCAAAGCAGCTCCTTGTAACCTCTGTGCAGCTGTTAAGTAGCTTTATGTTTTGCTGCTGGTGTTTCTGCCGGTCAGTTAGTTACCTTATATTATGGATGGTGGATGGCTTGTGAGTGAAGTGACCACTTTTTGGCTGCACTCTCGGGTTGTCCTTCATCCTCTTAATATATAGGTTGTTTAAATCTTGGTAATATGTTCAATAAATAATCAACTTAATCCATAAATAAATAATATTTAAGTAATTAACCAAATTATGAATGAATTAAATAAATAAATAATAAACAAATAAAAAAAAATTGATAAAATGATGGCTCATGGATGGAGTTCGTAGGGAGCTGTCTTACGAAGGAAAATGTTGGAAGAAAAGAAATGTGTGCATGTATATGTTGCAGCCCCCCCCCCTGTATTTTGTAGTGTAGTTTTTGTAATGTTTGATGTCTGGTCTTGTCTAAGTATTGTAGATTTTGCTGCCTTCCGATTTGCGGGAGAACAGATCCAAAACGGAGGCCAATCGCATCACTGTCCAAGTATTAACAGTATAACGCCATTACTTTGATAACTAACGATTAGGTACTTACTGTATATTTGTGTGTTGTTATTTGTCATACACCCGACTCATGAGGGGCGGGGGTATATTGTATACATAAAAAAATTCTGTCCGTCCGTCCGCACGAGTTTGTCTGACCGATTTCTCATAAACCGCTCCTCAGATTGTTTTCAAATTTCACTCATACATTCTACACTTCATGGAGAGGTGCAGCGCCAAGTTCCATGAAAATGTGCTGATTTTTTCAAAAATTACTTTGTTTTCCATACTTTGAAATTTGAAAATTTACCACTGCAAATGTTGTCCAACCGATTTCTCAAACTGCTCATCTGATTGTTTTCAAATGTCAGTCATGTATTCTATACTTCATGCAGAGTTGCAGTGCCAATTTATATGAAAATATGTCATAATCTCTTCAGTGCACAAGGGTCGGGGATATTAGTGAATTCTGCTTACTTTTTCACTTGTTAAACTTTGCTTTCAAAACAAAATGTAAGTCAAACCTAATGTTGTCTTACACAATAAAAAAAAATGATCCCAGAGTCTTGCACGCTGTAGAGCATATGGCTTTTTAATTAAACACTGGTGTTGGATCAGTATTTATTATCAGCAAGAAGCCAAAGCCCAGGTATCGATATGAATATTGAGGCTGAAAAACTCAGATTGGTGATCAGGACCTTCTCTAGTGGAGTGAAAGAGTTGACAGGTCTTTGGGTTCTGAGGTTGGTGAGGACCCACTGCTTGTGAGTTTGACTAAATAAAGGGGGAATTCTGGGGGTCCTGTTCTTACTTGGGACCCAGGATTCGTAGCAACTGCTCTACCTGTGATAGGACCACTTCAGAAGGAGGGAAAAAATGTGTGGGGGATTAGAATTTGCATTGACCACCCCTCCTACCCTCTCCGTTAGTCTCTCCAGATGATCTTATCCTGGTGAAAGAGAACCTTACCTGGGACGAAGCCCTGGATTACTGCAGGAGGCACCACAGTGACCTGGTGTCCGTTGGCAGTGAGTCTCTTCAGCACTGGGTGAAGAGAAGGGCTCAGCAGGCCTCTACGAGCCATGTGTGGCTGGGCTTTTCCAGCATCTCGAAGTACTGGTACTGGATCGGCGCAGATAAAGTCTGCCAGCAGTACTGGACCTCGCAGAACCTGAAGGACGAGTGTGGGCGTATGGGGGCTATAGAGTCCCGTTGTGGGCAGAAGTGGTACAAACTGCCCAAGACAGAGAGGCTCAACTTCATCTGCCGCAAGTGAGCATAGGCTTAGGGCCCAAGAACCAACCCTTGATACACACCTACTGGCGTTTACACTGCGTAGGTCCATGTTACTAAAACAACACACACCCCGACACACACCTACCACATATACGCACTGCATATCTGAAATGCCATGGCAACACGCAACATTTAGAGACCTGTATTCACTTTGCATTTGTAGCACTGTAGCATCACACACTACTGGTCATCCACAATTTTTACTTCAACAGGCCCTAGTCAATGAGCATTTTTTTTTAAAAATATACTGTTGGATTATTTTGCAGCTCCTCCCAACAAAGGGATGCTCAAACACTCTCAATGATTGTTGTGCATCAGGGGTCACCAACTCCGTTCCTGGAGGGCTACCATCCTGTTGGTTTCTGCTCTACCTCCTATTTGGCACACCTGATTCAACTAATTAGCCACTCAATTGCCCAGCGTAGTGATCTTGTTAAGTAGCTAATTAGTTGAATCAGGTGTGCTGAATAGGAGGTAGAGCAGAAACCTACAGGATGGTAGCCCTCCAGGGATGGAGTTGGTGACCCGTTGTACATAAATGCCTCGGCTCTGACCTACAATGGCATTATGGCGCCATCTGTTGGAAAAATACGTAAATTACAGTGATATCCCCTCCAAGCAGTTTTCCCATTGGCAACATTTTAAGTAATACAGTAAATATGACTTGTGTAAAGGTAGTGGCAGGCTTTCGTTAAAAGTTATGTTTGGGGCTCAGGATAATGGTTAGGGGTATGGCTTTTCTTAATGTTCCAGATTGATATTAATTAGTGGCAGTTATGTTAATGTGAAAATCACAGATAAAGTTAAGACTAAGGCTATGGATAGAGCAAGAGACATGATAAATAATACAGTTCCGCCAAATTTAGAAAAAAGAGACAGTTATAGCACAAGGGTGAGTTCTTATTTTGGACTACAGAAATATTTCCACAAAATTTATCAATCCAATATCAAAATCACTTCTTCGTTATCAGAGTTGTGGACGAGCTGGAGCTTATTGCTCGGGAAATGCGTCTCACAAAAATAAATAACATGAAATGTCATCACTTGAATTTTCATTGTAGCACTGATGATTCATAAATAGGTTTCAAATTGATTTTCCACACAAAACCTGATAATGGAAATGCATTAGAGGCCTAAAGTTAAGGATAGGATTGGATAAATAATTAGCGGTAGGTTTTGGGCAGATTTAGGGATATTGGAGCAAAGGAAAGGTTTTGCATGGAGGAAGGTTCTTGATTTCGCATCCAATTTTTTTCTTGTTTTTACTGTTAGGGCTGAATACAAGCACACATATCTTCACATTTCTTGGGCAAAATGCAGATTACATAAAAAATAATTTTCAGATGCATTTCTCTATATTAATTTCTGTCAATAGTTCATCTTTGGATTATGCATAATAAAATATTATAATCTATCAGTGTATTCCTATGAATTATTTGATGATGTTTTGATTTGTTTTCATTCAGATTATTGGGAAAATCCCATATTGAGACCGTTTCTAAAGGGCTTGTACTGGGGTTAGGATGTGTAAACCTGTAAACTTCAGAATTACAGCAAGAGCATTCAAGAAAGAACATGTGTATGTAGTAACAACAACAACAACAAAACAACAACAATCATAAATAATAATAATAATAATAAATTTATATCACACTTTTCAAACAAAACAGCACAAAGTGCTTCACAAACAGGTAAAAAGTAAATATATAAACAGTCAGGGAATAAATGTCAGAATAGAAGAATAAGTATTTTAAAAACAGACTTAAACAAAATCACACCAGAAAGGAAGAAAACAGTAGTATAGTAAAAGAATTTAGTCATCAAAAGCAAGCCTATTAAAGTGAGTCTTAAATAGAGATTTAAAACAAGGTAAAGATTCAGCATTCATTATATTAATTGGGAGGCCATTCCAGAGTCTTGGAGCTTTAACCGAAAAAGCCAGATCACCCTTTGTTTTTAACGTAGACTCTGGAACAGCCAGTAATGCTTGCTTTGATGACCTGAGCTCACTTATATATTCTGGTGCCATGAAGTGCTTTGAGGGTAATCAATAAAATTTTGAAATCGCAGTGTTTCCCATACATTGACGAGACTATGGCGGCCCGCCATAGTCTAATTTACCCCGCCATAGTCTCAATATGCGCAAAAGCCGCGTGTTGAGATTACATGCGCACATTAAAAAAAAAAAAAAAGAGAATAATACCACCCCCCTGCTCAACAGAATGAGAATCATCCCTCCCCCCCGCCGCTCAATAGAATGAGAATGACCCCCTCCAGACATCAGTCTGCCACCACGCTTGTACCCCGATAATCTCCAAAAATTCTGTGGGAAACACTGAATCGATTTTAAAATGAATTGGCAGCTAATGCAGAGATGCTAAAATTGGAGTAATATAGGCTTTTCGATTGTTTTAGTGAGCAATGTTGCTGCTGAATTTTGAACTACAGTGCCTGACAAAAGTCTCGTCACTTAACCAAGTTGTAGGAACAACAAATAATAACCTGACTTGTAGTTGATCAATTGGAATCAAAAATGGCTTATATGAAGGGCAAAGCCCTCTAGATTATGCAAAATATACCAAAATAGAGTTTTGTGTCATTGATTGAGTTTTATAATTTAATTTGTACAGAAAGGTCAGATTTTGCTTGGACAAAAGTCTTGTCGCATTGAAAAAAAAAGTGGAAATTATACATACACTTTATTTTGAATACACAAATATGCCACTATAATATCAGAACATAAAGCCACGGTGCCTTGGAAAAAAGAATTAATATTGCGTAGACTCCCATGAGCTTGGAGGACTGCATCCATACGTCTTGGCAATGACTGAGATAACTTGATGATGAAATTATCTGGAATGGCATAGAAAGCAGTCTTGCAGGACTCCCAGAGTTCATCAAGATTCTATGGTTTCATCTGCCAAGCCTTCTCCTTCATCTTACCCCTGAAATGCTCAATAATGTTCATGTCAGGTGACTGGGTTGGCCAATCCTGGAGTACCTTCACCTTCTTCGCTTTCAGGAACTGTGACATGGAGGCAGAAGAATGAGAAGGAGCAGCAGTATAAGTAGGGCAGCAAGAACTTCTTGATATTTCAGGCTGTTGATGTTGTCATCCACTCTGCAGATCTTTCTCACACCCCCATGCTGGATGTAACAACAAACCATGATTTTTCCTCCACCAAACATGATTGTTTTCTGGGAGAATCTTGGGTCCATGAGGGTTCCAACAGGTCTTGTACGGCGACTGGCATGCAGTTCAATGGATGATTCACCAGAAAAATAAACTTACAGCCATTTTTCCAGTATCAATCCTTTCTGCGAGCTGTGGGCCTTGGCAAATGCAATGCAGGTTTTTTTGTTTTCTGTTTAATGCAGACTTCTGTGTACTAATTTGGCTATGAAAACCACTTTGAGAGAGAATTTGACAAACTCTTCTTGTAGATACCGGGATTTTTGGTGACATTTCTTCATGTAGCTTCGCTGTAGTTGAAGAAGGGCTAGCCTTGTACAGTTGAAGTAACAAACGGTCCTTTCAAACAGTTGTCTTACCAGGGTCCGTCTGACCTGCGCTTGCCATGAACGTCACCAGTTTCTTCAAATCTTTTTCTCATCCCCTCCACTTGACATTTGGATACATTAAAGATGTCTGCCACCTCGGCAGCAGACTCAGTCTTCAGGCTCTTGATGATCAGCACTTTGGTCTGTGGTTGAATCTTTGGTATGTTGTCAGAGGTCTAGTTGCACCTCATATGAAAGTCTGGTGTGCTGGGGTTATTTTTATACACATCTGGGAATGTGTTAATTACAGTATTTGTCATAGGTTAAACTCTAATCTGCGATTTGTTGCATAATCTGAAGAGACGACAAGACTTTTGTCCTAGCAAAAACAGATGTTATGGGCTTAGCCAAGCTGTGAACATCAGAACACTTTTTGACGGTTTCATTTTGCACCAAATTATTAATGTGAAAGCCCTTGACATTAAAATGGACCATTTATTGTAACAATTGATTGGTTAGAAATAAAGTTATATGCTATTTTTAGTTACTATGACCTTATGAGACAAGACTTTTGTCAGGCACTGTACTTATTGTTTGGCCAGAGATTTCTTATTCAGGTGAGTAAATAAAGAGTCACCGTAGTATAACCGTGATGAAATAAATAAATAAATTATTTTTTTAGTATCTTCAAAAGACAAAACTGATCTAATTTTAGCAATGTTTTGGAGTTGCAAATGGCATGACAGTACAAGCTTCTTAATGAGTGGCTCAAATTTGAGTTTGGTATCAAATATCACGCCAGGATTCTGAGAAAAGGGCCTAATATTTGAAGCAAGAGGTTCTAGAGATGATTGAGTGTTATCCCTGACTAACTTTGGACCAAGAATTATGACTCCAGTTTTATTTGAAATTAATTGTAAAAAATTATCTGCTGACCAATTTTGTGAGAGCAGCAATCAAATTCTTGATCTTGCAATTTTTTTAAAGGATTCTTGACCATTGTGGGATTGGATGATCGGAATAATGAATGCCATACATCTTAAAATCCACTAGATGGTAGTAAAGTTCCAAGTGCCTTTGTGTCCGTATGCCCTCTCAGAGTGCCCCTGTTATCTAATTTGACAGAGGACATTTTCCCGGTTAGGTTTTAATTTTTATTCAGGTCCCCCACTTCAAAATTTGAGAACTAGACTGTTATTTTGATGTCACAAGATGACGTACCAAGCAGTACATAAGTATTTAGACAGTAACACCATATGAAAAAATAGTGGCAAAGCCACTGCGCCTGCTTGGCCAAACATGGCCGAAATCGAACTTGGTCTAGATTTTCATACCATATACTCGCATTTAAAATATGGAAAGGATCTGTGAAAAACTGAAGGCACTAGAGTGCTGACGTGCAAAAAAGTTTATGGATGCACAGACGCACGACAGACCACCACGAAGGCATCTAACCACAGCATAAGGGGCTAAAAAGGGAGCTTGGTTTCTAGGTGGTGCACTTTATTTGGATATAAATACCAGCAACCTAAAGCTGGCAGTCTCTACTTTGATCCAATTTAAGAGCCTAGTGCTAAAGGTACTTAAATCACTATAATCACTATAGGGCACTATAACAAACAAATGGCCATAACTGCCAAATAAAATGGCCAATGATCTTGAAATTCTGCATGCCTCTGCAATTTTGCAAGATTGCCATAAAAAACCAACAAAGTGATTGCTCAAACAAGATGGTCAACTTTTACTGACTTTATTTGTCACCAATCATGAAAATTTATACTATTTTTACGTATGTATAAAGGGGCAATCTTAATGCAAATGACTTTGATCGGCCAGATGGTGGCGCTATAGAGAGGTACAACAAATATGATTCAACTTGGCCCATAGATGGTGCTGCAGTGAGAAAAAGAATGTAAAATTGCGTATTTGTTTTAAACTACTTGATTCAATGGTTCAAATTTTGCATGTTGCATCTCTGTGAGGACCAAATAGCCTTTCTATGAGCAGAATAAATCAGTAATTACCTGACTGCTATTAGTCAATCAGGCAACAGCTGCTATTTCAAAGGCATAGCAATGACTAATCAACACGAAACATGCAGGGTGAGGTAAAACATGCATAATTACGAGCCATCAACTGAAATTGATATACAGTGGGGAGAACAAGTATTTGATACACTGCCGATTTTGCAGGTTTTCCCACTTACAAAGCATGTAGAGGTCTGTAATTTTTATCATAGGTACATTTCAACTGTGAGAGACGGAATCTAAAACAAAAATCCAGAAAATCACTTCGTATGATTTTTAAGTAATTAATTTGCATTTTATTGCATGACATAAGTATTTGATACATCAGAAAAACAGAACTTAATATTTGGTAAAGAAACCTTTGTTTGCAATTACAGAGATCAGACGTTTCCTGTAGTTCTTGACCAGGTTTGCACACACTGCAGCAGGGATTTTGGCCCACTCCTCCATACAGATCTTCTCCAGATCTTTCAGGTTTCGGGGCTGTCGCTGTGCAACACGGACTTTCAGCTCCCTCCAAAGATTTTCTATTGGGTTCAGGTCTGGAGACTGGCTAGGCCACTCCAGGACCTTGAGATGCCTCTTACGGAGCCACTCCTTAGTTGCCCTGGCTGTGTGTTTCGGGTCGTTGTCATGCTGGAAGACCCAGCCACGACCCATCTTCAATGTTCTTATTGAGGGAAGGACGTTGTTGGCCAAGATCTCGCGATACATGGCCCCATCCATCCTCCCCTCAACACGGTGCAGTCATCCTGTCCCCTTTGCAGAAAAGCATCCCCAAAGAATGATGTTTCCACCTCCTTGCTTCACGGTTGGGATGGTGTTCTTGGGGGTTGTACTCATCCTTCTTCTTCTTCCTCCAAACACGGCGAGTGGAGTTTGTACCAAAAAGCTCTATTTTGGTCTCATCAGACCACATGACCTTCTCCCATTCCTCCTTTGGATCATCCAGATAGTCATTGGCAAACTTCAGATGGGCCTGGACATGCGCTGGCTTGAGCAGGGGGACCTTGCGAGCGCTGCAGGATTTTCAGCCATGACGCCGTAGTGTGTTACTAATGGTTTTCTTTGGGACTGTGGTCCCAGCTCTCTTCAGGTCATTGACCAGGTCTTGCCGTGTAGTTCTGGGCTGATCCCTCACCTTCCTCATGATCATTGATGCCCCACGAGGTGAGATCTTGCATGAAGCCCCATACCGAGGGAGATTGACCGTCATCTTGAACTTCTTCCATTTTCTAATAATTGTGCCAACAGTTGTTGCCTTCTCACCAAGCTGCCTGCCTATTGTCCTGTAGCCCATCCCAGCCTTGTGCAGGTCTACAATTTTGTCCCTGATGTCCTTACACAGCTCTCTGGTCTTGGCCATTGTGGAGAGGTTGGAGTCTGTTTGAATGAGTGTGTGGATACAGGTAACGAGTTCAAATAGGCACAGTTAATACAGGTAATGAGTGGAGAACAGGAGGGCTTATTAAAGAAAAACTAACAGGTCTGTGAGAGCCAGAATTCTAACTGGTTGGTAGGTGATCAAATACTTATGTCATGCAATTAAATGCAAATTAATTATTTAAAAATCATAAAATTTGATTTTCTGGATTTTTGTTTTAGATTCCGTCTCTCACAGTTGAAGTGTACTTATGATAAAAATTACAGACCTCTACATGCTTTGGAAGTGGGAAAACCTGCAAAATCTGCAGTGTATCAAATACTTGTTCGCCCCACTGTAAAAAGTCATATGATGTGTGTCTATAGTGCTTCAAAATTTATAATCACCTCATTTTGCTTCGACCCCGTGATTACTGCATGCGGTTATATTCTATTATTTTTTCAGTACCCATTGATTTGGTATCCACCAATGTTTTCTTATTTTCACTCTTCTTTTCGGTAAGAGAAAAATCTGACGAGTGGTCGAGAGCACTCTTACCAAGATAAGAGAAAAACATCCCAGTTATCCAGTCCACAAATTGCATGTCCAATACACAGAAACATGTTTTACATTTTTGGAACATGGAAAATGCATAATAGCATACATATCTACCTCTTTGGGTTCTTATTACCTTTCAGTAAATATAAGTAAAATCCGTAAAAAATCTGAGGTTTTTTAAAGTATTTTTTGAATATAACCATTTTTTCATTAAAGTGCACCTAATATGGTTTTTCATTATTTTACTGTTGTAGTGTGAATCATGATGATGCGCACTTAAAACGTCTGCGTCAGAAAACAACTCAAAGTCACCTTCAGAAGAAGCGCTCTCTGCCACAAAACACACTGCCCCAAGGCAGACTGAAATGCCCCAATAGCTTCTGGCCATTTTTATCATCAACTGGTGATGTTCCCAGCTGAATTTTCTCGCCAAGCAGATAGTTTGGCCCGCCCTTGAATCAAGTGGGTTACGCCCACAAGGCTACACTGGTATTTGTTTCTAAAGCTCGTTTACAGTCTGAAGCAGAAATCCATTCATAGTAAGGGGCGTGACATTTCCCGACGCGCAAAGGGTGGACTAATCGCAAGTGAGTGATCAAGTTGACCAATCACAGCACACTGGGGTTTTTGGAAGGCCGAGGCAGGACCTCAACTGAGCGTTACATACACAGGCACTGCAGAAATGGCCTGCATGAGAAAACTCAAGTATTTTTTTTCACAATGACGCGTTAAAACCTTTTTTAGTAGACTTCAAGAATACAAGAATGACCAATGAAAAGTCACTTAATCAGTGCAATTTAATGAAATTATAAATGGGGTCTTAAAACTTCATTAAAATTTTTCAAAAAGTTTAAAAAGCTTTCTATTCAAGTATGAAAATAAGAAACATCAAAGGCTCATCCAGGACAGTGAAAATTGCCACTCGTGCCGCTGTTACACACGAGCATGTCGGGCATCCTTGATTGCGCTCCAGTCAGTGAAAATCTTGACCAAAATCATCAATCTCTTCTCCATATTCTCACCATTCTACGCGCATATCACGAAGGGGAAGGGTGACGTCCAGTACTTGCCAATGCAGTGCAGCATGGGGAACCCAGCTCTTCCTGATATTTTGTTTTATGTTTGTATGCATGCAACTGATACTTCTGGCAATTGTGCGGACTGTACCTTTATATGGTCTGTACACATGATGAGCAGAAGCCCAGAAAAGTGGTCCACTGTGGCCAATGGCAAATTGTTTTGTGCCATGAAAAGAAGCACCCGGTTGTTGTTTGTTTATTGTGGTGCGGGTTCATGTGTTCTTTCATAGTTGTCAAAATGAATAACCTCCGATGATTAATATTTTGAAAAA
Source organism: Gymnothorax javanicus (assembly GCA_029692085.1). Classification (NCBI taxonomy): domain Eukaryota; kingdom Metazoa; phylum Chordata; class Actinopteri; order Anguilliformes; family Muraenidae; genus Gymnothorax; species Gymnothorax javanicus. The sequence goes on from CM056197.1 coordinate 18,676,556, forward strand.
AGTTTTTTCTATCTAGAGACTGTCTGGAATCCAAGCAGCTGCGATGACAGCAAGGCGATTGCCAGAGGCAGGGCTGAATTCAAACATGTATAATGATGATAAACATAATCTATCACACCCATCAGACACATTTTTCGACTCCGTGTCTTTTTTCCCCCAGGTAGTGACATGCAATGTCTTCAGGTTGAATCTAAAACGATTCCGATGTTATTGTTTTGACACAGACAGACAGACAGAACTTATGATTCCGACACCAGCTTCTGCTTTGAGGCTTTTTAAACAGCTAAACTTCACCGCTGAAATTATAAATCTGTAGAACTTTATTTCTACGTCCGGGAGCTGTGTATTTGGGGGAAATTCCGTATAACTTACAGGCGATTCGTATAAGTTGACATGTGTAATAGAATGAATTTTAGATTATGATATGATTTAAAGGAATTTTAATTATTGGATAATTTAATTTGTGGTTAAAAAATACTATTGGTCAATTGATACCAATAAAGACTATAAAACTGTGGAAGATTAAGTTGATTTGGCAGTACTTCAATTTTGTTGTTGCTGAAGTTCTCCAGGGGTAGAGAATAAGGAAAATTTGCCACTGGACCAGAAGATCACTGGCCCCACCATTGTAACCACTGGCCCAGGACAATGTCAGGTATCCATCCCCATAATAACGATTAAACAATGATGTTATGCCCGGACACCTCTGAACGCAACACAAGGGTGGACAACACTGGGTTGGCACGTACAACAATAGTTTTGTTGCTCACATTTAACAGAGGATATGGTCTAAAAAAAAACTTATAACAATAACGCGACGCGGAGCCTGGATCGACGACCAGTCTTGCACAAAGAGGAAACCGTTTGCGCATGGAACTGTGTGCGTCCCTGCCAGCCCCGGTGAATGCCAACCTCAGGGTCCAGGAGGAGGGTTTTCGTGGGCACGGCCCAGCCACCGCAGGTGCTCTGCATTACCTGCAGTTTAAGGGGAAATTAAAAGACAGACCACTACCAGCAGAGGTAGCCAAAACCAATCACACCTTAGAATGGAGCCACAGTAGGCTGAGGGACGCAACACCCCCACCCCAAAATGGTGACTCTAGTCCCCACAAATTACATTAGACATCTCGTACAAAATTAACTACTCAAATATTGCCACTGGGCCGCCAGCTCACAGAGTAGAGCAGAGCACCAAGACAACTAGACCATTACACATTTCTCAAAAAAACTAAGGCAGCAACCTTATTTTTATATTTAAATATAACCATTATATTTTTTAATTATTTATTTTATTTTTTACTCACCAGTTTACAGCATCAATTTCTAGTAGGCCTATACACAAAAACTAACGCAAGCTAATGAATCTGCACGCCGCGTTATCAGCGTGAGACTTTTCCTTCAATTTTTCTTACCATGATAGTCAAACAAAGTGCTACATTATAGAAAGTTAAATGGCCTACAATCAAACAGATGTGTATATACAGCAATATTTACAGATGTACTTTTAACAGATTTAAAGTTAACGGTCAATTCTCGATAAGGCATCCACCAAGATATTATCTTTTCCACGGATGTGTGAAATTTTAAGGTCGAAGGGTTGCAGTGTCTAACTCCACCGCATTAGTCGTTGATTATGGTTGCGCATGTGAGCAAGGAGTTTTAAGGGATCATGATCTGTATAAACGGTAATTGGCTGGGGTGACGCACCGAGGTAATCTTCGAAATGTTGGATTGCCATTATTAAGGCAAGCGTTTCGTTTTCTATTGTAGAGTACCCTTTTTGTGAAGGCGTGAATTTTTTTGAAAAATAACATACAGGGTGCTCAATGTTGTCAGTTCCACACTGCAGCAAAAACAGCACCAAGCGCCGCTGGCACTCGCGCATCCACTGCGAGATTTAAATGGCTCTGCAAAGTTTGGCGCCACCAACACTGGAGCAGAGAGGAGCAAACCTTTGGCATTTTTAAAAGCATTTTGACACGCCTCGGTCCAAACAAACTCAACCTTTGGACTTAATAGATCGGTTTAAGGACACACCACCGAAGAAAGGTTTCTGCAAAAATTTCGGTAGTAACCAACCATTCCTAAGAAACGGCGTAATTCACGCCGATCACATGGAACGGGATATTCGCGAACAGCAAGTACCTTAGCCATTACTGGACGCACCTGACCCCTTCCAACAACTCGACCCAGATATGTGATGGTAGCTTATCCGGACTGACCCGATAAGGGTGTTGTTTAATCGGACTACTTTAATAACTACTACAGCTAGCTACTATACATTTATATAAAGCAAGTGTTTATCATTAGATTATTAAAATAATTGTGTCATAATAATTCCAAGTACCCTATTCTGATTGGGAGGGTGTAATATCTACATTTGTCAGAGTAAAGGGGAGACCTTGATATCAAAGTTTGAGAAACACTGATTTAGAGAATGAAGTGTATGATAACGAATCGCTGCGGTACGACGCGGAAAACGCCGATCCACAAGATCACAGTGTGTCACAAATGGGACACGTTGTGTGCTTGCAGATCTGTGTATTCAAGCGAGACCGTCGTATGACGACGTTATTTTCTCCGTAGTTCCACAGCAATTGGTTATCATACACTTCTTTTCATACATGTTAACTTTTCTCTAACTTACTTGTCTGCAAACCTGGGCATTCATTTGCAGAGTTCACAAAAGACCTCATTTTTGGCGTCTTTATATCCCAGCCAATTCCAGCGGTCTCGCCATTGAGGCTGGAACTTTCTTTCCCTTCTTTTCTTCTCGTACTCCTTCTCACTCTCCCTCAACTCTTCCGGTGACTTTTTCTTTGCTTTGTATTTTTTGGCCAGGTACTGGGGGCTTTAGAAACATTTTAAAGTAGCTAACTGATGAAAACTATGTCAGGATGCATCTTCAATCAGCAGCAGTGAGCGAGCGGCGAGCGTTCAGCGGGAGTGAGCGAGCTGTGCACAGTGCAGTTGCTTGCAGGTGGTGTGCTTACAGTACGTCCCGGGGCACAGCGCGCGCTGCACACAGAAAGTAGATGTCTCTGTCTTTGATCAGGATCACGTAACACTATGTGTTAGCGGTAATTACCGAGAGGATTTAACAGAAATCATTAGAAGACACAGTACCACAGGGAATTAATGTGAAATTAGGTTTATTACATTTTTTACTTGTTATTTTATTTTCAAGGCATTATTTTTCACTGGCCCGGTGGGGCCAGTGCTTGGAGCGTTCTGGTGGCCCTGACGGTTTTAAAAGTACGTCCGGGCCACCGGGCCATTTATATTGTCGACCCCTGTTCTCTGATTACCTTTTTTTAGTGACTTCTCTCCAGTTATTGTGCCAAAGTCACTTCTTCACACACGGCACAACACCTGCCCTTATATGGTGTTTAGTGGGCATGACCTATGCTCATTACAAACAATCAGCCATGCACCTGCAATTTACAATCAAAAGGGATTCATCATTCAGCACGCATGGGTAACAGCAGATATGGAAGGTAAGAATGTTTGGTGCATCTTGAGTTGACTTCTCTTCATTTTTTGTCTTAATCAAAAAATAAGAGAAAATATGCGAGAATTTTAAGAGAATGTTGCTACATGAAGCCCAATGTCAGCCATTTTACAACCCCAATTCCGAAATAGTTGGGACGAAGTGTAAATTGTGAATAAAATCAAAATGCAATGACTTTCAGATCACGAGCCAATATGTTATTTACAAAAGAACATAGATAACATTTCAAATGTTGAAACTGAGACATTGTACAATTTTATCCACAAAATGAGCTTATTTCAAATTTTCTGGCTGCAACAGGTCTCAAAAAGTTGGGACACAGGCAAAAAAGGGCTGAAAAAGCAATTAGTATATAAGAGAATTAGCTGAAAGAACATTTAGCAAGTGATTAAGTTAACTGGCATCAGGTGTGTAACATGATTGGCTATAAAAGGGATTCTTAGAGAGGCTGAGTCTCTCAGAGGTAAAGGTGGCCAGAGGCTCTCCAACCTGTGAAGGTTTGCGTAAAAAAATTGTGGAATACTTTAAAACAATGTTCCTCAACATCAAATTGCAAAGGCTTTGAAGGTCTCATCATCGACAGTGCACAACATCATCAAACGATTCAGAGAAACTGGAAAAATCTCTGTGCGTAAGGGACAAGGCCGAAGACCTTTACTGGAAGCCCATGATCTTCGGGCCCTCAGACGCCACTGCATCACTCACCGGCATGATTCTGTCATTGACATTACTAAATGGGCCCAGGAATACTTCAAGAAACCACTGTCTGTAAACACAGTCCGCCGTGTCATCCACAGATGCCACCTAAAACTCTGTCATGCAAAAAGGAAGGATCATGCCCATTATTGAGCATGATCCAGAAGTGCAGCAGTTTTCAGTGGGCCAAGGCTCATTTAAAATGGACTGTAGCAAAGTGGCAAAGTGTCCTGTGGTCAGACGAATCCAAATTTGACATTCTTGTTGTAAATCATGGGTGTTGTGTCCTCTGGGCTAAAGAGGAGAAAGACCACCCCTCCTGTTATCAGCGTTCAATTCAAAAGCCAGCATCTCTGATGGTATGGGGATGCATTAGTGCATATAGTGTGGGACACTTGCATGTGTTAAAAAGCACCATGAATGCTGAAAGGTATATAAAGGTTTTAGAGCAACATATGCTCCACTCTAGATGACATCTATTCCAGGGAAGGCCTTGTGTATTTCAGCAGGACAATGCAAAACCACATACTGCAGCTACTACAACAGCATGGCTTCGTAGTAGAAGAGTCTGTGTGCTGAACTGGCCTACATGCAGTCCTGCTCTTTCACCGATTGAGAACATTTGGTGCATAATTAAATGAAAAGTCCGTCAAAGGAGACCCAAAATTCTCCAGCAGCTGGAAGCCTGTATTAAACAAGAGTGGGATCAAATTCCAATGGCTAAACTCAAGAAACTTATCTCCTCAATGCCCAGACGCCTCCACTCTGTGTTAAAAAGAAGAGGGGATGCTACACCATGATAAACAGGCCCCTGTCCCAACTTTTTTGAGACCTGTAGCAGCCATCAAATTTGAAATGTGCTCATTTTGTGGATAAAATTGTAAAATTTCTCAGTTTAAACATTTGCTATGTTATCTCTGTTCTATTGTGAATAAAATACTGGCTGGCGTGATTTGAAAGTCATTGCATTGTGAATTTATTCACAATTTACACTTTGTCCCAACTATTTCAGAATTGGGGTTGTAGAAATACAGCCACAAAGAGTGGTCTTGTCTGTCCTTGTTAGCTAACTACAGAAATGTTTATGTTTAATGGCTTTAATGCCTTGGAATGTCCTTGATGATGGAGGAATTCAACCAGTTTTTAAAGTCCTGCACAAGGAAGGAAGTGAGGCTGTGGATAACAGGAGATTGGAACAGCCCTATGCCCCAGAAGGTAAGCCATGGAGGAATGGAGTCAATTTTGCCTGGTTGTGAAAGGAGGAATGTGATCTATTCACATCACAGAAATTGAGCCAAAATGACATCTCTCTAGTCTTTCCTCAGAAATGTAGAAAAAAAAGGAGTCGAGTGGGTCATCTAACAGAGAAGCTCAGGAATGTATGTTTACATACATGCAGTAATGCAAGTAGAATCTATGTCCAGATCAAGAGCACAATTTTTGAAAAATCTAAACTGATGAACCAAAAAATTAAAATCGCTCACAGATGCAGTGAATAATGTTGATCATTTCATAACAATGGCACATGTCAAGGTCTGTAGACAAACTTGTGGTTCCCATTCAGATATCTTTTCATATTTCCGAGGTCCCCTTACCTTCAAATAATTGGGGGGGGAGGGGGGGTTGTGATCAGAGAGTGTCTTAGATAATATTAAAATGTCATCAAGAAAAACATTAACACAGCAATCCAAAAACTTTACGAATGATTGTAACACAGCAGGAGTCTTGGTAAACCAAAGGGCATACCCAGATATTCATATTAAACTTGAGGGTTTATGTGTAATGTGTGGTGTGTGGGTCGTGCTTGGGGAACACTTGCATCGAGTGGGAGTCAATAATGCAACAATTATCAGTCTAAAAGCAGCGTCTCGAAGAAGACGTTGCCACAAGAGCCTTAATCAAAGGCGAACTGAAAGGGAATAAAACCCCTAAACTAAAGGAGAGAATCACTCCCATAGGAAACAAACCCTGAGAAATAAAAGATAGCTACAGAAGCTTCAGGAGTGACAATTTAAGGACATGCCCGAGCTACGGCGCAGTCCAAGTAGAAACTCTCTCTAATCCTTCCCACGGATAGAGTCCGTGAATAAGCAGAAAGGAGGAGAGCCTCAACTGACTGCCAACAAAACAAAGGGCAGCCTAAGAGAACTAGAACTACCAGAGACCTTCTAGTTCACAGGCGAAAATTCTAAGACCTCAATATGTGATCTAAACTGAATTCAGATAATAGAATCTCACTTCAGGCGTACTAGTTAGACACTGAAGCACAGTCCTGCAGAACTGAGAGGATTAAATAAGTTCTGTGCAGCTGGCGCTAATCAGCAATCACAATGCCCGTCAAAATAGTCCCTAATTAGCGGATTAGCCACATTAGCACTGGGATGATAGAACCAACTAAATGGACCCATGACAGGACTTCCCACTCAAGGAACGGCCCCAGAAGTTCCCTCGGCAATCTGCTGACGAAAATTTGAAATCAGACCAGGGTTCAAAATATGTCTAGAGGGAATCCAGCTACATTCCTCCGGGCCGTATCCCTCCCAATCAACCAAAAACTGGACACCCCGACCCATATGCCTCTTTGGCACAATACGTTGAACTGTGTAGACAGGTCCCCCATCAACCATTCTGGGAGCCAGAGCTGGTTTGTCTATGGGAGCCAACAAACTTGTGCTAACTGGTTTAAGGTGTGAAACGGGGAGGGTGAGATGGATCATCATAGACTGAGGTAATTGCATTTGCACAGTTAACGGATTTATCTTTTAAATAATCTTAAAAGGGTCGATGAACCTCGGAGCAAGCTTCCGAGATGCGACCCTAAGAGTGAGATTGCGCGCAGAGAGCCAAACACGTTGGCCTAACTGATAAGAAGATGCTTGATGGGGCCTCCTGTCCGCCAAATCCTTCTGTCTCGAGGATGAACATGAAAGCGACGCGCAAAATTTCCTCCAAACTGCCCAACATCTTCAAATAAAATGTGCTGTGGATGGAACCTCCGTTTCCTTCTGCAAGTCAGGAAACAAAGGAGGCTTATACCCCATTTGGGCCTCAAATAGCAATAAACCTGTGGAAATGTTCCTTAGAGAATTATGAGCATATTCGGCTCGAGAAAGAAAGCGACTCCAGGATGCAGGATTGTTGGCGGACAGGCACCAGAGCGTATTTTCTGAAGACTGATTAGTCCTCTCTGTTTGGCCATTGGTTTCCGGATGGAATCCCGAAGACAAATCTACCGAAGCTCCCAATAATTTACAAATCGCCTTCCAAAAATGTGCTGTGAACTGCGGGCCTCGATCTGAGACTACATCCACTGGAATAACATGCAACCTGAAAACATAATCAATCATCAATTGCACCATTTCTAACGCAGTTGGCAGTTTCGCCAAAGCCACAAAATGTGGTGCCTCGGAGAACCGATCGACCATAACTAAAATCACTGAATTGCGCTCAGATGGCGGCAAGCTGGTGAAAAAATCCAAGGAAACATGGCTTCAAGGACGTCTGGGAATGGGCAAAGGTCTTAATAGCCCGGAGGGTGGCTGCAGTGAGTTCTTATTGCGGGCACAAACTGAGCATGCCGCCACAAATTCCCTGATGTCCTTGTCCATTCCAGGCCACCAGAACCGGCGGGAAATAAAATCTCTGGTGCGTTGCACCCCTGGATGACCTGCTAGTTTGGATGAGTGGCCCCACTGTAGCACTCGTGAACGAACCCCCACAGCAGGGTGCGCGCTACCCGCTCGCCACGTCGCCAATGGCGAAGTGGTGTGGCATGTGGCGACTGAAAATTGGCCTCAGAGCGCCACGTTGGTGAAAGCCTAATGGAGAGAGTGGCGAAGTAATAACCTCAGGTTTTGCGCCACGGCTGCCCAATCAAGTCCAATCGCCCACTCGCCGCCGGCACTCCCTATCATAATTGATTCATACTTAATTATCATACATCAGTCATAAATTATCATTATAACGTTCATTCTGATCGCACTGATTGGCTGGCGATTCATCATTCCATTCGGGACTTTTCTATGCTGTAATTCACATGTCGGAAAAGGGAATTCCGGGTTAGGAACTTCACTCATCTCCGCCATATTAAAACAATGCGAGTGATTCGAGATTGACTTCCTCCATAATATGAAATTATGAATCTAGCGGGACAGCCACAGATAAGCGAAAGTAAGCATGCATTGGTGTTTTTCTTGCTGAACAAACACTCATTAAAGCAGCGCATTAATGTCAGTGGGACAAGATCGGCAGTGAAACCTGTGCAACTTCGAGCTTAGTTCTGTCGTGCAAAGGAAAAGGCCTTAACCCTTTCGCAGGCACAGCGACATTTTTGTCGTTTTAACCAACATGTTTTATAAAGTCTTCTCTCATTGGCCGATTGCGGGAATTCCCTTGTTAGTTACACTCATTACCATTGGCTGTCTCTCAGGTCACCCAGCACTGTATTTTTAGCCGTGAACGAGGCATGGGATTTCCTAAAACGCTAAATACGAGACTACTTCCGGGTCAAATTAGGGACATGTGAACATGGCATCGACGAGTACAAAACAGCCGGCATTCTAGCCGTGTTTCTAAACGTAAATACAACGTGGATGAAGTTTTTGCTTTATTGAATGACTCTGACGATGAGTTTGAATATCCAGAGAGCGGGAGTGACTTGGATCCAAACGATTTTAGCGATTCTGGAGAGGATTAAAACATAAAAACATCAGTTATGGGAAACTTATTATGAGATTTGGTGTTATTTTATTGTTATTTTGAATAACAATCATATTTTGGTAAAAACCCAAAATTAATCCGTCCGTGGGGGTATGCATCTGGGCCAAAATTTGCCTGCGAAAGGGTTAAATTCATTATGATCGATAATGATTATTTGTATATTTTTAACAATAAAGTCATCCTACACTATGTGGACAAATATTCTGCGTTTGTTGAAAATAATGGGTTGTGTTTACAGTAACTGCGAGAAGCTCTAGAGAAACCTAGGCGAAATCACGCTACATCACTTGGGGTTCTTTAACTTTGTTTTGATGCCCTTAAAATACAATGCTGAGCCACGCATGAAGTTACTGTTTTTCAGCACTGATCTATCCCTTGGTATTTTATATCACATGGGCTACCTTACACAAGCAGTCCACTGGCAATCGTCATACTTTAGAGCAACCTTATAACTAAATAAATGGCAAACTTGTTGTTGGTATGCCAGCTATTTGTCAGAATGGCCCGTATTCTAAACGCCGCTACCCAGTCACAGGTCAGAAAAAACGGAAAACAGATTAACAAATTAGTCGGTAATATAGCAGAGATTATTAGTTTGAGCGAGCCAATGCACTGTCTACTCGAGGCAGAACTGGACAACTCTTCAGAACGGAGTTCAGTGCAACAACGACAAACATTCAGTCGACTACCCTGCTAACTGTTACTAAGTATAGAACAATGATAGCATTTTTCGTGGCTTCAAAATGACATAATGCCTGTCAGTTACGTGCGACTCGGCCACGAGTCATTCTCAACCGAACTCCAAGCAGCCGACTGCATGCCGCTGACGTTGAGACAGAAGGACACAAAAGCAAACGATCAGTATGATTGTATTAGTTAAATCCAAAACATGATCGAGCCTCTGGGCTCTACATTATAAGCGATTGCTTTCAGAAACAAATCCATAACGCGAGTTGGCTACTACAAACTGTGCTGTCGACAAAATGATAATCATCTTCGTTTTGCTTTAATGCGAGTGATGCATCCAGACATATTACTCCAAAAAACTAAACTAAGAAGCAGCTTACATACAACATCGACCTTTATCTCGGTATAGAGTTGAATCCGAAAACTTCTACCGATTTTTAGCCAAACCTATGGCATTATCTCCCTCATATTGACATACGTTTGCCTATAACACATTTTTGTCCACAACTAGTTTGTTATTCAGGTAAAATTATATCTAGATGGCAATCGTGTTCAAACCTGAACATGTTGCACTCTGAGCAAATGGAATTTACATAAATGTAAATATTCACATTTCTTGTTACTTCAATCTGACATTTCTTATGAGTTTTATTAAAATAATTCTGACAATTATTATTACCAATTGGAAGGAGATAAGTGCTAAATTGAGTGTGGGTTCATGGCATTCAAGTCATATTTTACTGTATGAGCCAAAATAAGGTTGCATCCAGGTGTGTAGACGTGAATTCATAGTGGCTGTTTGTACGGGATAACTGTTAATCCATTCCACACCCTGAATTACACAGCAACCAGCGTGCCTAAGTTGGATCTGTTCATGTTGTAATACATGTAATAATCAAAATAAGTAGGTCTTCCAGGCACTCAGAAAAATAGTAGTAGGGTCCAAACGAAGCCTAAGATAAAAAGCCTTTATTAAAGCATGGCTGAAAACAAATATAAGAAAGCCGACATGTTTCGACCTACACGGTCTTCATCGGGGCGTAAAAAATCACGAGTAAAGACTGACATATATAGATGGTACCGACCAATAAACAATCAGACTAGTGTCACCTGGTAAACTGCTAAAAGCAAAAGTACAAAAATTACACTTAAGTTAACAAAAATAATCAAACAATGAAATAGAGAGGTGACAGAGATAATACAATTAAATAGAGAAATGACAGATATAGTACGAGTAGGTTGTAAAAATACCAATAACAATGAAAAAGAAGACACATACGGCAATATTGAAAAATAAATGGCAAGGGGTATCAATATTAAACGGGTGCAGGAGAATATCAAAATAAATACAGAAGGAAGTGAATAATCAAGAATAAGTAGAAAAATCATTAAGGCCAGGATAATGAGGCAATACCGAAAAATAAATGACAAGAGGTATCAATATTATGGGTACAGGAAGTAACAATATAAAACAAATACACGAGAACACAGAGAAAGAAAAGAATTATAAAAATGATAAAAAATCAAGATCCTCGTTAAGGCCAGGATAATTAAGGGCATCAAAAGCATGTATCCAGAATGCTTCCCTCTGGCAAAGCTTGCGGAATCTGTTATCGCCTCTAATATGCGCTTGAACGTGTTCAATGCCTTCAATTCTGAGAGCGGAAACCTTACTATCATGAGCCTCTGCGAAATGTCTTGCAATAGGATAAGTGAAATTCTGCTTGCATATGGCATATTTGTGCTCGGTTGGGCGATCGCGAAGACGGAACCGGCTTCTCAATTCATTGACTCGTTCATCAAACCGTTGGTTAAAACCTTACCGTCCTATCTCGAGGACTCCACTGATGTACTTAACAAACTGTCCGGCTTGAACAACATCCACACTCACTTCCTGGTTACTATGGATGTTGAAAGTCTCTACACGAACATTCCGCACCAAGAGGGTCTCTCCGTCCTGGCTCATTTTCTTTCGTACCGTGTTGATGAAATGCCCCCTACGGACTTCCTCCTGCAACTGACGGAGTGGATTCTACATAATTATGTTTTTATCTTCATGGTGTTTATGAGGTAAGGATTCAGGATAGCTCGTTTGTTTACAGCAGACAGGATGCGGTGTCGGTCAGGACACAGGAATGATGACAAGAAATAACTTCTTTGCCAGCAGGTCAGGTGACTGCGGTGGTTTATTGCACACTCAGTGTTGCCACAGTTCTGAAAATAATAGCAATAAGCCACATTGTCACAATTATAAAAATAAATGGGCTCAAATAAGAATAAATGTATTCACTGGAGCAGAAAAAATATATACGTCTTTCCTTTACATGTGCAACAATAATAATGGCACAAATGAACCAAAAGAATTACATTTTAGCCATAATAATAGGTTAACTGGTCAATAGCTCCATCTACTGGCTAAAACAAGGTATTAAATAAACAACAGCACGTCGCGCACATAGCGGCCGCCAGCTGACTAATTAACGACCCGAACTAGGTCGAGTTTCCGACCGTAAGCTCACTGGACTCTCAAAACACTCCCAGATAACAGCATACGTATTATATTCATAAACAGTGTTAAACAATGGACCTCCATTACCGTTCGGTGGTAAAACACACATGAGAGTTAGCTAGGTGTGCTGCAGTAAACTCAATATAGGAACGATACTCACTTCGTTCATCCACTTAACACTCGGAGCGGCACAATAAAACACTCTCCAAACAAAAATCAACCGTTCAGGCAAAACATACTAAAAGTCCACACAGTTGTGTTCTAAAAAGGGAGTAGACATGGAGGAAAAGGAGAAAAAGTCTGTCGGCTCAACTTTGGCTGTGCGGCTCACCGCTCCAGTGGGGGTGACTACATCACTTCCTGAAAAGCACCTTCAAAATAAGAATCTTTGATACAGCCGCCCCCAAATGTGCATGGCACATTTGTACCAAATAAAAGGCTCAGTCAGTCTTAGAGGGTCTAGAGGTCAGTGGAGAATCTTCCTCTCCAGGCGGGAGAGCTGGTAACATCACCAACCGGGCTACCGGCCGCGTGAAGATGTGTCCTTTAATGTTGACATCGGCTGATCTGACACAACCATCATCACTGCGATGGACCTTGACCACACGCCCAACTGGCCATTGGGCCCGTGGCAGCTGGGGCTCCACCAACATGATGACTGCCTCGTCTTGTAGATCAGGAGGAGAGGACTGCCATTTCTGTCTCATCTGGAGACCAGGTAGGTACTCCCTTATGAACCTGGACCAGAATTGATCCGCCAGGATCTGGGAATGTCTCCAGCGCCTGCGGCTCAAGATGTCAGTCTCTGGGTACACCACCTGCGGGAGCGAACCATCGGGCCATCGGGCCGCCCCATGACCAAACTGTTAGGCGTCACAGGATCGATGTCGGCTATGTCAGCCTTTACATAGCCCAGTGGTTTTGAGTTTAGGATGGCTTCGACTTCCAGGAACACGGTGAGTAGCACTTCTTCAGGAATAGGTTGTGATCCAACACACGTGTAAAGTGCTGACTTGACTGAACAAACTTCCTGCTCCCATACTCCACCAAAATGGGGAGCAGCAGGAGGGTTAAAGTGGAACTTGATCTTCTGACATGCAAGCTGCTGCTGCAGCGCTGGAGCCATGTTCTCGAAGGCTTCCCCGAGCTCTCGTTGGGCTCCTTTGAAGTTGGTCCCTCGGTCTGACCACACTTCAGCAGGGGTTCCTCTTCTGGTGGTGAACCGCCTCAACGCCATCAGATAGGCATCAGAATCCAGGTTCTTAAGGAGATCCAGATGTACAGCTCTGGTCGTCAAACACTTAAAGATGATTCCCCAGCGTTTCTCCTGACGTCTGCCTGCTTTAACCAGCATGGGTCCAAAACAATCCACGCCGGTGGAGTAAAAGGGGGTTTGTGTAGTCTGAGGCGAGCCTCAGGAAGGTCAGCCATCCTTGGGATAGAGGGCTGGCCCCTCCAACGTTCACACTCAGCGCAGGCTCTTTGAAGCTTACGGACTGCCTCTCGTCCTCTGATGATCCAGAATGATCTCCGCAGCTCTGAAAAAACCCGTTCGGGACCTGGGTGATGCAGATCACTGTCGTACTTCTGGATGAGCAGGTGTGTCACTGGATGAGTGGCATCGAGGACAACAGGATGTAGGGGGACGTCAACATCTTCCAACCGTCTGAGCCTACCGCCCACTCTTATTAGACCAGAGCTTGAATCAAGGATAGGTGATAGGGTGAGTAGGCGGCTTGAAGGTGACACTGGTTTCCCTCCAGCCAGGAGCTTGTAGTCATCAGGAAAGGACTGCTTCTGCGCTCTCAGCAGGATTTCAGTTTCTGCTCGCTGATAATCCTCAGCTGTGGGTGGGGTCCTAGAGGGGTTGCTCCCTGGAGCTCTTTGACCGTGTCATCCAGGAGTTCTTGCCAGGAACTGCATCTTTTATCACCTAGGCCACAGTCAGAAGGTGAGGTGACTGTAGCTCCGCAAAATGCAGTCTTTCTGAGCTCGGCTTGATCCTCTGGGGGCTCAGTGTTGGGCCTCTCTGGCCAGCTGCCTGAGCTGCTCAGCAGGAAGGAAGGACCCTGGGACCATCTGTTTGGATCCTTCAGTTCCTGCAGAGTTTTACCTCTTGTTAAGTCATCTGCGGGATTTTGATCTGAGTCCATGTAGCGCCAGGTACAGTCCTCCGTTAACTCCTGGATCTCAGCCACTCTTGCTCCGACGAACACCTTGAAGCGGCAGGACTGGGAATGGAGCCAGCTAAGAACCGTGGTAGAGTCAGACCACAGAGTGATGTGAGCCACTTTCAAGATGAGTTCTCTGGTGAGGAGACTGGCGAGTTGTGATGCGACCAGAGCGGCGCACAGTTCCAGGCGTGGGATGGAATGTACACGTTTTGGGGCTACTCTGGAACGAGCAAGGATGAAGGAAAGGTGAATTCAGCCCTCTTTGGTGGCTGTCCTCAAGTATGCGATGGCTCCATAAGCTTGTTCAGAAGCATCTGCGAAGATGTGCACTTCCTGAGTAACAGCTTCATGGGCAAAGTCGGCAGGCACATATGCTCGAGGAAAGGTAAGGAGAGGTAAGAACTGGAGCTCATCTTCCCAGTTGGACCAAGCTTGAAGCAGAGCTGCAGGTAAGTTTGGGTCATCCCAACCACGCTGCTTATCCCACAGTTGCCGTATGATGAGCTTTGCCCTGGTGGAGAAAGGTAGGAGGTAACCTAAGGGGTCGTACTGTGAAGCTAGGACCTTGTAGATGTTCCTTAGGGTCAGAGCGTCATAGAATACTAGCCGGTGCTTGTAGCTCAGGGAATCTCTCTCCCAGTTCCAGCTGAGACCCAGGGTGGATTCTTGAGGATTGGCCTTGTCTTGTGCTAACCACAGGTCTAGGCTCTGCGATCGGGCCTCTGTTGGCAGGTGATCCAGGACGCTTGGCTCATTGCAGGCCCACTGTCGGAGGTCAAAACCTGCTGAAGACAGAAGTTCTCTCAGGCGATCCACCAGCTGCTTAGCTTCTTCTGGGTTCTGCACACTCTGAAGGCAGTTATCGACATAGAAGCAGTGGTTGACAGAGAACCTCAGGATGTCTCCGGGCTGGCAGTGATCGGTGACATGGCGCTGCAGTGCGTATGTAGCACAACAGGGGCTACAGGTTGTACCAAAGGGCAGGACCTTCCACTCAAATACTCTTGGGGGCTCATCCACTTTCAAATCATGCCACAGGAATCTCAGAAGAGGGCGATCCTCAGGAAGAAGGCAGACTTGATGGAACATCCCTCTAATGTCTCCACTTACTGCGATAGGACGCTCCCGGAACCTCAGTAAGACGCCCACCAAGGAAGCTCCAAGGGTGGGCCCAGGCAGTAGGTACTGGTTCAGAGTTTGGCCGAGGTATTGGTGAGAGCAGTTAAAGACGAGCCGATGCTTCCCATTATGAAAAACTAGGTGGTGAGGAATGTACCAACACTCATTGGGTGGCTCCTTTTCGACGACCTCTTGAACGGCACCTGCCTCAATGAGCTTCTGCATCTCTGCTCTGTAGATCGCTGCTCTCTCAGGATCTTTCAGGAGTCGTCGCTCCGTGCCTCGCAGAAGAGCCATGACTGACTCCTTTGGTGCCTGCAATGGAGGCATAGCTGCATGACGTAGCAATGGGGTCGCATACCTCCTCACTCCGTCGACCTCAGTATGGACTGTCTTGGCGTCCAACAATGCAAATGCTTGTTGGTCCTGTTTTGACCTAGTCACTTCTTTTCTGGTCGGTGAGGTACAGTGTCCACCTGCCAGAGCTTCTCTACATGGTGGTACAGCTCATCCATCTGTGGAGGGAGGGAGGTAAAGAAACACTGGGCAGAATCAGCCGGCCGCCCAATGAAACGGACAGGACCTTGGAGGGTCCATCCCAACCGGGTGTGGACTGCTGCAGGGCCACCAGGCGATCCAAGTCTGACTGGTTCCACAGGTGTGATGAGATGCGACTGATCAGAGCCGAGGAGGAGCGATGGCTTGGCATCCTTCAAGGCAGGTATGGGGAGGCCACGGAGATGTTTATATTTCTTCTGAAGTTGCTCTATGGGGTAAGTATGCTGGGCTAAGCTGAGTCAGCTAGCTGTGAAGGCACCGTCAATCTAATAGCTGACCTTGGGGTTTGCAGTTGAGGAAACATGGAAGGAGATCTTATGTCCAGGGAGCACCTGTATGTCCTGCCGGACCGTCCGCAGAGGGAGATCTTCTGGGGCTCCCTTCATTCCCAGTGCTTTGGCTGCAGCTGGTAACAGCATGGACCGCTCTGAACCATCATCCAGCAGAGCGAAGGTGCTGAGACTACGCCCTTCGTGATGTAGAAGCACCGGGACGACCTTTAACATGACCCGATTGCTGAAGCCAGGTCGGTCTAGGCAGAGGGAGTCCGAGGCAGAGCTAGTCAGGCAGCTCTCTTCCTTCCTTTATGGGCTCTTTATTGCTTCTCTCGAGCCTCAGGTTTATCTCGTGGAGGGCTAGGAGGTGTTTCCCTTGACAGATGCTGCAAGGTTTCTTCAGTGTGCACTGAGCTGCTTGGTGGTTCCGCGCACAGCGCCAACACCGCTTGTTAACTTGAATCCACTCCTTGAGCTGCTCTTTCGAGAGTTTGGCGACTTCACTGCACTGACTGAGGTAATGTTCATCACTTTGGCAGTAAGCGCAGTAGGCTTTCTTCAGAGGTATCTTCTTCACAGGACTGGACGCAGGGACGTTTTCAAGCCAGTTCTCCAAGCCCGTGTAGGACTGTCACCATGTGTTTCCCAGGACGAGAATCAGACCTAGGAGGCTGTCTCTCCCTGCTGGTTCTTGTGCTGATTAGCTGTCAAAGCTCATGCACCAGGACTCGAAGCTGAGCCACTCTGACAGGTCATGCAGGGTGTGTGAGGTCCCAGGCTTCTTGAACTGATGGCGACGGAAGTCGGCTCTCTGTTCCACTGGAAGCTTGGTCAGGAGACGGGCTACATGGGAGCCACAGTTAAGCTCAACCTCTCCCTCTGGGCCTAAGGTCTTGAATAAACCCACTAAGGACTGAATCTGGAGAAAGAACCTCTGGAATGCAGCAGAGTCGCCCCGTCTGATTTCAGGAGCTTCTAGGACACTAGCTATCTTCTTTAAAGCTAGTTAGTGCGGCTGGCCAAATCTGTCGTACAGTGCTCTCATTGTGTCAGTGTAGGGGGTGGGGGACTTTAGATAAGCATCAGCTATTAGCTTTGCTTCCTCCAACTTCAAGTGATCCACAAGGATCTGGTACCTGAAGAGTTCTGTAGAGTCTGGTGGGAGCAGATTCTCCAAGGCAAGGCGAAGTCTGGCGAACTCACTGGGGTCTGGCTGAATGAGCTTGAGGATTGTAGGTTTGGGGCCTCGATAGACTAGTTCTGACACAAGAGCCTGTGGGTGGATTAGTGGGGAGAGAGCTGGGCGTCGCCCTGGTGGCTGTTGGGGGAGGTGCTGCTTGTGACAGTACTTGAGCCTGTGTAGACAGGAGCAGGGCGAGAGGGTGACTGAGAGGGCTGCACCAGGGGGGGGCGGGGCCTGGTCATACGGGGTAGGATGAGTGAACCGATAATCTGCTGAGGTGAACGGGGGGGGCTTATAGGTTGACTGGGCTTGATCTGGGGAACGGTAAGGAGGGTGGTTCTGGTGTGTGGTTTGTTGCCCCAGGTTGAGACCACTCATGTCCATCGGCAGGTTATCCTCAGGATCAGGCCAGGGTGGAGGAGCAGGCCATTCCTCCTCTGCTTCCTCCTCAGGCTGTAGTGGAGTAGGATTGCGCTGGGATGTTGCAGCACTGGCTCCTAGAGGTCTGTAGCTGCTGTGACTTGAGTCTGAGTCAGTAGACCGTTCCATATCCTCCCTCAATGAGCGGGCTACCCCTATCAGCTCTTTCATCTCCCTTCGGGCTTCATGCAGTTCCTTTAATCTAGCCTGAAAGATCTGTTGGGACTGTGGCAGCCTTGCGATCTCTTCCTGGATGCCTCGGATGTTTGGATAGAAGGAGGGGTCTCGATAAGAACTCCACAACCGTGAGGTGGGAGCTCCAGGCAGGCTATCCATGGCTAGGTTTCTCCTCCGGGGGTGGCCTGGGGCTAGCTGAGGTGTCTCGAAGTGAGCAGCATCCCTAGGGAAGCCACCAGAGGGAGGCTGAGGTGAGTAATGGTGGCTCTGATTTACTGGACCGGACTGGGAGAGGGTGGCAGTCTCCACTGTGATGAGTTTCGAGGACGATTCTCCATGTAGTCCACATCATAATCCTGGAACATGGATAAACTCTACAGGCAAAAAATTGGTGTTCCGATGGGCTCTTGTTTCTCACCTAATTATGCTTGTCTGTATTTGGGTCTCTGGGAACAAACCTATGTGATGAATTCTGCTAACCCTTTTTTTGATTCTACAACTTGGTATGGCCGGTATATTGACCATTTTTGCTTCATTTTTGATGGTGATGAAACTAGCTTTCTGGCTTTTCATTAATATTTAAATTCCATCACTGATCATATAAAATTGTCGATTGAATATTCGAAGGAGAGTATCAATTTTTTGGATCTTACTATCTCTAAGGACAATGTTGGGTTCTTACATACTGACATTTTTAGAAACTCTACCTCCCGTAACACAATTCTGAGAGCGGATTCTTTTCACCCTGTGCACCTCATAAATAATATTCCTTTTGGCCAGTTTCAGCGATTACGACGCATTTGTGACAGAGATGAGGTCTATGTTAAAGAGTCTGTTGATATGTCTAATCATTTTCGTGAGAGGGCCTACAAGCCCTCAGTCATTAAACAAGCGCGAGACAAGGCATATTCGCTCAGTCGTGTCAACCTGTTAAATAAACGCAAGCTTAAGAACCGCCCACAATCTCAGCCCTTCTTTTTGACACAATACAACACTCGTGCGGCACATATCAGAAACATCATAAAATCCAATTGGTCCATCATTGAGAGTGATCCCAACCTCCGCAAGGTTTTTCCCGAACCACCGATGTTTTCTTTTCGACGTGCCCCTACTCTAAGGGATAAACTTGTGCATAGTTATCTCCCTGCCGGAAAAACAACTAATTGGCTTAGTAAACCCGTTGGTACTTTCAAATTTCATAACTGCAATCACTGTGACAATATCATTCAGACCAAATCTTTTTCTATTTTAAAACTGGCAAAAAGTACACGCATACAGATTTCATTAATTGCAATACTGTCTATGCGGTCTATCGTCTTTCATGTCCTTGTCCCGGAATTTTTTATATTAGCCATACTAAGAGACGTCTTCGCGATCGCCTAACCGATCTCAGAATTGAAGGCATTGAACACGTTCAAGCGCATATCAGAGGCGGTAACAGATTCCGCAAGCTTTGCCAGAGGGAAGCATTCTGGATACATGTGTAAAACCCACAAAACAATAACCAACGGCGGAAATTGTAGGGCAAAGGTTCAACGTGTTCTTTTGGATGGTATTATATCGCGCGACGTCCTGGCTGGTGCGAATCACAGTAAAATGGATACATTTCTCCGTTCGAAGGACGGGGCACAAAAGCACAACGGTTATAATTAATCTGACTCCAAAATAAATTTAGAATACCAAATTTAGTTATACCCTCGTTAAATATCTGACTCCAAATTAGAATTAGAATTGATAGTTTAGGGACACATGCGTGAATCTCGGAGCAACTAAGCCGCCAGACTCTTCCGTGAAAACCAGTTACTCAACCGACGCCCCCGGTAATAAGCGCAGTTGCCGGATCTTAGTTCGGTGAGAGCTCTAGAGGATGGAAGAAATTACCATGATAGTTGCAACTTTGGCATAAACATATCATGAACCCAGATTTATGTGCACCACAGGGCCCCTTAAGGAGATCGACCAGGCACCGGCTTATAAGCCCAAGGGTGCCCTTAAGGCCAAATCCCCAGGACCGACACTACATAAACCCTTTATATAAGTAGACCGTAATCTGCAATCCAACTTAAAACCCATCACTACCTTTAAAACATCAGCTAGCTAGTCTGGAATGCAAGGATTCGCCCCCTAAGTACCGGTCGTAACGTGGCTAGAAAGAACAAAAGGATTAGGAGTCCCGGAGACCACGCAAGCTTAAAGGAATGACAATAATTTATTCACCAGGTAGGCAAAAGCTTAAATCAAACAAATCAACGTTAAGCCAATTACAAGTTACGCATAATTTAGAAGAGGAGAATAAAGTCATACCTGGAGGAAAAGGATACACGCACTAACGTGCGCGGGAAGTTCGAAATACGATGTTACATCATTGAAAAGGCTACTCACGCACTCACGTGCGCGGGGAGAGATCGGATGCGATCTTCCCAGAATGGATTGTTTCTCTTTGCTTTAAGCCAAATCACGCCTTTGATCCAGGCGGCATGGCCATAAACACTTGGAAGGGGGGTCGAATCCGGTTTTTGGGTAATAAAACACTTCAGCAGAGAGAGGAGAAAAGGGTGATTACCAGAGAGTATTCTGACCAAATTCTCAGGAGTTTCCAAAAGAGAACGAACCATAATTTCAATGGGAATGAAACATACTCCATTCAACTCCTTAGATTCCCCCGAGAATAACAAGACCAAACATGATATGAATATGTACTAATATGATGCAGTTGTCATGAAAAAGTCTTAAGATGAATTAATATATAGTTTAATTGGGTTATAAGTATATAAGTGCTATTTGGATATATAAGAACATGATTTAACATATAAGCACATTATGCACTTCCCAGTGGTTTAGATTATTTGAAACAAATTAATATAACTGGACTTTAACTTAAGACTTAGGCCAGTAATATGACTCGCACAGGGGCATTGTGTCAGCCAGAGCCCTCTAACAACCCCCCCATACAGAGGAACAGTAAGACTGTTAACACCTTAGCAAGCATTTTGGGGAGGAAGTCCACAAAAGCTTTATTGCTATCTGGCATGGCTCTGGACTAAGCTTATCAGCCATTTGTCGCATACAGTCGCTGGGCTCCCCCACGCATCAGCGTTTGCAGATCTTACAGAGGTGCCGCTCAGAACCTAACCCAAAGGCACAGACGAATTTTACGGGTTTAGAAATGGAACAATCTTTTGTAAAATCAAATATGCAATGTCTACAGTTCTATTGCCATTTGGCCTGGCTCTGGACCGAGCTTATCAGCCATTTGTCACTTATATTTCCAGATTCTACACATGCTTTTGATGCCCTTAATTATCCTGGCCTTAACGAGGATCTTGATTTTTTATCATTTTTATAATTCTTTTCTTTTTCTGTGTTCTCGTGTATTTGTTTTATATTGTTACTTCCTGTACCCATAATATTGATACCTCTTGTCATTTATTTTTTCGGAATTGCCTCATTATCCTGGCCTTAATGATTTTTCTACTTATTCTTGATTATTCACTTCCTTCTGTATTTATTTTGATATTCTCCTGCACCCGTTTAATACTGATACCCCTTGCCATTTATTTTTCAATATTGCCTTATGTGTCTTCTTTTTTATCGTTATTGGTATTTTTACAACCTACTCGTAGTATATCTGTCATTTCTCTATTTAATTGTATTATCTCTGTCACCTCTCTATTTTATTGTTTGATTATTTTTGTTAACTTAAGTGTCATTTTTGTACTTTTGCTTTTTGCAGTTTACCAGGTGACACTAGTCTGATTGTTTATTGGTCGGTACCATCTACATATGTCAGTCTTTACTCATGTGATTTTTTACGCCCTGATGAAGACCGTGTAGGTCGAAACATGTCGGCTTTCTTATATTTGTTTTCAGCCATGCTTTAATAAAGGCTTTTTATCTTAGGCTTTGTTTGAACCCTACTACTATTTTTTCTGAGTGCCTGGAAGACCTACTTATTTTGGTTGTCCTCTCGTCCCACTTTTCCAAGAGCACCAGATTTATGCTTTCAACCTTAAGTTTTTTTATCCCATGAGCACCTTATATCCTTCTCTCTTAACGCTACATGTAATAATCACTTGGCCACGAGTGGGGATTACAAAATGACAATCTTTAGCATGGTAAATTGGCCCTATCAAGTTAGTAATTCAACTATTTGTCATCAAAGTGATATTGGACTACTATCGATCAAGTTCCCATTTGTCTAAAGTAGCAGCCAAATAATTAGACTGGAGGATGGCCTTAATAGTCCTTAATACTTACTCAGCACTCACGCAAAGCTGGCACTTGAACCAGCTCTCCGTCACCACAATATTGTTATACCATGTGACTGTGTGCAGTTTGTCGTAAAGTTTTGGTGGGTGTTAGTTACACAAGTTCCGTAACTATTTTTCTGGGAAAAATATGCAGCAATTCCATTTTCTGAACAACTTTCTGTTTTATTCTTTTCATCTGTAGTAGCATGCAAACCACATTACGGCTGCAGGAAAGCCAACACCAACAGAGGTCAGGATACTAGTGCAGTGTCCTCTCACCACACAATATGAACAGGGTCGTCCCTACCTGTTCAAAAATGTGTAATGGATTTCTGTCCATGTTTGAATTTTAATCATAGTTTAAAAATGTGATTTTTAATGCATTTTGCAGCCTGTACAAATTTCATTGCCACTCTATTTGAAATTTCTTGTAACTACCAGTAACCACCCTGATTGGAAGAGAACCTGGCCAGAACACTATAGTACAGGTGTCGCTGACAAGATGATGCATACCTACTGTAGTCTCTGGATGTCTGTGCATTTATTCTGTGACTGTGTACGCACACTGTATGACTGAATCCAAGTTCTCTGAGGTTTCTAGCTAAAATTTAAGGCAAAATGTGTGGCTAAATGGTTTTCTCTGTGGCTAACTGAACTTCAGGGTGATTAGCCACTGTGGCTAAGTGAAATTTTTGGCCAGCACACACCCTGCCGCAGGGTCAAATAGACAATTAGGTGGGCCTCCTCCAGGTCCCGAGTCAGGGACTAATGCCTTGCAGACTTCCGCTTCAATGTCCAACAAGACAGGTGCCACAATCTATCTCCAGGTACAACAGTCTCAGGCTCGAGTTCTGAGTCACTGTGATCAAATATGCGAGACAGAGCATCCGCTTTAACCAAAAACGGGAGGGATGGGTCGGGATTTATCAGGACAGGTTTGGAGCTGAACCTCTTCTTCAACTGCAAAAATGCTTTGTCCGCCTCAGGGTTCCAGACGAATTTAGCCCTGAGACTCTTTCTGGGCAGGGCGACAACTGGGGCTACAACAGACCTGAAGTTAGGGACAAACCTCCGATAAAAATTAGCAAACCCCGAAAATCTTTGAACCTCTTTGACTGATTGGGCAACAGGCCAATTCATAACTGCAGAAACTTTATCCGGGTCCATCAACACAGACCCCTCCAATTCCTTTCGCTCAGCTAAAGGGACTAAGTGTTTTAACTGAGGACAAGCAAGTTTAATATGTCCCTGTCTGCCGCAATGATAGCAAATTACTTCACCCTTGTATCCTGATTCACGCAAAACTGCATCATCTACTTGCATTGGTTCTGGTTTAGAATCAGTGGAAGGGGAAGACCATGCAAAAGTCTCTGAAAATTGTGTTCTCTTAGAGACATGAAGCCTTATTATCAATCTTTTCTTTTCACACTCTCGTACCCTGTTATCAATGCAAATGACCGTTTGAACTACTGCATCAAGAGTTTTAGGAGCCTCAATCATGAAAAATGCGTTTTTAACAGGTTCCGAAAGAGAGTGAATAAAAGTGGATATCAAGGGAGGATCCGCCCCTCCTGTGGCATTCGCGACTGCTCTAAATGAAATGGAATAATTGGCAACGCTCCTTTTGCCGTGGCTTGCACACCAGAAGCTATGACTATGGCTCCAGTGCCCTCCACAAGCACTGCCCCAAACCAGTTCCCTCTCTCTGCTGCCTCAGCCCTACCTCACGCAGTTAGCGACTTGAATGGCGATGCTCCATCTCAGCCAATATTAGCTAGCTACCCAGAGCGTGCATTCGGTGCTTTATGGCGATCATTCAATCCAGCCTGGTATCGTACACGACCGTGGCTGGAGTACTCAGTTCAGCGGGATGCATGATTTTGCTTTTCCTGCAGGAAATATGCTACTGCCGGTGAGAGGGATGCTGTTTTTACCTCGCGTGGTTTCACCAACTGGAAAGCAGCACTCGAGCGCGACAGGGGGTTACAGAAACATGCATCCAGCCACAGTCATATACAGGCATATATAGAAGTCTCTTGCTGCCGACATTTTGACAACAATCTTTGCAGTAGGTTTATAAATTTGTTGAATAAATGCACGGAAGTTTGTTATAGACAATTTTCATATCAATCTACGCACTAGAACAAAGGATTCGCGCCAAATCATAATGTAATGCGTAGTCGCTGGCGCACTGAAATCTTCATTTAGCGCCAAGTCTGTCAAACTTGCGGGATCCCGCAAATTACGCGTCCTAGAATCATCACTGTGGTGATTGGGCACTCAGCCAAGGGTTAACATGTTTACGAAGTGTAATAAATATATTGATGTGGTATTCAACCTGGAATAAGGAAATGAGTGGAGTTTGGGATGAGCTCCCCT
The DNA here is from genome assembly GCA_029692085.1 of Gymnothorax javanicus. Lineage (NCBI taxonomy): Eukaryota > Metazoa > Chordata > Actinopteri > Anguilliformes > Muraenidae > Gymnothorax > Gymnothorax javanicus. The sequence continues at coordinate 18,701,213 of CM056197.1, forward strand.
TTCTCTCGGCAGATTTTTGAGTGTTCCGCAGCCTGTCCTTTGAACTGAATGGACACGTTGGTGAAAGTTTTCTCCTCAGGATTATAAGTTATGAAACTCCTGATTTCCGTTTAATTAAGAGACTATGCATTGCACACGATGTCTGAAGAAGTGGGCGCTAATATTTCTGCAATTCTGTTTACCTTGTACATATGTTTTACTGAAAAATCTCTATCCAAAAGACAAGGTGACTGAAATGCACACAGACCAGTGGCACATAACCTTTGTCATATAAATAAACCCCGCTGAGCTAACCTCAGAAATAATTAGCTCTTAGCTCCCGCCGCTTGCAGTGCGGGAGCTATGGTATCGGGCTCCGTCCGTCAACAATTTCAGTTACAGGCTCCTAATTTTTACTCGACATGCATGTCATAATGCCCTACAAATGACATGACATGCCTAATGGTGACCTTGGCCTTTTTTTTTTTTTCAAGGTCACTGGCATAAAAATATCACTACAAACTTCGACATTTTGCTGTATCTCATCAACTGTTTCAGTTACAGGCTCCTAATTTTTCCTGGACATGCATCTCATAAAGGCCTACAAATGACGTGTCTAAAGGTGACCTTGCCCTATTTTATCAAGGGCACTGGCCTCAAAATATCACCAAAAACTTCAACATTTTGCTTTATCTCATCAACTATACTCAGAGGCAATGAAAACGCAACACCAGTTTGGATTCAAATAATTTTGTGACTCAAATTTATTTTCTTATTTTAACAATTCAAATATGTTGGGTGGGTTGACTTGGATGAATTAAATGGGTTAATGGGCCGATTTGGACAATAATAAACAGATGCATTAAACATAACGAGCACAAGTTGAAAATGACAAATCACAACAAGACTGAACGGAACACACATTTAAAAATTAACTCAAAAGAACACTCAGTATTGGGAGTGACCCCCACGAACATCCATACAGGCAGTACAACGTCTCCTCATGGACCTGACTAAGCGTCTTAGGTTGTCTTGGGGAAGTTGTCGCCACTCTGCCTGTAGTGCATTCTGGAGTTGCTGCCTGGTTTGAGGTCTGGGTACTCTTGATGAAAGAGCTCATCCCAGTTGGACGTACTACACCCAAAACGTACTGATGCTGGACGTACTACACCCAAAACGGTGAGCCACTTGCCGGGCACTTACTCCCGCCTCTAGCATACCCGCGGCCCTGTTCCGTTGTTCAGTTGACAGACGTGGCATTATGACACTTAAAATGTTTTTTTGTGTGGCTTTTATCATGCCTTTATATAGGGAGACAACCCCTCCTTCATTTCAACCACTGTACTTGCACAACTCCTAATCCCAAATGTTGCACTCAAGATGGATTGATGAGAGTCCAACTCACTGTTGAGTTATATGATGATCATTCATGTTTAACGAGGTACACATTGTGACCCCAATGGTCACTTAAGAACTCAAATTGGACTGCTCAGGTCCTGAGGAAAAAGAAACCAAAATTTAGAGTGTTGCGTTTTCATTACCTTTGAGTATATTTCAGTTACAGGATCCTAATTTTTACTGGACATGCATCTCATAAAGGCCTACAAATGACGTGCTTAAAGGTGACCTTGGCCTATTTTTTCAAGGTCACTGGCCTCAAAATATCACCAAAAACTTCGACAATTTGCTTTATCTCATCAACATTTTCATTTACAGGCTCCTAATTAACTCCCGCCGCCCGAGTGGCACAGGAGCTATGGTATCGAGCTCCATCCGTGCGTGCGTCTGTCAACAAAAACTTCAACATTTTCTGAATCTTAACGGCGGGAGCTACTGGGGCCGCCACTGCCCTATATTTACTCAGAATATTAAAAGGACAAAACTGTTGCATTTACATTTTTGTTCAGTGTAGTTAAATTTGCATATGATATTTGCAGAGTCCACTAAAGTTATTCAGGATGATTTGGATAGATTTCCGAAAAGGGCAGAAATGTGTCAAGTGGAATTCGATGTGTCACGTGGAATTCAAATGTAAGGTTCTACATGTAGGTAAAAAAAACATTATTGGAGAAAAATGACACCATCAATCAATCAATTCATTAATCAATTGGGAATAGCTTTAATCAATAAGCTATTAGTATGTGCAAGCTTGCTTTTTATTAGTTTTAATTGTGGTATTATTTTTATGTATTAGAATATGATTAGTATGTTTGTAAAACTAAGATGAGATGTAAGAGGAGTGCAATCTTTTTCCTGCTCTATCCTGTTCCTGCTTTTCAGGACATGGGCTGTGTTTGAGACCAGAGACCAGGATATGTGTGTGTGTGTGTGTGTGTGTGTGTGTGTGTGTTTGTGTTATTTGATAGGAAACTGCACCATTTAGCAGAACCTGTCTCTGTAAACTTGCCACAACAATGATAGAATGGTAATATTATGTACACATTGAAACTGCTCACTTTTGTAGAATTAGTTTGGGAGTGTATTCATTTAAAGTGCTTATTCCTGTGATACTGAATATATAAGTGCATATTCTTGTAGTGGTGATTGCCAATAACCCTGATTACGTCACGTATATGGGATATTTATTCCATAGGCACATTATTGTTGTCTGGTGCACTACCACCATTTATAGTATTCAGCCTCAGTATTCTCATTGTTATCCTTTATAAGATGTACATAAAGGATAACAATGAGAATACTAAGGCTGAATACTGTAAAATGCGGGCTGTGGCAAAAAAAGAGCTGAGGAATGCTAGAAGACTGTATGAAAGGCAAATTGCAGAAGGAGCAAAAACTAATCCGGTAACATTTTACAATAAGGGTACAACAATTAACATTTATTTATTTATTTATTTATTTTAATAAATTTGGCATCTCCAATCCCACCCAAATCTGGAATGCCCAATTGGTGAACTATGTACAAAGCTTGCTCGTATGCGACCCCTTGCTGCCAACTCAGGAGAGCGAAGACAGTTCACGGCTCTCCTCCGAAGCACGTGCCTGTCAGCCACTGCTTCTTATACACTCATTGGTTGAATCTTCGCAAGTTCAGAACGAGGGCGGAGGATACCAGGACATGAACAGACTTAGAATCTTCCTGACGAGCGCCCGTCTGGCCAACAGGAGGCGCTTGAGCAACGAACAAAGCTATTTATTTATTTCCCTTTCCCGGCAGTCCCTTCCCAATTTGAAACCCTGTAGCACGATAGCCAATTGTGCGCTACTCTGAAAAAGCTGCCGACCACTGCCGGTTAGTACGACCGGGGCTCGAACCCGCGTCGTGATAGTCACTTCTGCATTGCATCGCAGTGCCTTAACCGAGTGAGCTATCCGGCAGCTACAATTAACATTTATTAACCTTCGTTCATTAACTATCAGTTAATTAGCGGTTAAGTAATGCATTAGATAGCTGAATATGCATTACGCAACCATAATTGAACAAGTATTAATTTTCTGTGTTTCCCTTATTGTGAAGTTGAAAACATCCCTTAAGTATCCCCTATGTAGCACTTCAAACTTTTGAACCATAATTTATAAATTAATACCTTAGTTGATGTGAATTGTAAATGATTAACAGGTGCATTAGTTAAATGTTAATTAATTGTTAGTAAATTCTTATTACTGCATTAACTAATGTTAATTGTTGTACCCTTATTGTAAAGTGTTACCACTAATCCTAAGCGCTTCTTTCAGTACTGTAACAGAAAAAGGAAAGTCAAAGAGGAGGTTAAGTGTATTAAGAATAAAGACGGATCACTACTTTAGGATAACAAGGACATTGCGGATACCTTAAACAGTTACTTTGTTGAGAATTTTACCTTGGAGCGGGTTTTTATTCGGCCAGAGGGCATGTCCAATGCTCAAGGTTATTTAGCGGAAATTGAGGTTTGGGATGATGAAGTATTCCACATGTTGCATAAACTAAAGGCAGATAAGGCGGTGGGTCCTGATGGCTTATATCCTAGAGCGCTCAGGGAAGTTAGTGAGATCATCTTTAAGCCGCTCTCCGCTATCTTCACACGGTCTTTAGAAACTGGAGAATACCAAATGATTGGAAGCAGGGCAATATAAAAGAAAGGGGACCATACTGAGGCAGGAAATTACAGGCCAGTCAGTTTCACTTGTATTGCATGCAAAATACTGGAATCTATCATAAAAGACGAGCTGGAATTATTTCTTGAACATAATATCTTGAGGGATAGCCAACATGGTTTCTGTAAGGGAAGGTCATGCCTGACAAACCCTCTGGAATTTTTTTTTTTGAAGAGGCCACTAAGACTTATGATCAGAGCAGGGCTTATGACATTATCAAATGCTTTCTGAAAATCCAAGTGTATAAAGTACCGCATAAGAGACTAATTTTTAAAATGAGCTCCATTGGAGTTACAAGGTATTCTGGAGTGGATTCAAAACTGGTTACAGGACAGAACACAAAGAGTGGTGGTCAGTGGAATCTCATCTGAGCTAGGTACGGTGGGGAGTGGCGTCCCTCAGGGATCAATGTTGGGACCACTGCTGTTCCTCATCTACATTAATGACTTTGATATGAATATTGAGAGCAAATTAGTTAAATTTGCAGATGATACTAAATTGGGCGGTTTGGCAAATAGTTTAGAGTCCACTTAAGTGACTCAGGATGATTTGGATAGAATCCAGAATTGGGCAGAAATGTGGCAAATGAAATTTAATGTAGCGAAATGTAAATTTGTACATGCAGGTAATAAAAACATTCAACAGGATTACTTCATGGGAGGTTTAAAACTGAAATGTGCTCCACACAAAAAAGATCTGGGAGTGATTGTGACCAAACCCTCACAGGCTCTAGCCATTGTGCTGTAGCAGTTAAAAAAGCCAATCGGATGCTGGGATACATTGCCAAAAGTATTGAGTACAAATCCAAGGAGGTGATGCTTCTCTTGTACAACACATTCGTCGGACCACATCTGGAGTATTATGTATAGTTCTGGGGACCATACTTTAAGAAAGATGAAGAGGCTCTAGAGAAGTTCAGAGAAGAGCCACTAAGCTAATTCCGGGTATAAAAGATGAAAGCAATGAGAAGAGGCTGAAGATCCTTAATCTCTAGTTTTATGAAAAGGAGTCTAAGGGGTGATCTGATTGAGGTCTTTAAATATGTTAAAGGGATTAACAAAGTGAATTATGTAGGATTCCTTCGGCCAAGTTTTGTTAGTAGAACTCGGGGTCACAAATGGAAGTTGACTAAGGGTAAATTTAGCCTGATATTAGGAAATATTTCTTCATCCAAAGAGTAATTTTGATGCAGAATAGCTTGCCTGACCACATTGTTGAGGCAGAAACCTTGGGAACTTTCAATAGCAGGCTTGACTTAAAGCTAGATACCATTGAGTCATTGAGTATCTGAAGTATTACATTCACAATAGTAAAAAGAAACTGGCAAGCCTAGTTGGGCTGAATGGCCTGTTCTCGCCACTCATGTTATGTTATGTTATGTTACGTTACGTTATCTGTTGCGAAAATGGCCAAGCTCATTTGAGATTAATAAATCAGTCTGAATGTAGATGGAACCCTGGTCAGGATCAACTTTACCCAAGGTAAGGCTACATCTGCAGGAACTAGATTTTGTCTGTCTGTGATTTCCACCATGTTCTTTGACACATGCCTTGGAGACGATTTGCATAAAACCATTATGATATTGTTTGTATTTCCCAGTGATGTAATTGTCAGGTTATATTTACTATTGTGTGTGTGTGTGCTGCATTTATTATCTTACAGTTAGTATGCTTATCATTCTTATGTGTGTGTTGGAATAGATATTAGCCTGTAAGAGAAGCTTGATTTTTTTTCCTTCTCCCTGAAATTATAAGCCTGCCTTGGTATGTGAAGACACTTACAGCCCTGACTTGAATGTGGAAACACTTACCTACACATGGAGATGGTTTTTGGTCAACTTCTCAGGCAGAGATGCTAAGTCTCACGCCTAAGGCATGAGTCTCTCCTCTTAATGGCATTCACGTTCCTGTGCCGTAGTCAGCAATTATTCAATCAACGCGCACTGAAGAAATTCACTCGCGGAATTTAAGTCATTATGCATCAAATTAATCTGTTTCACGTGCATTACAGTGGATTTCCCCACTAATGACACGGAAATCGATTATGACTCGGTATTCTCAGGCTTGTCTTTACTGAGGGATTGAAAGGAATGGAATTGCATAAAAACGTTTCAAACGGTCTTATTTCATTAAAATAATTTAAATGATCATGAAACACATGCATTGTTTCCAATCCCTGAGTAAAGAGAAGCACGGGAAGTCTGGAGTCATAATCGCTTTCCATGTTACTTGTGATGAGGTGCACCTTTACGCATGTGGCGGAAACTTCAGTGCACAAGGATTTTAATTCCGCGTGAGAATCTCATTAAGCATTCAATGAATAATTGCGGACTACGGTGAATAAGCCAAAAAAAATGCCTGAGACCTATGCCGAATGCATGAGACTTGGCATCTCTGGTCAGGGAGGGCAAGGTCATCCGTTTGGACTGGGCTAGTGCGTCTGTGATATTTACAGATGTGAATCCCTCGATAGAAAACTGCCTCACTTGGCAGGATGCAGTTTAGTTATACATTAACTCCTGGAGCCCTGTCCTAAAGGATGACCTGTGTTAGAGAAACAAGTCATTGAAAGTGAAATCTGACATGTCAAAATATATACAGTGCCGTGAAAAAGTATTTGCCCCCTTCCTGATTTCTTATTTTTTTGCATATTTTTCACACTTAAATGTTTCAGATCAAACAAATCTTAATATTAGACAAAGATAATCCAAGTAAATACAAAATGCAGTTCTTAAATTTTGATTTCATTTATTGAGGGGAAAAAAAGCTATCCAAACCTACCCAGGCCCATGTGAAAAAGTAATTCCCCCCCTTGTTAAATCATGAATTAACTGTGATTAACCACATTTTTTAGTTCAATTTCTCTAACCACACTCAGTCCTGATTACTGCCAGACCTGTTTAATCAAGAAATCACCTAAATAGAACCTGTCTGACAAAGTGAAGTAGGCTAATGGATCTCAAAAAGCAATACATCATGCCGCAATCTAAAGAAATTCAAGAACAGATGAGAAACAAAGTCATTGACATCTATCAGTCTGGAAAGGGTTACAAAGCCATTTCTAAGGCTTATGGACTCCAGGGAACCATGGTGAGAGCCATTATCCACAAATGGAGAAAACTTGGAACAGTGGTGAACCTTCCCAGGAGTGGCTGGCCTACCAAAATTACTCCAAGAGCTCATCGATGACTCATCCAGGAGGTCACAAAAAAACCCAGAACAACATCTGAAGAACTGCAGGCCTCACTTGCCTCAGTAAAAGTCAGTGTTCATGATTCAATAATAATAAAGAGACTGGGCAAAAATGGCATCCATGGGAGGGTTCCAAGGCGAAAACTACTGCTGACCAAAAAGAACACAAGGGCTTGTCTCACATTTGCCAAAATACATCTTGATGATCCCCAAGACTTTTGGGAAAATATTCTGTGGACTGATGAGACAAAAGTTGAACTTTCTGGAAGGTATGCGTCCCGATACATCTGGCATAAAACTAACACAGCATTTCATGAAAAGAACATCTTACCAACAGTCAAACATGGTGGTGGTAGTGTGATGGTCTGGGCCTGCTTTGCTGCTTCAGGACCTGGACGACTTGCCAAAATTGATGGAACCATGAATTCTGCTCTGTAGCAGAAAATCCTGAAGGAGAATGTCCGACCATCAGTTTGTGACCTCAAGCTCAAGTGCACTTGGGTGATGCAGTAGGACAATAATTCAAAACACACCAGCAAGTCCACCTCTGAGTGGCTTAAAAAAACAAAAATGAAGGTTTTGGAGCGGCCTAGTCAAAGTCCGGACTTAAATCCAATTGAGATGCTGTGGCATGACCTTAAACAGACCGTTCATGCTCGAAAAACCTCCAATGTGGCTAAATTTAAAACAATTCTGCAAAGAAGAGTGGGCCAAATTTCCTCTACAGCAAGGCAAAAGACTCATTCTCAGTTATTGTGAACGCTTGATTGCAGTTGTTGTCGCCGAGGGTAAGTTTAGGTTCAGGGGGCAATTACTTTTTTACAGAGGGCCAGGTAGGTTTGGATAGGTTTTTTCCCTTAACTAATGAAATCATCATTTAAAAACTGCATTTTGTATTTACTCAGGTTCTCTCTGTCAAATATAAAAATTTGTTTGACGATCTGAAACATTTAAGAGAGAGAAATAAAAAAAAAAAAAAAAAAAAGAAATCAGGAAGGGGGCAAATACTTTTTCACGGCACTGTCCGTTGTTCTTGCAGAATTCTTGTAAGTTATGACATGTCACATATGCAGAATGTTGAACCCATGAGAACAGTTACCCTGTTCTGGCACACCATCTGTTGTTAATTTTGCCATGCCAAACTGAGAACACTATATTTGTCTTAATCAAAAAGGGAGTTAATTCCAATCCTAGGTTGGGATGCATCTGTAAGAAGATAATTTTAATTATCCCCTCCCCTGTCACATTCTTTCACCTCCACCTTGACGGGCAACAGGTGCAGCCCATTAAGGTGGAGGTGATTGCAGAGCATATAGGGCTGACAGTTGCCAACCCCAAATTGCCTCTGGATTTGATTTTATCAAGTGGGAATTTGTGCTGCTCCCTGATTTTTTGATTTCGGCCCCGTTTTATTTTATTATTAAAACTCCAGCTCTTTTACCAGCCTTGGCTTTTGAGTTTCATTTCTTTCGGCCTATAGTCCTAGTGCCTGCCGGATTGCTTTTGGCATCTGGTGGGGCGCAAACCATGACAGGAGTAGTCTGACTCCCTAACCTCCACTGAACATCTGGAAATGACCTGTTATCACGAGCATGACGTAAATCTATTGTAAGCAATGCTTGTATTTTCTTGTGATGTGATTTTTTTCGGCAATAAGTATTGAACAGGAGGAAAAATGATCAGTTTTGTTTTGCACGAAGGAAAGCTTGGCTTTATCTCTGTTTGGAATAAAGTCAATAATTATGTTGGAAGCCTCCCTCTGCTCTAATCATTTCAAATCAATTTTAGAGATTTTCCACAACAGCATTAGCCAGGGTTACTTCATGGGAGGATTAAAACTGGATTGTGCTCCGTGTGAGAAAGATCTGGGAGTGATAGTTGACCAAACGCTTACAGGTTCTAGCCACTATGCCTAAGCAGTTAAAAAGGCCAACAGCATGCTGGGATAGAAACCAAAAGTATTGAATATAAATCTAAGGAGGTTATACTTCTCTTGTACAACACATTCATCACACCACATCCAGAGAATTGTGTACATTTCTGGGGACCATACTTTAAGAAGATATAGAGGTTCTAGAAAAGTTCAGACAAAGAGCCACAGAGTTAATTCCAGGTATAACAGATGAAAGCTATGAGAAGAGGCTGAAGATCCTTAATCTCTTCAGTCTTAAGAAAAGGAGACTTGGGGCTAATCTGATTGAGGTTTTGAAATATGTTAAAGGGATGAACAAAGTTAACTATGTAGGAGCTCATGGCAGTTGAAGAAGATCACCTGGTCTTGTGAGTCCCATTTTGTTTTCCATCATGTGCTTTGGGTGGGTACACATACACCATTTACCTGGGAGGAGATGGTCTGCACCACACGATCCCATTCTGAGTGAGACTGAGAACCCCTGCTGTAGACCATGTCTTTTGGGGTAGGGGAAAACCAGATTACCTGCAGAAAACCCATGCATACACAGGGAATACATGCAAACTCCATGCAGAGAGGTCCTGACCAGCCAGGATTTGAGCCCCAAACATTATTAAGAGGCAACATTTCTAACCACGAACCACTGTCCCAATACAAGCCTGTTTTGTCTGAGTGTCTAACTGATCATGATGCGTTTCAGTCTTGCTGATGACTCATGGTTTGTTTTGCATCTCTGTATATCTGTATACAAAGTAGAGAACAAAGCACTGACTGAGAGTCTTTCTTTGACCTCTATGCTGCAAATGTCCTGGTGTATTTTTATTTTTTGCATATTTTAGACTGGAGCAGTACACAACAGTGGTCAAAACCGCAGGGAACTGTGACAGTATTGTGTGTGAAACGGCAAACTGGGCAGGTGTTCCGCTTCATGTGAAGAATGCAAACTAAATATTAACATTAATTTACATTTTGCCACTGATCGGGTTTATGATGTAAATAACAGTATGCAATGGCAGAGGTTTTTCTGAGAGAATGTTGAAGAGAGTACAGAGAGACAGAGGGAGGGACAGAGAGACAGAGGGAGGGAGAGCAAGAAAGAGAGAATCAAACAGTGTGAAATCCTGACAGCACAACCAAAGAGGTCAACATTTTGAAAGTAAGTCATGCTTTTCCATTTGAAATCTGTTTGGTTTTGTATAACATTTGTTTCTTTAACAAATGAACACTGGGTCAGAATAAAATAGAGGCAATGATTAAGATGGAGAAAGAATTATTAAAGACAGCATGATCAAGGATATTTCCACCATTCAAAATCTTACTTCAGTAAATATGTACTAATATATATCTATGAAGACCACAATGGAAAAATTATCAGTCACATTTTCACGTTGTGGAGAAATGATGAGTTAAAAATTCAAAACGATCTTAGACACAAAGCACTGAGGAAAAAAAAAAAATGCAAAAATTATAAAAAATAAAAAAATATAATGCCTGCAGTCCTGATCTTTCACCGATTGAGAACATTTGGCACATAAACGATAAGTCCGTCAAAGGACACCCAAAACTCTCCAGCAGCTGGAAGCCTGTATTAAACAAGAGTGGGATCAAATTCCAATGGCAAAACTCAAGAAACTTGTCTCCTCAATGCCTAGACGACTTCACTCTGTGTTAAAGAAGAGGAGATGTTACACCATGGTAAACAGAACCCTGTCCCAACTTTTTTGAGACCTGTAGCAGCCATCAAATTTGAAATGAGCTCATTTTGTGGATAAAATTGTAAAATTACTCAGTTTCAACATTTGCCATGTTATCTCTGTTCTATTGCGAATAAAATACTGGCTGGTGTGATTTGAAAGTCATTGCGTTTTGATTTTATTCACAATTTACACTTTGTCCCAACTATTTCAGAATTGGAGTTGTACGGCTCGTGAACTGGCAATAGGGAAGGCTCAAACAATCCCTTAAAATTAATGACTTGTCTTGACCTGTTTTCAATCTTCCATTTAAATTACCATTGCAGAAACCTGAAAACTCTCAACATAATCAGGTGTGGCCAGTTTTAATTAATAATGCCTACCTGTCAACTCATGCATTTGGTGTAAGTTTAAGTGGCATATTTATGTTCCTCTGCTGTAGTCAGCAATTATTCAATCAACGCTTATGTAAGAGATTCTCGCGCGGAATTGAAGTCCTTGTGCATGGAGGGATTGGAAGCAATGGAATTGCATAAAGACATGTCAAATGATCGTATTTCATTTAAACGATCATGAAACACATGCATTGCTTCCAACACAGTGTACACACACACACACACCTCAGGTATCCTATTAAACAAAGCCTTTTTTAAAACTTGGAGATTTAACCCCCTTTACCGATAAAAAGTACATTTATGTCACCATTGACTGACCGGTAGAGCAACATTATTAGTCCCCATGCTGAAGTCATTATTGTAACTACAGATACTGCACAGTTAATAAACAGTTAATACAAAAAAAAATTGTGGTATTTGATTTTGGAAGGAATTGTTGTAACATAGCTAATTTTTTTTAGATTATTTGTGAAAAAAAAACATTCACAGAGTGGTACTGTATAGCTGGAGAAGAATTGACCGGTAAAACTGTTAAAAGAAGTGAGAGGGACCCTGCTGGATTCTCCTTGGGGAGACGGCAGCTCCGAAAGCTCTGGGCTCAAGCAGTGAGAGCCAGTCCCACTGACCTCTTCATTATCCTAAGCTCTCCTGCAGTGTGTTCTGTGCTGGCATTTACAGCACACTAGTGTGAGCAGCACCGGTCAGGCAGCCAGGAAGAGGGGAAAGGATCTTAATAAAGTATTTTTGAAACTGGTGAATGCTGTCTGCTCAGCCCCTCACAATCTCATGTGGGAGATATTTTTTTAAAATAAAAATTTGAATGGTGCCCGAGTGAAATACACTCGTCGGCACCCTGTCAGATGGAGGCTTAGCCCTTCCTAGTTTCACTCTCTACTACAGGGCATCAGCTATCAGGTCCTTCACATTTTGGTTGAACCCTCCAAATCCCCCACCTACATGGTAAAAGAGCAAGAGGACTGTCATCCTTTTTCCATAGGTGCTATATTGCTAGCCCCTGTGCCAGTTGATAAATCTATATTTAATCAAAACCCTATAGTCCATGAGTTATTAAAAGTATGGAAACAAATTAAATTACACTTTGGCCTTAAATCCTTATCTCCTCTTTTACCCATTGCTGATAATCCCACCTTCCCACCATCTAGTCTTGATACAACATTTTCTACGTGGAATGCTTTGGGGATCTGCACTGTTAAGGATCTATTCCTAGATGGCAGATTTGCCTCCTTTGCGCAACTACAAAGGAGAAACAATCTCCCAGCTAGCAATTTTTTTAGATACCTTCAAATTAGGGACTACACTCGGAAATACATGATGGGATTTCAGATAGAAAACAAGTCAGTTATAGACAATTGTCTCTCTATGTCTCCACATAAGAACAAGTTTATCTCTTGAATATAATATCTTACTCAAAGAAACCTCCCCTTCCTCTGAAAAAGTATAATTTGAGCTGGGAAGCCGAAATGTGTTGATTCCTAATGATTCATGGCAAAGAGCTCTTGAACAGATACACAACTGCTCAAATAACAGTAGACACTGCCTTATACAATATAAAATAATTTACAGACTTCACTTATCCAAAACAAAATTATGCAATATATATCCGAATGTATCACCCATCTGTGACAAATGTAATGCCTCTATAGCAGACCTTGTCCACAGCTTTGTTTCATGCCCGAGGGTTGCCTCCTTCTGGAAAGATATGATTTTAAACACATCTGAAATTATTAATAATCCACTGGAACCAGACCCCTGGCTGGTCATCCTCGGTGTGTCCACAACACCCAAAAAATTTACATTAGCTCGGCAAGAATTTGTCTCCTATTGCCTGGTTCCCGCCAAAAAGCTGCTCCTTACACTATGGAAAGGAACTTCGGTTCCCTCTACCAAACTGTGGTTACACCAGTTAATGGATACATTGCACTTGGAGATGATCAGGTATGTCTTACAAGACAACCTCCACAAGTTCAACACAATATGGCAGCCATTCATCTCATGGCTTAAGAAAGAGAACACATAGAAGTCTCATCCCTGCTACTGCAATGTAATGGAGAAAGTGCGCCGAGGGGCAAGGCGACATGGGGGGCGGGGTGGGGTGATGATGATGTTGGGGTAGGGGGTCCTGCTTTCTTCTGTTCAACCAAATTTTGTTTTTATGCTGACACCTTATGTTTGCTTGTTTATAAAAAAAGGAAATGAGCACTGTATATTTTGTATGCTGTATAATTATTTATACGTCTTAAGGCTCAATAAAACATACTTGGATTATAAAGTGGCGATCTGTTCAATTAGTTGGCAGATCATGAATGACTGCAGAGGGCGATTCCAGCCTGATTATAAGAGCAGCCTTGTCTTGTACATCTGTCTTGCACAGTGGAATGGCTTTCCAGCCCTGTCGATGCATTAGAGCGGAGCCTTAACCTAATGAGCCACTGAGCAGTCCTTCAGATTTCATGTCGGCCAGAATCTTTCTTTTGATTGGTTGAGTGACCGATTGGTATCTTTCTGACTGATGACTCTGGTATTAACATTTTGCATTCAAGAGAGAGGTCTGAAAGTATTTGGACAATGGGTGATTTAGTGTGTCCAGTTAGCCTGATGTGCATGTCTTTGGACTGTGGGAGGAAACTGGAGAACCCTGGAGGAAACCCACGTGAACACAGGGAGAACATGCAAACTCCACACAGAAAGGCCCCAGGCCGGATTCGAACCCATTAAATTCATGAGGCAGCAGTGCTACCCACTGTGTTACTGTGCAGCTCAAAAAAAAAAAAAAGTACAAATAAAACAAATGGGCGGCACTGTCGCCTCACAGCAAGAAGGTCGTGGGTTTCAATCCGACCTGGGACCTTTCTGTGTGGAGTCTGTATGTTCTCCCTCTGTTTGCAGGGCTTTTTCCAGGTACTCTGGTTTTCTCTCGCAGTCCACAGGTATGTGTGTCAGGCTAATTGGAGACACTAAATTGCGCATAGGTATGAGGGTGTGAGGGAATGGTGCGTGAGCCCTGGGATGGATTGGCCAGCCATCCAGGATGTGCCCCTGCCTTTTGCTCACAGTCAGCTGGGATTGGCTCCAGCTCCTCCACAACCCCAGGAGGAAGAAGCGTGCCCAGGAGAATGGATGGATGGATAATAAAGGCTATACCAGCTAATAGAGCTCCAATCTTTGACAAAGCCTATGTGCTACCATAATTTATTGCCAATGATTATTCTGTAGTTCTTAAATTTAGTTAAGTATTCATATGTGTTTCAGAGCTATTTTTCTTTGACTGCAAAACCAAGGTGGTGACCTATAGCTGAGAGCGTAGGTTTAATGTGAGAATTGGTAGGGACACATAAGTGATGTGAGCGCGCTATGCGCGCGAGCTGGAAATTTTAGCAAATCTGAGTACAATACTGCCTTTTACTGTATCCAACATGTGACAGAAACCAGGGGCCTATTGCACAAAAGTCGGATCCTGAGATCCTGGATCAACGCCAAAGCGAGGATAGACATATCCCAAACAGCGCGTCGCTGGCTTAATTGATTGCACAAAGCCAACAGTGGGTGGAGGAGGATATAGGCTATGAAATTACTGATCCAGCTGGAGTGCGCATTAATGTTACTTCCAAATAGACCCCGAGATCGATCACAGAATCGCTGATCATCACCCGGCGGACACTAAGTAGCTAGGAGAAGATGCATACCAGTCCATAATCAAAGATCGCGGCTCAGACAGAGGGACGGCGGCATAGCTTTGGGGGTCAATTTCTCTGCTTGCTAATTCGGCCAGTATCTCTGAATGGTGCGAGACGCTTTGAGAGGAATATTAGTGAGCTAAACCAGTGGTTCCCAAACTCAGTCCTGGGGCCTCCCTGTGTATGCTGGTTTTTGTTCCACCCTTGATTGCAATCATAGATCTTAACAGGCTGTCAATTTGTCTTGATTAGGTACATTTAAATTTAGAGCAGCAATTTATCCTCTCTTGACATACAGTATTTTGACAGATATGCATACATACAATGAGGAATAAATTCCACATCCACATTGCGATATATGCGTAAAAACTGCATAAAAAGAAGAAAAAATGTACCCAATCAAAGGGGGGGAAAAAAAAAAATCAAGGAGTTCCTAATTGGTGAAACTGTGGGCACATGATTGCAAAAACTATCAATTTACTAGACAAGCAAATGACAGAGTCAAACCTGTTTTATGTTATGGTTTCGTTATTGAGTGCAAGCAAATTATTTTGTAAGAATTCTACTCACCTGTGTTCAGCAACCTGATTTGGAGGGTATTGATTATCTCAGTGCCTCACTTGATCTGTTTAAAAATGTTATTACCTGAAATTGCTTGCAACATAGAAAAAAACCCCAGTATATTTAGGGGTCTTTTATTCTTCATGGCACACATGGATATTTCTATTTAAATTTGGCTTAAGACAGAATGCACCTAATTAGGACAAATTAACAGTTTATTAAAATCCTATGATGGCAGTTATGGTTAGAACGAAAACCAGCATACACAGGGAGGCCCCAGGACCGAAGCCAGATCCCTGAGCAACTAAAGTGAAAGTAAACACGAGGTGTTTCATGTACTGCCGAAAGGAGTAGCTGATGAACTTTGGCGTTACCGTGAATGAGATAGGCCGTCGCTGCCAGACAGATTTATATAACATCGAGACACAAAATTGCGGAGATTCGATTGTGCGTAAGATGTTCAGGTGAGCTGCCACGGAATGCTCAATACACTCGAATTTTTACATGCATATATTTTTCCTGTATATGCACTACAGTTTTGCTGCAAGCCCTTTTTTTGTCCGATACAAACTGAAATGATAGTCCGATCAAGAAGACGTTTTCCAGACTAGATGAGTTTACTTTCTGCTTTTAATCACCTCTGATGGAGGCATACTCAAATTATTAATTAAAATGTTAACTTAAGAAAATTACATCAAGGAGCCCCCTGAAAATGTTTGATTCCAGTATCGCGAAGCAAGCGACATAGCACACGTGTCCAGCACTACGGCAACAACTCTACTTTACCCCGCAGCTATGCTGTATGAAGGGGGTTACCACAGCGATTTAAGACCGCGCTAAAACACGGTAACCCACTTCATACACTGCTCATTTTCCTCTCTGATGGAAGTCTCAACTTGTGGAATAAGGACAAATCTGATAATGACGGATTCTAAATATGGTTAAAATGTGACAGGGAAGGGGGACTGATCGAATTGTGACAGTCACTGTCACATGGGTACTTGAATATAATGATTGATTATTGGCTATTTTACTGACATCAATGGTCACAAGTTTCTAAGATAATTATGCTGGGCCCACTATAATTGAGATAGCAATGTGTAGTGGACAATTCAGAATGACTGTTAAGGACACTGATTTTCAATTTGGGTGACTGCTGAATGAGGTGAGGTGAAATTGGCTGGAGGCAGGAGCTTAGCTAGTTTGTAAGCCTACTTCGGAGCTGGCTAGCTCCACAGACTTTGTTTCCATAGTAACTAGTGCCATGGCTTAGCTCCCATGCTCTGTGTAACCGAAATGGGGCTTGAGATCATGCTAATCCTGTGCTAATCCTGGGCTAATCCCTTTTCCCGCCTTCGTGCAATAGGCCCCAGGTTTAGTTTGCTACTAGCGAACTAGCGAACTAGCGAACATGTTTAATTAACATTCGTTGACCTTATTTTCTGGTAAAAACTAACTTAAGGTAGCTAGTAAGTTTTCACTTAAAGTAACTATCTGTTTCTGACTAGTTAGATCACTTATTCAACCAACATTACACCTGGCATTCAGTTTGGCGAAATATTAGCAGAATGACTTAACATGGAGGGCCTTTTTTTCCTCACGCTCTCAGACGATGAAATTTCCACAAAAGTGATACGTACCTAAGGTAATATCAATGTACGTCATGAGTTGGGCCATGGGAAAAGAGCTATAGTTACGCGATGAAGAAAAATCTGGAACAAATGCCAAATTATGGTTCTCTTCTACGGGTAAACCATTGCAAACACATGTAATCAAAACCGGTGATCCAGTTGCGCGTCTCAAGCCCCACTTCGGACAAAAATGAATATTCATGACCTGAATAGAGTGGTCAATTTACACTTGACTTTTAGCCTTCAGATAGCCCTGCCCTTTCAACCAATCAAATGCTAGAATGTATAAATAGGTTGTCTTGGAAACGTAGCCTCCACAATTGGGTCCTATATGGCGTGTCTGGAAAGATGATAAGAACGAGTTCGCTGAAATACTGGTAGGGACAATCTGGCTTCCCAAAATATTGGTAGGGACATGTCCCGACCTTCCTTATACAAACCTACGCACTTGCCTATAGCCTAGTTGTTGGTACATTTGACTGGGATTCAAACAGCTGGTGGTTAAACCATAGTTTAGGCACGATAAGGTTTGTGGGACTGTTCGGGTCTTGATCAATGCCCTTAACTCCACACTGCACCAGGGGCAATTTTCTCTGCTTTGTCTGATCAACTGTAAGTCTCGCTGGATAAAAAGTCAACTAAATAACAGCAATGTAATGCATGTCTGTGTTTCTGCAGGTTGCCAATCATCAGTCATGAAGCAATATGCTTTTATGTTCTTCCTGATTTCAGGTCAGTGCTTTATCTGTGTCACACATACATGTCACTGCATCACGGTCATCGTTACAGTGTGAGGTCACAAATGTGTTTGTCACAAATATATTCTTTACTGTCTTGAGGAACATATTTCAGTATTTCTCGTCATATTCATCAGTAAATAAATTACCTTAATTAATAACCATAATCAGTCACACTTTAAAGTGTTGCTCATAAAGACTTTTTTCAGAAGGTATAACGCCTTCATAAATGAGACATAATGTCTTCATAAATCATACATAAGCAAATGCCATGTTTTGTAAAGGGTGAAATAACACATCCTTATTCAGCATGTGATGCCAGATGTGATATAACTGACAATGTCATTTAGCTTGTGGCTAAATGCTGTAAAGGGTGACATTGTCAGCTAAGGGACATCATCATTGTCACATCTGGCATCACATGCTGAATAAGGATGTGTTATTTCACCCTTTACAAAGCATGACGTTTGGTTGTGAGTGATTTATGAAGACATTATGGCCCATTTATGAAGGCATTATACACACAGTATAAAGCCTTTATGAGCAACACTTCAGTGTGACCCATAATCAATAATCATAATCAGTAATCATGTATGTGTATGTATGCAGCAGCAACACACACACACACAAACAGTTCACACAGGCATTAGCAGTTCACACACACACACACACACACACACACACATACAAGTTCACACACGCATGAGCAGTACACACTGACACAAGCACACACACATACAAGTAGTTCACACACGCATGAGCAGTTCAGACACACACACACACACACACACACACATATAAGCACACACACATACAAGCAGTTCACACACGCATGAGCAGTACACACACACATAAGCAGTTGGCTTCTGTAGCTTTGACTGACATCTGTTCAGTTGTTTCAGGAAATATCTGCTCAGTCATCAGCAATACTCATCATCATCAAGAAATATGCATGCTCCAATATTTACTGAAAAAGGGCTGTGATGTTTTGGTTGCAGTTTTCAAAACACTGCCAAGTTTTTTGGTTTGCCTGTCTCTGGGACGACCTGTGACCAACTAAAAGTCTTCTTAAACAATGAAGTTGCCTTGCTGACCAATGAGATAAGATAAGAACAAGTAAGATGGAGACATTATGCAGACATTACGTTATTGAACAATTGTAGCGAGAGGGCAGAAAAACCATATTTGGAAGATATTTCCTGTGATGAAGGTATCAAAATTGGGTGTGAAATGCAGAATATCAGTTCTTCCTGCACAAAAAGAACTTGGCTGTATATTCATCAATATTCCTCAATAAAGCGTAATTCTCTGAAGAATCTCTCTCTCCAATTGTTTGAGGACGAGGATGGGGGAACCTCGGAAATATGAGAATATTTCTGATTGAAAACAACGACAACTGTCCTGTAATGGGTTGGCAAGCTGTCTAGAGGGTGTTCCTTCCTTTCGCCCATATTCGGCCAGAAAAGGCCCCAGCTCCCCTGTGACTCTGATGAGGAAGAGGCAGTGTAGATAATCGATGGATGGATGCTCTTAATGTTCAGGAGCTCTCATCATTACTGGTAGCTGTGAAAGCAATTGAGCTCCAGAACTTATTTACTGATTTACTTGAGAGCCATTGTCTGAGAAAATAGTTCTTTTTGGACACTTTGTGGAAATGACCCCCCTAGATTTGAACAAAGCTTTGCGTGTAGGTACATACACATGTATCACGGAAAATCCCAATTTTTTTTTTGCCATTGGTCCCTTCGTTTGGTTGCAGCGCCACCTGGAAGCCGAAAACTCAGTGCCAAAATAGGAAAAAACCAGTCTTAGGAGATGCATTATAATGGGAAATCGGTTCAATCTGCCAAACTATTTCTGATGGGTACGTAAACTTGAACTTTCCCGTCCATCAGTTGCCACCGAGTGGTCACTTGGAGAATCGTGTGGCAGGGGCTCAAAGTTTGGGGCAAAAAGAAATGAAAATCCACTTTTTGGACTTAATCCTTATTTTACACCAGCAACATTCTTTGAGAAACTATGCTTTCTGGTGAAGGTCTATGAACATGAAATAGCATAATGTGAGAACACCTCCAGTATCTCGCTGGAGTTTTGGGATATTTGGCCGTGAAGAGTGAACTTCATCTGTTTTGGCCCTACTTTGAGGTCAGATATCTCAATACTCCAGACAGGAATGGAACTTATGAATATGTTGATTTATTCTTATTTTGAAAAAAAAAAAAAAAAAATCTTATTTTTTCCCCATCAGTCCAGTTAATATTTTGAGTTTCCAAAGGTTTTACTATGGCACATTCATGGAGATGCTGTAAAATAAGATATTGATGAAAGCACCTTCTAGTGGCAGTTTTAGCTGAGATTACACATCAAATATCGACTTGCCACATAGAGTGCCATAATAATTCCGCCTTTTCTTGAATATAAATGGTAGTCTGAAGATTCTCCAAATTTCAACAATCTATCTGACTGGAGTCTACTAAGTGCTTTCTGTAAATTAAGATGTTTGCCAGATCGTTGATGCTTCTGCTCAAAAAAACTTGCAACTGACGTTAAAAGCCATTCCATGAGAAATTTGCATTTGGTGCGCAGTTGATCCCCCTGGAATTGAATGAAACTTGGCACATAGAAAGATATGGGTGTCTCACAGAAAAAAGAAATTTTTAGGTCCAAATCTCACTTTGCCTGCCGATAGCGCCACCTGGAGGCCACTTAATGGCTCAGTTTTGCTGTTGACACCACATTTTACATCAACTATCATGACTTAAGGGACACAGTACCAAATATGTTATTTTTTTTATCATGACTCAGACACTTTAAGTCCAGTTAGACTTCAGCACCACATCAGCGCTAAGCTGGGTAACTACGTTATCGAGCCAGAATTATTTGAGAAATAACAATAAAAATTGAAAATGGGAATGGGAATAAAATAATATCCCAGACATATATCAAACTAGAATGCTAGGTTATGTGTTAACTCACAACAAGACTATAATTTTCAGTGAAAAGTACCTTGGTATCTTGCTGTTTTTGTGCAATGGACGGCCAGAAAGATGGTAGAAATTCATTTTTGGTGCATGTTTGCGGTATATTTTCTCTGTAACCCAGATTTATACTGTGAGGGTAAATGCTGTTTGTTGTGCATTTGGAGCTCTATTTTTGGGAATACCAAGCATTTCTTTGGTAGTATCTGCACTTTCAAGGTAGATGGAGCCAAAGTTGGAGGAAAACTCAAAATTGACCATTTCATACCAGATTGTGCCTATGTTTAGGTGGCATTATTTTGTTTACCCAACAAGATAGGGATCTGAAATTCCCTGCATACATAGTCCCTTTGGGGTATATTACAGCATTAGTAAAATCTCAATGGTAGTATTTTCAATGTAGATGATATTCATCATCAAACATTGGAAAATTTTGCCTCCAGAGGCGCTGTAGGCTGGATGCAAATACTGGCCATTTCCAACAATGTTCCAAATAAATTGTTTTTTAATTGTGATGCACACATCTAGTTTTCTCTGAAAATGAAGAGTTTAGCTTGGGTCTATTCTGGATGGACAGCTATCTGACCAAAGGTGGTGCTCTAAAGAGCTAATGTTCCACAAACCTAATATTCCATATTCTCAGACATATACCAAAGTTCTGTCTGTTGACAAATATAAAGTACATGCACAGTTATACAGAAAATGTGTAACCTCTTTGGTATAAAGCTGGGTAAGTTGTAAATTGGAGAAGAAAATTGGTGGTGATTGTAGCCGTCTGTCAACATGCAAGACATTTACCAGTAGTCAGTACAGTGTACAGTTTTGTGGTGTTGGTGCGTTTTCAGAAAATAAATTCTCCGCATTTTTACTCAATTATTAGAACTGGAGAGCAGGCTTCAGCGTTAATTCTAGGATTTCCCTAGCGTATAGTGCTTGGGTATGAAAAAGGGCACAGCAGTCGCGTCTAGCGAGTGGTTATCCTGATAAAGGGCACAGAGGTCCTAGCAAGCAAGCAAACAGCACCCTGCCAAGAAAAGGGCAGTTCATTTGTAGTGGTAACTTGCATGCCTTCATTCCTAACACCTGCCCATAATGTCTAGCCTACGGGATGCCCGCTGGGAGGGAGGGTGGGGTTTCTTTTACAGACTTCCCATTTCCTTGCGTACCAAGTCATGGGTGTTGACGCAACTATTGCGCCATACAGGCTGCAGCCCGCTATTTAATTTAGAGACAGAGAAGCTCACTATCAACGGCCTGTAAGCAGCCCTATAGAGACCCAGGATGCAGTGTAGTAGGGCTTGCCTCAGGCTCGACTGGCTCCGTGGGTAACATCGACCCGGATCCAACGAAGGTGGCCATGGATGGCTGCTCAGGGCCAAGGAGCACCTCTGGTGCGCACCACCAGGTGCCGCCAACCCACAATCCAATTCCAAAAACAGACTAACGGAGAGAGCCAGTCACATGCTGTGTTGACATCATTTCACTATGGATAACATGAAAAGTATAAAACAGTTTTAACTTTTGTACTATACATTCTGTCTTCATGTACACGGTTGTGTGACGATTCTTTTTTAGAGTTCAAATTATGGACTGTTATTTCATGTAAGTGTACGTATACTGTTGATGCATGTCTGCATTCGTACTTATGGTGGTATGCCTTTTACATTAGTTCTCTTTTGGCATTTAAAAATTTTGGACTGTTCATGTTTTATAACATGCTGTACAATTCTGACTGCGCTGTGCCCGTAGTTGGTAATAGCCCATGTACTGTGCGTTTGTAACACTCACAGTCGCCACCAGTTTACGACCAAACAAGCATTATACCAAAGGGATTACAAATTTTATGTATAATTGTGCATGTACTTCATATATTTCAAAAGACAGAACTTTGGTATATGTCTGGGAATATGGAATATTAGGTTTGTGGAACATTAGCTCTTTAGAGCACCACCTTTGGTCAGATAGCTGTCCATCCAGAATAGTACCAAGCTAAACCCTTCATTTTCAGAGAAAACTAGCTGTGTGCATTATAATTCAAGAAGCAGAAAAATGCACGCACATCCAGACTAGAAGTTCACAGGTGCTCGACTCAAAGGGACAATGTAGAAAAAAGAACGAAAGTCCGCACACTGTTTAGATAGCTTCCCAAGTGAGTTTATTGTCAACAACGTTTCAGCCGACGTGGCCTTCATCAGGTGCACTTCCAAACATGTGACAGGGGTAGGGGTAGGGGTTTATATACACTGGAAAATGGGGCAAACCAAAACGGGGTCAAATAACAATGGGTACAGCCAAGAACTCGGGAAAACAAAAAAATTATAATAATAAAATTCATAATAATGACTGATCCAGCCCCATAATGCTCACAATTCCAAACACAAGTATTTTATATAATATACATCAGAAAAAAAATGTCGATACTACAAAGTATATTCAACAACAGTCATTTCCTAGAAACATTGCCTGAAACAAAGAATACAGTGGCATTGTCTGGAATGCATACATCCACCTATCAAGTGCGAGATAAAACACTTAGTAGGTACACATGCTGGGAAATATGCATAAATTCAGATTCAAAAGTTGAACAGAAACACAAAGACAAAATCTAAAACTGTCATGAGTAGTAATTTATAAAAATGGTTTAACATCAAACTCCTCATTCAAACCAAACGGAGCCATAGTATAAATTAAAAACGTTGGACAGCACTTGCTTGATAAAGTGTTTTTAATCTTACAAGGGATAAAAAACGGACGCGTTTCAGCTCACAGGCCTTCCTCAGCGAATACAAATCATTGTGACCACCTGCGTATAATAGAGACTGACAATTAATCACAAACATATGTTTCTTTTTACCTCATGGTACCCCTTACAATTATCCAATTAGGCATAAGTAAACCGCAAATTGACAATACATTATACAGCGCCCTCCATAATTATTGACACCCCTGGTTAAGATGTGTTCTTTAGCTTCTAATAAATTCAGTTTTTTTCTAAATAATATAGGACCACAATGAAAAAAGAGGAAAATCCAACCTTTAATTCAAGTGCATTTATTCAGTGGGAAAAAAATCCCACATTAAGAAATTATTCTTTTACATCAAATCATGTGTGCCACAATTATTAGCACCCCTGATGTTAATACTTTGTACAACCCCCTTTTGCCAACAAAACAGCACCTAATCTTCTCCTATAATGTTTCACAAGATGGGAGAATACAGAAAGAGGGATCTTCGACCATTCCTCTTTGCACAATCTCTAAATCATCCAGCGACCTGGGTCCTCTCCTCTGCACTCTCCTCTTCAGCTCACTCCACAGGTTTTCAATGGGGTTGAGGTCTGGGGACTGAGATGGCCATTGGAGGAGCTTGATTCTGTGTCTGCTGAACCATTTCTGTGTAGATTTGGCCACATGTTTAGGGTCATTATCTTGCTGAAAGACCCAGTGACGACCCATCTTCAGCTTTTGGGAAGAGGCCACCAGATTTTGATTTAAAACGTCCTGGTATTTCAAAGCGTTCATGATGCCATGCACCCTAACAAGGTTCCCAGGGCCTCTGGAAGAGAAACAGACCCACAGCATCACCGATCCTCCCCCATACTTCACAGTGGGCATGAGGTGCTTTTCTGCATACTCATCTTTTGTGTTCCGCCAGACCCACTGAGAGTGTTTGTTGCCAAAAAGCTCTATCTTGGTCTCATCTGACCAAAGCACACGGTCCCAGTTGAAGTCCCAGTACCGCTTTTTAGCTTAACTCCAGACGTTTGCGTTTATGATTGTGAGTGAGAAAAGGTTTTTTCCTTGCATGCCTCCCAAACAGCTTGTTGGCATGTAGATAGTGCCTGATGGTTGTTTTGGAGACTTTGTAACCCCAAGATGCTACCATTTGTTGCAATTCTTTAACAGTGAGCTTTGGAGAACTTTTTATTTCTCTTACCATCCTCCTCACTGTGCGTGGTGGCAAAATAACCTTGCGTCCTTGTCCAGGCTTGTTTACGACTGTTCCAGTTGTTTTAAACTTCTTAATGATTCCTCTGACAGTAGATATGGGCAGGTGCAGGCGAGTGGCTATTTTCTTGAAGCCATTGCCTGACTTGTGAAGGTCGACACACATCTGCCTTACTTGAATGGTGTGTTCCTTTGTCTTTCCCATGTTGAAGAGTGGACAAGAGAAATGGCCCCTGTGTCACGTCATATTTATACCCCAGGGAAACAGGAAGTGATGAATTACTAATTAAATGGTCCTAGATACTCTGATCAACTTTGTAAACTACTGTAGAAATGACAGAAATACTTCAATTACATTTATTTCCGCGGAATTGTTAGGGGTGCCAATAATTGTGAAACAGGTGATTTTATGAAAAATAATTATTTCTTAGTTAGGGATTTTTTTCCCCCCTTAAAATTCACTTGAATTGAAGGTTACATTTTTCTACAATTTTCAGTGTGAGAGTATGCTTCTGCAATAAAAATTGAATTTATTTTAAGGCTTTTAACACATCTTAACCAGGGGTGCCAATAATTATGGAAGGCGCTGTTAAAGGCAATGTCTCTCATTGAAATAGTATAGCAATTATCGGATAAACCGTAACAAAAATAATAAAAAAAAGAAACAAAAGAAAAAAGTAAAACAAGAAACCTTTACCAACTTAACTCAAACCTTACAAAAAACAAGTTAAAGAAAAATCTTCGTTCATGCCATGCGGCGCAACAGAATTCAAAGTAAATATATACCAAGCCTCTCTTTATTTATTTATTTATTTATTTAAAACCTCCAGAAGTGAAGAATACATAAAAAATTAAAACATCGGAGAAAAACATACACAACACCATAAAACAATACAGAAAGAAAACTATAAAATAACTATAACGCCTTAAAATGCACAGCTGTGGCCGCACCAATGAGGATTTCACACCTTAGTCAGAAAGATTGCACTGAAAGTCCCGCCATCCAATGGTCAAGAGAGTTATGACTATTGAACGATGAGGAGTGTAATAAAACCCGAAGTGAGTCAGTAATACCGTCTTCCTGGCTGGGGACTTTCTTGCACATTTTATAGAACCCAAGCGCAAGAACAGTGGGGTTGTAACCAACAGACACAATCCTATCTAAAAGAGTGCCAGGGACCAATGTCCCACTACTCAAGAAGTTTGCCAAGAGTGTACAATTTAAATCTCTAGCCTGGGACTCGGCATTGAATATGTTCCTATACAGGTTACAGCTTCGACTCTGGATTCTCTTGGCAGCAGTAACTATGCCTAGTGCAGACAGAAGTCTACCATGCTTGGATCTCCTAGGAAGTCCACATACTTGTTTCATAACAGACCCTCGAAAAGAATACAACACCTTCAAATCACCTTTAGAAAGACTAAGGCATTCAGTACCATACAGGACGGTGAATTCAATGACAGAACTGAAGAGGTAAGTCTTTGCCTCACAGGAAAGACCAGGGAAGTCAAACCCTTTCTGGGCTAACCCAAAGGCAACTTTACGCCCGGCTCTTACCCTGTTTTCTACACGGACGCTCGCTTTACCTGTGCGGCAAAACCTCACCCCCAGGACATCAAGAGAATCCATCACCTTCAGTCCATCATTTCCTAGATGCCAAACCGGTTCATTCTTGAGCAAACCATTACCAACAACCATGCAGTTAGACTTTTTAATCCCAGACGTAAAGCGCCATTGGCGTGAATAATCATAACACACATCAATAAGACGCTGTAGTCCAGGGGCAGTTAAGGCATACACAGTTAAATCGTCAGCATAGGCAATAGAATTGAACCTGTATTTACCAATACAAATCCCACCATCACATTCTGACAGACGCTGTAACAGGTCATCAATGAATAAATTAAATAAAATAGGAGACAAAGCACTCCCCTGACGTATCCCTCTAGTGATGGAAAAGGGGGAGCTATATTCATCCCCAACACAAACAACAACACTAGAAGACTTGTATAACTTCAACAGAAATAACCAGTGTGGGAGAGGCAATTTTTCCTTTAATTTAAAGAAGAGACCATCATGCCACACTTTATCGAAGCACTTTTCAGCGTCAAGTGCACATACATAAACTGGAGAGGCTTTTTCTGTACAACACAAAAAAAGGTTGTTCAGAAAAGAACAGACCTGGGCTGTAACCATACCTTGACGAAATCCGAACTGCGACCTAGAAACATTCACCATGGGCATCATATGCTGCTCAAGCAACTTTAACAAAGTAGAGCCAAGTGTAATAGGACGATAATTGCACGTCTCCTGGGGATTAAGAGTGGTCTTTTTTAAGACCGGTACAATGACACCAGTTGAGAATGTTGAGGGTACTACGTGCCACTTCAACATTAGAGTATACAACATAGCAAGGTGTTGACATAAAATTTCAGAAAGCCCAAACAGCAGATGCTCTCCTAAGATAGCATCAATACCAGGGCTCCAGCTTTTCTTCAATTTCCTAATTAGGTCACATACTTCAGATGGTAAGACCTCAACTTCAGAGGCACACTGCATGTCAACTCTAAACCATTCCTTCACCTGATCACTAACAGCCTCTCTTCGGAGGAGGCAATTATCCCGATTGCCCCCCCTCGGTGTCTGATTAACAATTTCCAAACCCATGAATCTCAATGAATTAACATCATGACCCATTTTATTAAAATGTCGAGCGACAGGTGATCGATCATCTTTGTTTCTAATAGCACATTTATGTTCACAAATTCTTGTTGTAAGTTGACGCTTAGTCTTACCAACATAAATAAGACTGCATGGACAAAGTAAGAGATAAACAACAAAAGTAGATAAACATGAGATCCTACCTCTCACCTGAAACGTTTTATTGGTTACAGGATCTGTAAAACTATTTTCTGTGATCATGTTACCACAAACAACACAATTATAACACTTAAAATTACCCACTGGTATTTTAAAAGGAAACCAAGGTTGCTGTTTTCTATCACAATTGGCTCGGACAAGATAATCCTTTAAATTCAAAGCCCTTTTATAGCAAAAGCGAGGAGGATCATGAAAAGACTCACCAATCCATTTTCGTACATTCCAGAGCTTCTTGCTCTACCAAACGGCAAAAAGTTTCAACCGAGGAATTGAAGACAAGAGGGACAAAAGTACTCTTTGGTTTAAACACAACAGGCAAAGATTCTTGGGACTCACAATATGATAAATGATCACTGACATCCTTAGGCCTACTAAAAAATGCTTTCAAATGTTTCTTTTTTTATATGGTCAGGTACGGAAGATGACTTGATTCTCTTTCGTGATTACATGAACAGTTGTTTGCCATCTATTAAATTTACTTTGGCATTTGATAGAAATTCGATATCTTTTTTAGATGTTTTGGTAAAGAAGTCCGGAACAACGATCCATACTGAGATTTATCGGAAAGAGACTGATAGGAATAATTTTTTACACTTTCGTAGTTTTCATCCTACCTCTTTAAAATACAGTTTGCCATATAGTCAATTGTTAAGAGTACGACGTATTTGTAATGATGACGAATCTTTTGAGAGGCAGGCAGAAGAGTTGTGTCAACGATTTCGCAGTAGGGGCTATGATGACATATTATGTGATTGTCTTGATAAAGTACGGCGTATGAAACGTGAGGATCTTCTTTGGTCCACTTCCCGTTCTAATACTTGTGGGTCAATTACTTTGGTTTCTACTTACAGTCCTATATCCAAAAATTTGAAATGTATAATAATTGTCATTGGCAGATTGAGTACTGATCCTCAGATTGGTGAGTCTTTTCATGATTCTCCTCGCTTTTGCTATAAAAGGGCTTCGAATTTAAAGGATGATCTTGTCCGAGCCAATTGTGATAGAAAACAGCAACCTTGGTTTCTTTTTTAAAAATACCAGCGGTAATTTTAAGTGTTATAATTGTGTTGTTTGTAGTAACATGATCACAGAAAATAGTTTTACAGATCCTGTGACCAATAAAACGTTTCAGGTGAGAGGTAGGATCTCATGTTTACCTACTTTTGTTGTTTATCTCTTACTTTGTCCATGCAGTCTTATTTATGTTGGTGAGACTAAGCATCAACTTAAAACAAGAATTTGTGAACATAAATGTGCTATTAGAAACAAAAGATGATCGATCACCTGTCGCCGACATTTTAATAAATGGGTCATGATGTTAATTCATTGAGATTCATGGGTTTGGAAATTGTTAATCAGACACCGAGGGGGGGCGATCGGGATAATTGCCTCCTCCAAAGAGAGGCTTGGTATATTTTTACTTTTAATTCTGTTGCGCCGCATGGCATGAACGAAGATTTTTCTTTAACTTGTTTTCTATAAGGTTTGAGTTAAGTTGGAAAAGGTTTCTTGTTTTACTTTTTTTTGTTTCTTTTTTTTTACAAAACCCAAAACCAGTGAAGTTGGCACGTTATGTAAATCATAGATAAAAACAGAATACAATGATTTGCAAATCCTTTTCGACTTATATTCAATTGAATACACTGCAAAGACAAGATGTTTAATGTTCAAACTGAGAAACTTTTTTTTTTTTTTTGCAAACAATCATTAACTTAGAATTTAAAGGCAGCAACACAAAAAAAAAAAGTTGGCACAGGGGCCTTTTTACCACTGTGTTACATCACCTTTCCTTTTAACGACACTCAGTAAACGTTTGGGGAACTGAGGAGACCAATTTTTGAAGCTTTTCAGGTGGAACTCTTTCCCATTCTTGCTTGATGTACAGCTTAAGTTGTTCAACAGTCCGGGGTCTCCGTTGTCGTATTTTACGCTTCATAATGCGCCACACATTTTCAATGGGAGACAGGTCTGGACTACAGGCAGGCCAGTCTAGTACCCGCACTCTTTTTACTACGGAGCCATGCTGTTGTAACACGTGCAGAATGTGGCTTGGCATTGTCTTGCTGAAATAAGCAGGGCGTCCATGAAAAAAAGACGTTGCTTGGATGGCAACATATGTTGCTCCAAAACCTGTATGTACCTTTCAGCATTAATGGTGCCTTCACATATGTGTAAGTTGCCCATGCCTTGGGCACTAATACACCCCATACCATCACAGATGCTGGCTTTTGAACTTTGCGCCTATAACAGTCCGGATGGTTCTTTTCCTCTTTGGTCCGGAGGACACGACGTCCACAGTTTCCAAAAACAATTTGAAATGTGGACTCGTCAGACCACAGAACACTTTTCCACTTTGCATCAGTCCATCTTAGATGAGCTTGGGCCCAGCGAAGCCGGGCGGGCTTTCTGGGTGCTGTTGATAAATGGCTTTCGCTTTGCATTGTAGAATTTTAACTTGCACTTGCAGATATAGCGACGAACTGTAGTTACTGACAGTGGTTTTCTGAAGTGTTCCTGAGCCCATGTGGTGATGTCCTTTACACACTGATGTCGGTTTTTGATGCAGTACCGCCTGAGGGATCGAAGGTCACGGGCATTCAATGTTGGTTTTCGCCTTGTCGCTTACGTGCAGTGATTTCTCCAGATTCTCTGAACCTTTTGACGATATTACGGACCGTAGATGATGAAATCCCTAAATTTCTTGCAATAGCTCGTTGAGGAATGTTGTTTTTAAACTGTTCGACAATCAGCTCACGATTTGTTCACTAAGTGGTGACCCTCGTCCCATCCTTGTTTGTGAATGACTGAGCATTTCAGGGAAGCTGCTTTTATACCCAATCATGGCACCCACCTGTTCCCAATTAGCCCGTTCACCTGTGGGATGTTCCAAATAAGTGTTTGATGAGCATTCCTCAACTCTCTCAGTCTTTTTTGCCACTTGTGCCAGCTTTTTTGAAACATGTTGCAGGCATCAAATTCCAAATGAGCTAATATTTGCAAAAAAATTACAAAGTTTACCTGTTCGAACATTAAGTAACTTGTCTTTGCAGTGTATTCAATTGAATATAGGTTGAAAAGGATTTGCAAATCATTGTATTCTGTTTTTATTTACGATTTACACAACGTGCCAACTTCACTGGTTTTGGGTTTTGTATTATTTTTGTTACGGTTTATCCTATAATTGCTATACTATTTCAATTGAGACATTGCCTTTTATAATGTATTGTCAATTTGCAGTTTACTTATGCCTAATTAGATCATTGTAAGGGGTACCATGAGGTAAAAAGAAACACGTTTGTGATTAATTATCAGTCTATATTATACGCAGGTGGTCACAATGATTTGTATACGCTGAGGAAGGCCTGTGAGCCGAAACACATCCGTTTTTTTTTATCCTATGTAAGATTAAAAACAATTTATCAAGCAAGTGCTGTCCAACGTCTTTAATTTTTGCATTTTTTCTTTTTGGATTCAGCACCTTATCCTATGCGATATTTGCAGGGCAGCCCGTTTGTTTTTGCATTTTCGGAGCCATAGTATTCAGTGCGTAGATATAGTAGGTCTCTCGTTGTTAAAGTAATTTTTCATAATCTCCACCCTGAGGTGGTGGATTCACTTTTTCAATCCCCATATACCGTAGGGCGCTGATATTGTGCCCTGCCCGTTTAAAATGTGCGGCTCCGGGATTGTGCTCGTCACCACTCCGAATAGGGGAGAGCTGGTACAAAAGTAACATTTTTCACATAAACGTCATTTTAAAAGATAACATTACAGACCGAAAAAAAAATTCGGAGCGATTAACTACTTTTGTGTGTGCTCTGTCAATATCAGGTGCTAAATCATCCCAATATATTGACTTCGGCATAGTTTGCCGTCCAATGGAAGTTGCGCATTGCTACTTTCGACCCCTCCAGTCGGGATGAAAGTAGCGCACGGGCGGGACAAAAGTAACCTGATCAAATTAACTGGAATCTTTTGAATTACTGTCGTTTTTCATTTGAAAAAAAATCAAACAATGTCTTTGCTAACATGCAATTGTAAATATGCAATGCACTCATTTATTCAATCATAAAAATGACATTAAAACAGAAGCAAAAACAATCACACATTTGTTTTAAACATTTTCATCACAGTTGTGACAGATACAATGAGCTGCACCCTCAGTGCATGCCTCATGTGACCACAGCAGACAAAAGATGCACTGCACCCACACTTCTCCAGGCAAAGATGAGGAAAATGTCTCCCCACAAACAAGACATTCCTCCTCATTGCCCCGAGAAACTGTGGTTGCAGTGTATCCGCTTAACGTCTTCTTTGGGCGTTTTGAAGAGGACTGTTTCTTCTGGGCCCCTCTACAGAGTCTCCTCCTCCAAGGCAGCTTTTACTGGGGTGTCGGTCAGTATTGCTGTTGACCTGCAACATTCAATGAGATGGTAGTCAGAATCAGCTTGTTTTTAAACAAGCAAGAAAATCAAGACAAGTTAAAAAAGACACTCTGCTCACCTCTTTCTGCCTCTTCTTTAATTTTCTTTCCTCGAGCCAGCCTTTGGATATGGGCGAACCTTTTCTGGGCTGAACCTCTGTATTGGCGTGCCACTAGATGTTCCTGGAACCACAAGCATACCTGTATAGATAATATTTCAAAAAAATAAATGCTTGGCAAGGCTCAACATGCACATTTAAAGACACACACAGACACAAACTCTCACCATCTAGAGGAATGGTAGACTCATGGGGATGCAGCTCAAATGGGCTCTGGCTAGGTTGCTGGTGTCTTACGGGAGCGGGCGCTGGTGATGGAGCGGACATTGGTGATGAAGAGGGCGCTGGTGATGGTGCTGGCACTGGCACTGGCGCTGGTGATGGAGCTGGCGCTGGTGATGAAGAGGGTGCTGGTGATGGAGCTGGCGCTGGTGATGAAGAGGGTGCTGGTGATGGAGCTGGCGCTGGTGATGAAGAGGGTGCTGGTGATGGAGCTGGCACTGGCACTGGGGATGGAGCTGGTGCTGGTGCAGGACGGTCAGTCACAAAAGCTGGAGCAAAGTCTGTCTCACTGAAAATATCTGGATTCAAGGGCCAGATACCGGTACACTCAAACCCAGATGAAATGCTGCTTGCTGCCGCAGCTTGAGGCAGAGCTTTAGCCACAAGACTTGGGATGTTGTAGATGGTCAAAGTTCTTCCAGGGTTCATTCGCATCCAATTGTCTGCTGCACTGTTAATGTAGTGCTTCAGAGGACCAAAAACGCTTCGGTCTAGCGGCTGAAGACGGTGGGAGCAGTGGGGGGGAAAAGACAGGAGTATAATGCCACATGACTTGCAAAAGTCAATAGCTACCACAGAGAGATGTGATGGATGATTGTCTAAGAGTAGCAGCAACTTTGACTCGGGGTCACCATGGTGTGCCTTGCAAAATGCTGTAAAAATGCCAAAAATCGGCCTCCTGCATCCACTCCGATTCATTGGCAGAACCAGTGCCGCCAAGGGGGCCATCCCGGATGAAGTGGTCATGGAACTTCTTCCTTGGGAAGATAAAGTAAGGGGGAACTGTTATGGCCCCAAATTGTTATGGCGTAGCGGACAGCAAGGGATGACAGACAAAATTTTAAAACTTTAACAGATTTAATTAAACAAACACTTAGAACTAATCTACAATCTACTCTACTGACCAAGATTGATGTATTAAAAAAAAGAGATATTTACAGTCCCTTGGTAATTGAGATGGGCTGCTATGTTGCGATGTCCTGGGACAGGAAAATGCTCCAACACAGGCAAAAATCCACAAAAGCTTCACAGGTCTTGAAAAGAGTGACAGGTCTGGTCAAATGTATCCTTCCACAATTTCTCCTTGCAATTTCTCCTACTACCTTTCACTCTCTCAATTTTTCTCCTAATATACTCTTTTCCAGCCCCCTCCCACCTTCCAGACTTTTCTCCAATTCTCTGGGACATTCCCCTCTGAGGCATGCCCAGGACATGCCCCAAAACCTAGCTTCAGACTGGGCTTAACAAAAAAAAAAAAAAAGTCAATACTGCCATCTAGTGGCTTCCCCCCACATTACACCTCCATTCCAAAAGGGAAAAATTTTGACTCATAAAGGCAAAATTTTTCTTTTCAATACAAAAATGGTTAAGTAGACACTTATATATATATATATATATATATATACACATACATATAATACAATATGCTAATAAACACGTGATATATGTACACATACTAAAACACGGGATAAGCAATCAGCAATAACATTGTCAGTACCCTTTACAGGCATCATCCCAAGTGAACTTTATGCCTTTCTTCCGTTGGTTGGTGAGACTAACAGCAATCTCAGCAAAGTTCTTTCAGAACTTGCGGTAGTACCCGATCATTCCAAGGAAGCGGCGCAAAGCTTTTTTGTTGTCAGGAACTGGAAAGTCCATGATGGCTTGGACTTTAGTATTTATCGGTGCCACCTTACCCTGGCCTATGACGTAGCCAAGATACGTGACAGTAGCACAACCAAAGTCACTCTTGTTCAAGTTAACAGTCAGGTTAGCCTGGGTCAAGCGCTGGAACAACTTCTCTACATCTTTCAGATGTTCTTCCCAGGAGTCACCCATGTGATCAGGTCGTCGATGTACGCACCCGTGTGTGGCAATCCGCGATTGTGTAGACTGTATCATCCTTTGGAACGTAGCTGGGGTATTTTTTCATGCCAAAGGGTAGGACTTCATACTGGTATAACCCAGATGGTGTGGCAAAAGCAGAGATGCTCTTGGCCCTCTCAGTTAAAGGCACACACCAATAAATCAATCTTGGTCAGAAACTTTGCTTGCCCTACTCTATTGATACAATCATCAATCCTAAGTATTGGAAACACATCAGTTCTAGTTACAGCATTGACTTTGCGATAATCTGTACAGAATCTAGTACTTCCATCAGGTTTTGGAACTAGAACACAAGGTGCACTCCAATCTGAGTAAAAGGGTCTGATAATATCATGTTCTAACATGTACTCAACCTCTTTCTCAGCAATCTTTCTCTTTTCAGGATTCATCCGGTACAGATGCTGTTTTATTAGTTCGGCATCACCAACATCTACATCATGAGAGGCTATAGAAACTCTCTTTGGAACATCAGGAAATAGATCTTTATATTTCTTGATCAACCTCTCAAACTGATCTTTCTGTGAGGGTTCTAAGTGCTGGAGTTTTACATCAAGATTTTGCAACACTTCAGAATTTGACAATTTACATGAAAGAACTTCAGCTTTAATTCTAGGTTCATCATCTTGAAACTCCACCTCATCTTCACAAGTCTCAGCCATAGGAGGATCTGAAGTGACAGCTGCAACCCTAGCATTCCAATCATGATCAGGCTTCAGCATGTTAATGTGACACAACTGTTTTGGCTTTCGCTTATCTGGAGTCTTCACAATGTAATTGAGATCATTGAGTTTTTGTCAGAATTTCATAAGGACCATGAAATCTAGCCTGCAATGGATTGGACTGCAAGGAAAAACACAAGGACCTTGTCTCCTGGTTTAAACTCACGGCTTCTAGTCTTATGATCATACCAAGTTTTCATTTTTCCCTGACTTGATTTCAAGTTCTCTTTGGCTAGGTCACAAGCTGCACGCAGTCTTTGCTTGAACTTGCTAACATAGTCTAACAGACTGATATGCGGCTCTTTCTCTTGCCATTGTTCACTCAACAATAGCAAAGGTCCTCTCACTTCATGGCCAAACACTAGCTCAAACGGATTGAATCCAGTAGACTCCTGCACTGCTTCTCTAGCTGCAAGCAACAGCAAATGAACACCTTCATCCCAGTCTTTCTCATGGTCATAACAATAAGTCCTCATCATTGTCTTGAGAGTGGAATGAAACCGCTCTAAGGCACCCTGACTCTCTGGATGATAGGCACTGGAAAGAATCTGCTTCGCACCTAGTTCATACACAACCTGCTGAAACAATCCGGAAGTGAAATTGCTACCTTGATCTGACTGAATTTCCCTGGGAAGGCCAAACAACGTGAAGAACTTTATCAAAGCCTTCGAGATTGCAGTTGCCTTGATGTTGCGTAGAGAGGTATGGCTTCAGGAATCTGGTAGATGCACACATGATTGTCAACAAGTACTGATTTCCAGATCTAGTCTTGGGTAATGGACCAACACAATCAACGATGACCTTGGAGAAGGGCTCCCCAAATGCTGGAATAGGCTGCAATGGAGCTACAGGTGGGTCTAACTGGTGTTTTTCCAACTGCCTGACAAGTGTGACAGGTTTTGTAAAAGTTGGAAACATCTTTCCGAAGTCCAGGCCAGAAGAAGTGTTTCATGATCTTGTCAACAGTCTTGTTAACACCAAGATGACCTCCTAAAGGCAAACTATGAGCCATTGTTAAGATCTCATTCCTGTAGACCTTGAACAACAATTTGCTTGACCACTGCCCAATCTGCATTGGCAGGGATATCAGGAGGGCGCCACTTCCGCATCAACACTCCATCCTTGAGATAATACCCAACTGGAACTGCGTCTATTTCTTCATCAGGAGGGGCTCTCTTCTTTAGTACACAAATTTCAGGATCATTAGTTTGCTCCTGAATAACTGCTTTCTGGACAGAGACAAGTCTCCAGACACATCAGAATCACCAGACCCATCTGGCTGGCTGAACAGAGAACTGATAAAAGTGTCTGATAAGTCCTCAAATGGAGAAACCATGGTAGGCTGAACAGAGTCACAAGGCGAACCACCTGAGTCATGACTAATCAATGTGCAGGACGGCACCACAATATCCTCTTCTTGAACCTTCTTGGCCATAGCACGGGTCACTGCACAGGAAGGATACAGAGATGGGTCTTCATCGCCATCTTCAGTGCTCGGCTGTGAAGTAAGATGAACAGGGGGAACTACATTGCCCCCAGCCAGGTCATTGCCTAGCAACAGAGAAACACCCTTGATAGGTAGACTTGACATAAGTCCCACCTTTACCTGTCCTGTAACTAAATCTGACTTCAAGAATACAGAGCGCAGGGGTACAGATACAGTCCTCCCTTCAGTACCTTGTACAAGTATGAAATCCCCAGAAGCGGTCTCATCACGTAACTCCAAGGAGTCCATCAACAAAAGTGACTGAGAAGCTCCGGTATCCCTTAGGATATATATGGGGACAGGAGGAGAATGCTCATTCAGAGCCACAAATCCCTCTGACACAAATGGAAGGAATTCCTCCCTAAACAGCATGAAAAAAGAGGTTAATTCCCAGATAGCAAGCACCTCAGAGCCGGGGCAGATCCAGAGCTGAGGTGCTTGCTATCGTAGGCAAGTGGCGGTAGTGGTTTAGCTCTGTCTGCAGTGTTACACCAACGTCTTTCGGACTCAGGCCAAAATATACTGAACAACAAAATAAACGCAAGTATAGTTTAGTATGCTTTATATGGGAGAATTCTTTTTGGTTGTGTGCGGACATCTTTTGAAATTGATAGTGACAGTGAGTTTGAGTTTATCAACAGAAATGAAGAGAAATTAGCGTTCTGGATCAGGTCAAAGTCAATATCTGGTGTGACCACCATGTGCTGCAATTAATGCAGCCAATCTTCTGCGCATCGAACCCACTAAATGACGGATTTCTTGTTGCGGAATCGCCTGCCATTCCTCCCTCAGAGCATTCTGGAGTTGCCCCACTGTGTTTGGGACTGGAATACGGGCACGGACGCGATGATCCAGAATGTCCCACAAGTGCTCTATGGGCGACATATCCAGAACCGGAGCTTCCGGAACCTCGTCCTCAGCCTACTGATGGTTGATTCATGAACATTAAGACGTCTGGCAACGTTGCGACCCGTCATACCAGCATGAAGCATACCAATGGCGCGTTCCCTGAGATTTTGTGTGAGCCGTGGCATCGTGAAAATGCGGTAAATGTCGAATGTTACCGTTTGCTTTTATAGACCCCGGATACACCAACGAAATCGCCAATCCCAACTTTTGGCGATGCTGCGGTATTGCTCAAAACATGCCGCACCACCGTTAATTCATACACGTGCTCGCC
This sequence comes from Gymnothorax javanicus, assembly GCA_029692085.1. Taxonomy (NCBI): domain Eukaryota; kingdom Metazoa; phylum Chordata; class Actinopteri; order Anguilliformes; family Muraenidae; genus Gymnothorax; species Gymnothorax javanicus. The sequence continues at coordinate 18,738,942 of CM056197.1, forward strand.
ATCACACGTGATCGTGTTTGTCTGCAAACTCATGCTCCATTGGGTACTGCTCACCAACTTTACTCTGTATTTTGTTGGAAAACTCAACAGGACACATACCCCCTTATCTAAACCACACAGAAAAACTTGCGTTTCTTTTGTTGTTCAGCATATATATCAGCTGCTCTCTTTATATATGCCTGCAGTCTCTTCTCCTGTTCTTCTGTGAAGACTTTGTTGTGAGCCCTGTACCCTGGGGCTCTGGCCTGCTGGCCTCCTGCCTCTGCCCTCCTCTTGCAGTACCTGAACAGGGTGACATGACAAACGCCATGCACCTCTGCTGCCCTCCTTATACTCTCGCCTCTTCGGACATCAAGAAAGGCCCTTCTGTAAACCTGCTGGTCAACCTTTCCTCTCTGGGTAGTTCTGACCCTAACTCTTGGCATTTTCTGTCAGTAAAATATAACACACACATTTTTTAAATGAGCTTTTAAAACAGAAAATTCGGCCGCATTAGCAGAGAGGGACAAACGTGACCGTTGCTACTTCCGCCCTGACAGTGACTCCAGACATTAGAACCAGGATTGCTTCTAAAGTGGAAAAAGTCTGACATTTCAAACTTCAGGATATGTTACAAAACTAAATGACCTATCACTTCATCATAAATATGACACATGGAGCGATAAAGACAATCTTTAAGTCAAAAAAGTTCACCATTTGTCTGAATTTACTTACCACTGTGGAAAACGGTCTTCCCAGTCTCGTTCCGCAGGGAAGCGTCGAAACCTCAAGATTTTTTGCGGGTCTGGAGAGTGTCGCAAGCTGCACGTGCTGACCTAATATGACGCATCGAAGTGTGGATGGCTGTGAGTAAATCGCCATATTACTTTCGTCCCATGTTACTTTCGCACCGGCTCTCCCCTACTGCTCCGGTGCTCACAAATGCGTGTGCGTAATTGTCTGCTGGTTTTACCTAGATAGTTCAGGCCGCAAGGACATTTAATGAGGTAAACAACATGTGTGCTGTTACAGGTGATCACGCCACGAACTCTGAGACTTGCCACTATGGGGATGCGTGTATGTCTTGCTTCGGATGGTATAGCCACATTGTACACAATTGCCACATTTATAGTTGCCTTCGGGCAAAACGTTGAGAAAGCTGTCTCTCCTTTCCGGGGTGTAAGACCTCACTAAAAGATCTTTAAGGTTGGGAGGTCGCTTATACGTAATGGAAGGGGGTTCTTGAAATACGTGTTTTAGTTTAGGGTCTGATTCGATTATGTGCCAATGCTTGCGAATAACCTTAGCAAACTCAAAGCCAGTAGGAGAGTATTTGGTAAAACATAAAAGAGTATGATCCTTGTGAACTTTGGGTTTAGGCTGTAGGCACTCCTCCTGTGTCGTATTATTAAAGCGATTAGCAGCCTGTTCGATCCATTCATTATTATACCCCCTTTCACGAAATCTCTTGAGATCAGACGATTGCCTCTGAGAGAGGATCCGAGCTGCAGATTCTCCTGGGGCTTCATTTATCAACCTGTGCATAGAAAGTGTTCTAAATTCCTTCGTTGGAATGAAACTTAGAATGTGTGTAAGTTCAAAAAAATCCTTATTTATCAAACGTGCGGACACCGGTCGTACGCACACCAGTAAGAAATATGTGATGATAAATCCCACCTGTTCTAAACTACCATGCTCATGCATGGTTAGGCTCATTGCATTCAGAAACGCCTCCAATTGACCATATATATGGTAGCAGCAAACCCTTTAAGAATGCGTGAATGGGTTTTTTTTTTTTTCCCTCATCGAAATCATGGCAAAGAGGGCGAAGAAGAGGAATTTCTCCGACACAGAGATTAAGGTGCTTGTAGGCGAAGTTGAAACAAACCAAAAAATACTGTTTGGAACACTCAGTGCAGGTGTGATCAACAAAAGAAAAAATGCTGCGTGGGAGAAGGTAACGACTGCTGTTAATTCTGTTGGGTCAGCGGAAAGAGCAGTCGCAGTCATTAGCCACAGCTTAAGTGGATATCCCCGATCACCTATAGAGATGTTATAATAAACCATAGGAAGTCCAGAAAATAATTTCGAAATGTAACACTCACCAATAAGCCAGCCATCCTCAACAGCTCCTGCTTGGAGGCGCACACCCACAGAGCTGTTCTGCAGAATGAATGAGTCGTGCGTTCCTCCAGGCCACCGGGCGACAAAGTTTAACAGAGACATATTTGTATCACAGATTATTTGTGCATTGATGGAATGAAATCCTTTCCTGTTCACGTCACTGAATTCATTGTGTGATGGTGCTTTTATTGCGATGTGGGGGCAATCTATGGCTTCAATTATGTTTGGGAATTCGGCGATGGCGTGAAATCCTCGTTTAATTTCGGCTTGTTGGTGATGTCTGTATGGGAACTGGATGTAAGTTGGGGCCAGAGAAATTATTGCATCCAACACTGCCGGCATGATTCTGCTTAGTGTCGGCTGCGAAATGCCGCATATGTCTCCAGTCTCTCGCTGAAATGTTCCGGTGGCCAAAAATCCCAGGGTGGACAGGAGCTGGATGTGCACTGGGATGGCTTTGGTGCTTTTTTTGTCTCTCGCTCCAACATGGGTTGTAAATCACGGCATAAATCCATCAGTATGTTTTTGGGGAAGCGGTACCTGCTGAGAAGCCACTCTGTGCTCTCACTGAACAGATCAGCTCACTCTTTGAAAACGCGCTCCCTGCGGAGCGCATGGTTCTCCAAATCCTCCAATAGTGTAAGATAAGCCATAGCACTTGCATGTCAAGTTTTCTTTTCAGGTTGTCCGGTCACAGCTGTCTTTTATAACTTGTTACAAAAATTATTCAAATTGTCTGCTAAATTACTAATCGAGAATTTTTATTAATAAGAGGAAACGGGGAACGTGTGAAGTTTGAGATTGCTGAACACTGTGACTCTCTTAGTGCGTTCTATTTGTAGTTTCACTGTTCTACCACTAGGTTTTGCGTGTACGCATGGTAAGAGTTGTGCTTAAATTTACACGTTCCTACGCACAAGTATAAGTTGATGAATCCCATACTTTGCGTGGGAATGTTCTTAAGCACTCATTACGCACACATCTGTGCATACGCACGGTTGATAAATGAGGCCCCTGGCTCGGTGAAACTGACTGATCGGTAGGCTTTTTTTCCAAATGCGTGGGGTGGAAACCGTCACCGCGCAGCAATGTGTTCCTGTCCGTAGGCTTATGGAACAGGTCGGTGGAGATGGAGTCACCTTGTTTAATGACCAGCACATCTAGAAAACTAATGCTGGTGCGACTAAACTCCAAAGTAAAAGTTAGATGTGGATTGGCTGAGTTAAGATATTGATGAAACGCCATCAAAGATGCTTCATTTCCTGTCCAAATTACAAACAAGTCATCAATATACCTCTGATATAACAGGATGTTAGAGATAAAGGCGTTAACATCAGATTTTTGATATGTTGGTTTTCGAAGTATCCCATATACAGATTAGCATAATTGGGTGCCATAGTGCTACCCATTGCTGTCCCCTTCATTTGTAGATAAAATTATTTTTTAAAAAGGAAATAGTTCGTGGTCAATACTGTCTCAGTAAGGTCAGAAATACACGCCGTACTAGGCTTATCCGTATGTGACCTCATAATCAAAAAAGTGGTAACAGCCTCAATACCACCCCTTGGGGAATATTAGTGTAGAGACTAGAAACATCCATGGTCACAAGAATACATTCAGTGGGTAACTGTATGGCCTTCAGTTTATTGATAAAATCAATAGAATCCCTTACATACGAGGGAAGAGTGGTGACCCAGGGTTTGAGACAGAAATCCACAAAGGTGGAAATGTTAGAAGTAAGAGACCCAATTCCACTAATAATAGGATGCCCCGGAAGTGGGGTAGTTTGGGATTTATGCACTTTAGGCAAAGTATAGATGACCGGAGTTACAGGGAAATCGGTTTTCATGTACTCATATTCATTTTTAGTAATGTCACCTTTGTCCATCCACGTTTTCAATTTCTCGTGTACAGAAAGCTTAAACTGGTTGGTAGGATCAGAATGAAGTTTGCAATGAAAGGACTCATCACTTAGTTGCCGATTGATCTCAAATTCATAGCATGAGAGATTAGTTGATCAAAATAAATGTAATTCAATTAAAGCTTGGATTTTTCCACCTCTCTTTTTCGTGTGAAATTAAGCTAATTCTCCAAAAGGTGATTTTTTCTTTTTTTGGGCTGGGCCGCGAATAGCGGCCAGGCCACTATAAACGCGAATGTCGCTGAGTACCTGAGTGAGTGAATGATCAAGTTTAACGATTGGCTGGCCGGCGGGGAAGAATTTCCGCGATTGGTCAGCCGTCGGGGAAGAACTTCAACGATTGGTTGGCCGACGACTGACTTCAGCGATTGGTCGGCCGGCGGGCAAGAACTTCAACGATTGGTTGGCTGACGACAAGCTGGCTGGCTGGCCGGGCGTTTGTCACTCGTATCTCCTGCGGGGTAGCCTATACTACGAAACAAGTTCAACATACACAGGCTAGAGATGAATGAGCCGGTTCAACAAACCCTGAACTGGCAATCAGACATAATTGGTACCATAACGGTGGTTGTAATCTTTCTTTGTTAATCTCCTTTTTGTGCCTGCAACACTGTACGCGCTCTCCACAAAGAAGCGTGCCATGTGTCATTTGTTCCTGTATCTGTTCACAGAATGACCGATTGCGAGTTGTGCATTCCTTGAGGACAATAACCCCGATCCAGAAACAATAAGACCGGGTTATTTCCCCCCTCGGCACTAGGGGGCGCCGCTAGCGGCTTAGTGGGAGATATACACAGACAGGCTACTATTCAATGAGCCAGCTCAACAAACCCCTACCTAACGATCAGAGATAATTGGTACCACAACGGTGGTCGTAATCTTTCTTTTTTAATGGCGGTTTTTGTGCTTACAACACTGTACGCGCTCTCAATTAAAGCGCGTTTCATGCGGCAATTTACCCTATTTCCGTTCATAAAATGACTGATCGCGTTCTGTATGTTTCACAAGCTATGTCTGATCCAGGATCAGTAACACTGTGGGTTGTCTCCCCCGAGCCACCATGGGGCGCCGCCAGCGGCTTAATGGGAGACCCATGTGAAGTTTTACACTCATTGGTTGGACACTTGAAAGACTGTATGCGCATACTCAGGTTGACACTTGGGAAATTATAATTGAGATTTATGTTAGTATATGTATTCATGTTGGTTGATGTATGCACTTGTTCGTTGGATGTAATGTAAATGGTTGCTGGGTGATTAATAAAATCTTAAAAAAAAAAAAAATTAAGAAAATCTCCTAGGAGGAGAGGGTCGTCATTATGGACAGTTACGAAGAATGTAAATATATAAAAAACAGGAAAGAGCAACACTGTTGCTGCTAATAAGGCCAGAGTGGAATTCTGGAGGAAAATTGCTGACCGTAAGTCCTCTGATGAAGGACTAGTGGAAATCACATCAGTTTCTCAGGCAAATCAAACAAAATTAAATTATAGAATGAACTTTATTTCTCGGCCAATTCTCATGATCTTGCTGTTAACTACAAGGCCTTTTCGAGAGCTGACAATAGGTCATAAATTCATTTAAAATTAATTGCATTTCAATTTTTTTTTTGTCACATACTTAACCATATTCATTCATCACCAATATCAAATTACACTTTATGTAAACACATGGCAGCTCCTTCACTCGAACATGTTTATTAAGCGCTTTTACTCGAAACTGTGGATTCTTTGTCCATAACGAGCTCTAAGACGAAACATGGGGGGAAAAAAGGAATCTTTGAAGTTTGTTCTTACACCTCACTATATAGGAACTGCCATGTGTTCACAAAAGTGTTGTCACCTTCCCGGTTAGGACAACTGTAACAATAACATCATTGTTTCATTATGATGCAGGAGCATGCATAAATACTTTATCTGCTATCTACATCTGTTGCTGCTGCCTCTCTCAAATTCACATTCACAAAATCAATAACTGCTACCCTTACTCTAGCTCTTTGTCTATTCAAATGTATAACTTGCTTCTGATATGTTTTTCTTACTCAAGCCCCCCCCCCCGCCCCCCACTCCCTCACACACTCTCACTCACTCCCACTCCCTCACTCACACTCTCACACTTACTCACACTCACTCTTTCACACTCTCACTCACACACTCTCCCACTCTCCCCACCCACTTGGTAAATAATTTATCAACTCCAGCTCATTACTAAACTTGCACTTCATATAATTGCAGGAGCTTTGCCCCATTATCATCCTTTTCTTGGGCGCACATTCTCATACAGAACTTGGCGGCCCAGCCATATACTAGGTTGCACCTAGTCTTGTTTTAAATCATCCTTCACACTCAATCTTTGCCAAGGATGCCAATTATTGTGGTTGGGACTGTTTGTGGTTTGTTGCGATTGGTGCAGAGTAAATTTTGTGGCCTGGACAGAACCCTGACTCTCGAGCCAAACCTAATTGTCTGGGATCACTGCCTTATTGAAACTTTTCTGATTATAATCAAGGCACAACCCTGCTGCAGTTTTCCTGTGGGCCCTGGAAAGCTCTCCCAGAAGGGCAGAGGCAGTTACAGTAGCGGGGGGCCCTGCTGCAGTTTTCCTGTGGGCCCTGGAAAGCTCTCCCAGAAGGGCAGAGGCGAGTTCTGGTAGCAGGGGGCCCTGCTGCAGTTTTCCTGTGGGGCCTGGAAAGCTCTCCCAGAAGGTCAGAGGCAGTTACAGTAGCGGGGGCCCTGCTGCAGTTTTCCTGTGTGCCCTGGAAAGCTCTCTCCCAGAAGGGCAGAGGCAGTTACAGTAGCGGGGGCCCTGCTGCAGTTTTCCTGTGTGCCCTGGAAAGCTCTCCCAGAAGGGCAGAGGCAGTTACAGTAGCCGGGGGCCCTGCTGCAGTTTTCCTGTGTGCCCTGGAAAGCTCTCCCAGAAGGGCAGAGGCAGTTACAGTAGCGAGGGGCCCTGCTGCAGTTTTCCTGTGTGCCCTGGAAAGCTCTCCCAGAAGGGCAGAGGCAGTTACTGTAGCGAGGGGCCCTGCTGCAGTTTTCCTGTGGGCCCTGGAAAGCTCTCCCAGAAGGGCAGAGGCAGTTACAGTAGCGGGGGCCCTGCTGCAGTTTTCCTGTGTGCCCTGGAAAGCTCTCCCAGAAGGGCAGAGGCAGTTACAGTAGCGGGGGCCCTGCTGCAGTTATCTTGTGTGCCCTGGAAAGCTCTCCCAGAAGGGCAGAGGCAGTTACTGTGGCGGGGGCCCTGCTGCAGTTTTCCTGTGGGCCCTGGAAAGCTCTCCCAGAAGGGCAGAGGCAGTTACAGTAGCCGGGGGCCCTGCTGCAGTTTTCCTGTGGGCCCTGGAAAGCTCTCCCAGAAGGGCAGAGGCAGTTACAGTAGCGGGGGGCCCTGCTGCAGTTTTCCTGTGGGCCCTGGAAAGCTCTCCCAGAAGGGCAGAGGCAGTTACTGTCGCGGGGGGCCCTGCTGCAGTTTTCCTGTGGGCCCTGGAAAGCTCTCCCAGAAGGGCAGAGGCAGTTACAGTAGCGGGGGGTGACTGCATGTATAACACCTTTATTTTGGAATGAAATGTTGGATATGCTGTTGTCTTCGTACTTTTATTTCTGTGTGTGTGTGTGTGTGTGTGTGTGTGTGTGTGTGTGTGTGGGGGGTGGGTCCTTGTTTACCTATCCTTGTGGGGACAAAATGTCCCCTTAAGTAATGCAACACCAGATTTCTTCAGCCTTTTGGGGACTTTTTCAGGTCCCCATGAGGAAATTGAGCTATTTTAGGGTAAGGGGTTAAGGTTAGGGTTAGGTATGTACTGTTCAGGGTTAAGGTCAGGGAAAGGGGTAAGGGCATGAGCGCAAGTCTATGGTATGTCCCCACAAGACATGAAAACCCAACGTGTGTGTGTGTGTGTCTGCGTGCGTGCATGCGTGTGTGCGTGCGTGTGCGTGTGGTTGTGTGTGTGTGTGTGTGTGTTTCACAGGATTCTGCACTCTGTGGTCCTGCCTCTCTCTTCAGTATCACCTTATTGAAGATGAAAAGAGCTGGTCTGATGCTCAGAGATTCTGTCAGCAGAATTACACTGATTTAGCCTCCCTGCTGCACCAAGGACAAGAAGCCCTTTTACCGCAGTCATCTAGAGACGCCTGGATCGGACTGAAAGGAGCATGGCAGTGGTCTCTTGCGCACCCAGATCTCTATCAGGAGGCTGAGCATTCATCTTTGAACTGGATAGAAGGGCGACCAAACAGGCTTGATAATCATGAGAACTGTGTAACAATGCATACCAATGGGAAATTTCAGGATTTTGGATGTTCTTTAAGCACGCAACGCTTCATCTGTTACAAAGGTCAGAATGCCTGTCTTTTTAAAATCTCATCACACAAACACCACTGAGGACCAATTCTGATACAGCCCTGCTTTGTACCAAACTGTAAATCATTCTTGGAGAATTGTCCTCAGCTATATTTCCCTCCCATGCATGCACACACACTGTTTTGTAAGAAAAGCTGCTTTAATCCATTTTGAAGACTTGCATTCCTTTCATGCGAAACTGCCTCCTTGTGGTTCATGTGGACGTCATGTTGTGTCCATAAGAGCCATGGGGAGGTAAAATTGCGGCAGGTAATTTCATTTGATGGTCATGTTGCTTCAGTAATGGTTACATAGAGGTCATGCTGCCTCCATAAAGTGGTTTCCAGGTCATGTTACATCTGTAAAGGTCATTTTAAAGTCATGCAGCCTCTGTAAATGGAATGACAGCCCAGGAATTGCATCCCTTTAAATTGTCAGTGTCCAAATACATGCATTTGGTTTAACTATTTGCTGCATTTGATTAATTTTAGCTTTACCCAGCATCTTCAAAGTGTTATGGCCCCAATTTGTTATGGCGTCACAGACAGCAAGGGATGACAGACAAAATTCTTAAACTTCAACAGATTTAATTAAACAAACACTTAGAACTAATCTACAATCTACCCTACTGACCAAGATCGAAATAAAAAAAAGGAGATATTTACAGTCCCTTGGTAATTGAGATGGGCTGCTATGTTGCGATGTCCTGGGACAGGAAAATGCTCCAACACAGGCAAAAATCCACAAAAAGCTTCACAGGTCTTGAAAAGAGTGACAGGTCTGGTCAAATGTATCCTTCCACAATTTCTCCTTGCAATTTCTCCTACTCCCCTTCACTCTCTCAATTTTTCTCCTTATAAACTCTTTTCCAGCCCCTCTGAGGCATGCCCAGGACATGCCCCAAACCTAGCTCCAGACTGCTTAACAAAAAAATGTCAATTCAGCAAACTAATGGCTTTTTTTTTTCCACATTACACCTCCATTCCAAAAGGGAAAAATTTTGACTTATAAAGGCAAAATTTTTCTTTTCAATACAAAAATGGTTAAGAAGACACTTGTATATATATATACATATAATACAATATGCTAATAAACACGTGATATATATACACATCCTCAAACACGGGATAAGCAATCAGCAATTACACTGTCAGTACCCTTTACATGCTTAATTTTCAAGTCAAACTCCTGTAAAATCAAACTCCAATTCAACAATCTCCGATTCTTGTTTTTCATCTTACTCAAAAACATTAACGGATTGTGGTCAGTATATACAATCATTGGCCTTTGCCCTGTACAAACATAAACCTCAAAGTGTTGTAAGGATAGAACCAGAGCCAACAGCTCCTTCTCAATTGTGGAATAGTTCTTTTGGTGGCGATTGAACTTCCTGGAGAAGTATGCCACGGGATGCTCAATGTCATCAGAGTCACTTCTCTGTAGGAGCACAGATCCACAAGCTTGGTCGCAGCATCGACCGCCATGGAGAACAGTTTGTTGAAGTCAGGAGATTTGAGCACGGGAAAGTGACACAGCAGAGACTTCAGGCGAACGAAGGCTCTTTGGCATGCTTCATCCCAAGTGAACTTTCGCCTTTCTTCAGTTGGTTAGTGAGACTGAGAGCAATCTCAGCAAAGTTCTTGCAGAACTTCGGTAGTACCCGATCATTCCAAGGAAGCGGCGCAAAGCTTTTTTTGTTGTCAGGAACTGGAAAGTCCATGATGGCTTGGACTTTAGCATTTATGGGTGCCACCTCACCCTGGCCTATGACGTAGCCAAGATACGTGACAGTAGCACAACCAAAGTCACTCTTGTTCAGGTTAACAGTCAGGTTAGCCTGGGTCAAGCGCTGGAACAATTTCTCTACATCTTTTTTCAGATGTTCTTCCCAGGGAGTCACTCCATGTGATCAGGTCATCAATATGCGCACCGTGTGTGGCAATCCGGCGATTGTAGACTGTATCATCCTTTGGAACGTGGCTGGGGCATTTTTCATGCCAAAGGGTAGGACTTCATACTGGTATAACCCAGATGGGGTGGCAAAAGCAGAGATGCTCTTGGCCCTCTCAGTGAAAGGCACACACCAATAACCCTTCAATAAATCAATCTTGGTCAGAAATTTTGCTTGCCCTACTCTATCGAAACAATCATCAATCCTAGGTATTGGAAACACATATCAGTTCTAGTTACAGCATTGACTTTGCGATAATCTGTACAGAATCTAGTACTTCCATCAAGTTTTGGAACTAGAACACAGGGTGAACTCCAATCGGAGTTGGACGGTCTGATAATATCATGTTCTAACATGTACTCAACCTCTTTCTCAGCAATCTTTCTCTTTTCAGGATTCATCGATGCGGATGCTGTTTTATTGGTTTGGCATCACTAACATCTACATCATGAGAGGCTATAGAAACTCTCTTTGGAACATCAGGAAATAGATCTTTATATTTCTTGATCAACCTCTCAAACTGATCTTTCTGTGAGGGTTCTAAGTGCTGGAGTTTTACATCAAGATTTTGCAACACTTCAGAATTTGACAATTTACATGAAAGAACTTCAGCTTTAATTCTAGGTTCATCATCTTGAAACTCCCCTCATCTTCACAAGTCTCGGCCATAGGAGGATCTGAAGTGACAGCTGCAACCCTAGCATTCCTATCATGATAAGGCTTCAGCATGTTAATGTGACACAACTGTTTTGGCTTTCTCCTATCTGGAGTCTTCACAATGTAATTGAGATCATTGAGTTTTGTCAGAATTTCATAAGGACCATGAAATCTAGCCTGCAATGGATTGGACTGCAAGGGAAACAACACAAGGACCTTGTCTCCTGGTTTAAACTCACGGCTTCTAGCCTTATGATCATACCAAGTTTTCATTTTTCCCTGATTTGATTTCAAGTTCTCTTTGGCTAGGTCACAAGCTGCACACAGTCTTTCCTTGAACTTGCTAACATAGTCTAACAGACTGATATACGGCTCTTTCTCTTGCCATTGTTCACTCAACAATAGCAAAGGTCCTCTCGCTTCATGGCCAAACACTGGCTCAAAAGGACTGAATCCAGTAGACTCCTGCACTGCTTCTCTAGCTGCAAACAACAGCAAATGAACACCTTCATCCCAGTCTTTCTCATGGTCATAACAATAAGTCCTCATCATTGTCTTGAGAGTGGAATGAAACTGCTTTAAGGCACCCTGACTCTCTGGATGATGGGCACTGGAAAGAATCTGCTTCACACCTAGTTCATACACAACCTGCTGAAACAATCCGGAAGTGAAATTGCTACCTTGATCTAACTGAATTTTCCTGGGAAGGCCAAACAACGTGAAGAACTTTATCAAAGCCTTCGAGATTGCAGTTGCCTTGATGTTGCATAGAGGTATGGCTTCAGGGAATCTGGTAGATGCACACATGATTGTCAACAAGTACTGATTTCCAGATCTAGTCTTGGGTAATGGACCAACACAATCAACGATGACCTTGGAGAAGGGCTCCCCAAATTTTGGGATAGGCTGCAATGGCGCTACAGGTGGGTCTAACTGGTGTTTTCCAACTACCTGACAAGTGTGACAGGTTTTGCAAAAGTTGGAAACATCTTTCCGAAGTCCAGGCCAGAAGAAGTGTTTCATGATCTTGTCAACAGTCTTGTTAACACCAAGATGACCTCCTAAAGGCAAACTATGAGCCATTGTTAATATCTCATTCCTGTAGACCTTCAGAACAACAATTTGCTTGACCACTGCCCAATCTGCATTGGCAGGGGATATCAGGAGGCGCCAGTTCATCAACACTCCATCCTTGAGATAAAACCCAACTGGAACTGCGTCTATTTCTTCATCAGGAAGGGCTCTCTTCTTTAGTACACAAATTTCAGGATCATTGGTTTGCTCCTGAATCAACCGCTTTCTGGACAGAGACAAGTCTCCAGACACATCAGAATCACCAGACCCATCTGGCTGGCTGAACAGAGAACTGATAAAAGTGTCTGATAAGTCCTCAAACGGAGAAACCATAGTAGGCTGAACAGAGTCATGAGGCGAACCACCTGAGTCATGACTATTCAATGTTCTGGACGGCACCACATCATCTTCTTCTTGAGCCTTCTTGGCCATAGCACGAGTCACTGCACAGGAAGGATACAGAGATGGGTCTTCATCGCCATTTTCAGTGCTCGGCTGTGAAGTAAGATGAACAGGGGGAACTACATTGCACCCAGCCAGGTCATTGCCTAGCAACAGAGAAACACCCTTGATAGGTAGACTTGACATAAGTCCCACCTTTACCTGTCCTGTAACTAAATCTGACTTCAAGAATACAGAGCGCAGGGGTACAGATACAGTCCTCCCTTCAATACCCTGTACAGGTATGAAATCCCCAGAAGCGGTCTCATCACGTAACTCCAAGGAGTCCATCAATAAAAGTGACTGAGAAGCTCCGGTATCCCTCAGGATATATATGGGGACAGGAGGAGAATGCTCATTCAGAGCCACAAATCCCTCTGACACAAATGGAAGAAATTCCTCCCTCACAAAGTCAGCAGTATCAGGCTTCTTAGCCTCACAAGGAGCAGGCAATTTAGCAGATCGGCCATCTACTACAGGGGTTCCTAACCTTGTCTTCACAAAGGCATTGGGTTTGGTATCCTTTTCTTTTGCTTTCTTAGCTTTAAGGAACCAACAGTTAGTTGGAACATGACCAGATTTCTTGCAATAATTGCAAACTAGACCACTTTTGTCACTGTCAGCTTTCACACTTTGATCAGACCGTTGACTGGATTTCTGAGCACCATCACCAGATTTGTCTTTGTCTTTGGGTGAGGAATCTTGGGTATCACCGTTACCTTTCTTCTGAAATTGGGACCATCTATTGTTACTGCTAGACTGAAATTTGGACTTATGTGTGAGAACATATTCGTCGGCAAACTTAGCAGCTGATTGCAAATTCAGTGCTGGCTTCTCATTAAGGTAGGTCTTAACATCATCCTTGACACAGTTCTTGAATTCTTCAACTAACACTATCTCTTTTAGTGAGTTGAAATCATCCTTGACCTCCATAGAAGTACACCAGCGCTCAAAGCAAACCTTCTTCTCGTTAGCAAATTCCACATAAGTCTGATTGTCAGATTTCTTCAGACCTCTAAATTTCTGTCGGTAAGCCTCTGGAACCATCTCATAAGCTGTCAAATTAACCTTTTTGACAACCTCATAATCAGAGGAATCATCTTCAGACAAAGCCGAATAGGCTTGTTGAGCTTTACCCTTGAGGACAGTTTGCAACATCAGAGGCCAGTGTTCTTTTGGCCACTGACAACTCTTAGCTACCTTCTCGAAGCACTGGAAATACTTATCAACCTCCTTCTCCGAGAATGGAGGCACCAGCTTTACCTCCTGGCTAGCCCGAAATTTGTTTTCAGCTTACATTTTAATTTTTAGTAGCTCCATTTGGAGCCTTTCTTCTCTGTCTAATTTTTCTAAATTGAAATCTCTCTGTCTCTGTCTCTCTCTTTCTGCTCTTTCCTCTTTCTCTCAAACTGCCTTTCTTTCTCTCTTTCTGCTCTCTCAAACTCTCTTTGTTTTTCTTTTTCTCTTTCTGTTCTCTCAAATGCTCTTTCTTCTCTTTCAATCTCTAGCATTTTTAATTTAAGTTCCATTTCTACATTTGGATTTTCCCCTGGAAACTGTTCCAGATCTCCTGGTGCAAACACATTTTCATCAATGTAATATTCAACAATCTCTCTAGCCAGTCTTGCTTTTCGCTTGGCTGGTTTTACATCTGTCAGCTCTAACTGTCTGCATATTTCTAGCAGTTCTGTCTTTTTAAAAGACTTCAAAACCTCTACGGTTGGTGATGCCAAGAAATCATCCATTGCTGTTGATCTGTCAATATAGATCTAGGAAAATTCAAAAAACAAATTTCACAATTTGAAATTTTAGATTTTCAATAAATGACTCGCACAATGTTCTATCCCGGACGAGCCCCCACTTTGTTATGGCCCCAATTTGTTATGGCGTCACGGACAGCAAGGGATGACAGACAAAATTCTTAAACTTCAACAGATTTAATTAAACAAACACTTAGAACTAATCTACAATCTACCCTACTGACCAAGATTGAAATACAAAAAAAAAAGAGATATATATAGTCCCTTGGTAATTGAGATGGGCTGCTATGTTGCGATGTCCTGGGACAGGAAAATGCTCCAACATAGGCAAAAATCCACAAAAAGCTTCACAGGTCTTGAAAAGAGTGACAGGTCTGGTCAAATGTATCCTTCCACAATTTCTCCTTGCAATTTCTCCTACTCCCCTTCACTCTCTCAACTTTTTTCCTTATAAACTCTTTTCCAGCCCCCTCTGAGGCATGCCCAGGACATGCCCCAAACCTTGCTCCAGACTACTTAACAAAAAAAAAGTCAATTCTGCCATCTAGTGGCTTTTTTTTTTCCACATTACAGAATATCCAGGATGGAGCGAGGGGTAGATCTTTGGGTGGATCTAACCGTATCGGACGAGGACCAAAGGATATGCCCTTAACGCATATTCTGGCTTTATCTTTTATTCTAGTCTATTTGGGACCATAATTTACGAAAAGTGAACATCATGATTTATCGAAGGAGACTCGAAAGGAGAGGCGTCGGTTTCTGAAAATAAAATAATGCGGAAAATCATTATTGAAATAATAAATCAGGAGGGAAAGTAGGGTCATTTTCTCATAGCCTTTTATAGCATTGAACTTTTAGGAATTGTTTGAGCTTTGCCTATTGCCAGTTCACGAGCTGCCACTGAAAAATATATATATATATATATATATATATATATATATATATATTTATAAAACACTAGACTGTTGACAGGTTACCCTCAGGTTACGGGGGGAAGAGGCACACTCACAAAAAGGAAGACCGACAATGTGACTGAAACAACGTTAACGTGCGACCAGAAAAGTTAACGTGATTGAGGCTTTTAATGAGCCTCTGGTAGGATAATTGCTTGGAAGTTTCATTGTTACACGAAACGTCGATGAGTGTTTGTTTACGTTGTCCAGTTTCTTTCCAGTGTCCATCTTCACCTCATTGTATCCTGATGGAGCATATTCGCCGTTAACCGGATAGTTTATATTGATCGGAAGCGCTAGTTAACTCTAGCTACTCCTTTAAAAAGTTCCACCTATGTCCCTGTCCTGTCAAAACACTGTTCCTCAAAATGCTCACTTCACAGCACTGATGGAGCGGGTGGCAAGAAGTTTTTTTTTTTTCCTCCTGACTTTTAACAGCCAAGACTTTCCCTCCTCTTTGTTTTTTGGAAATTTGTAGAAAAAGACAAAGCAAATTATCCACTGTTTTAAATATTTGCTGGTAATAATTATTGCCATTGAATGTCAATTGTAAGTAGATGGCTTGTTAGGCACCTTGTTAATTTTATTGAATGCCAAGTCAACGTTGTCTCCGCATAGTAAGGTCACCAATGTACAGTGGCGGGCCATGCATTTTACACCTAGGCCTTCAGTAAGCCTCCCGCAATTAACCTAAATTTAACCGCGGCAACAGCATGACGTCATAACGTAACCCCCCCACAAATTCCCAGTGACAGCATTCACACATAAAGCACTTTGCCATACTGCATTAATCAATCACTGCCTTTACCAAGAAACAAGAAAACACTCACAGCAACCAGTCACATCCAAGTAGACTACCTAGGAAAGACTACTGGGACACTAGCCAAGCTGCTGCGCATAAACACACATGTGCCTCAATGTGCAAGGGTACAGCCAGACATTATTCACACACAAGCAATAACGATCTGAAACAAAATCCAAAACTTACCATAAATAAAATGAAAAATTTATTAAACTCACAGCAACTGGTTGTTATTTGAAAATGAACTCCATACTCCTCTCTTTCTTACAAAAATGATGAATGACGCGGTCGTACAGCATATCAGTCCATTTGAGCTCCAATAGAAGGTCTTTCAGGATTGCCACGAAGGCCAGTGCTGACAGTTGAGCCTGCCCAGTTGCATTTCGCGAGTTAGTTTTGATGCATTTAAAGGGCTGAAAATGACCGCTCGACAGAGGCAGTAGACACCGGGATGGTCACCACCAGACATGCCGGTGCGTGAAGTTGATGCATGCGCTCACATAGGACGCATCGTTACTCAGTTCACAGTGAATTTAAAAACTAGCTAGCTAACTGTTAGTTCAAACGCGAATGTCTGTGACTCAGAGACTGTTTGAGTACCAGTGAAGGAGTCAGCTCAGTGCTAACTCTGAGTAAATTTTGGGTTTATAGCTCGCTAAAGCTCGAAACAACCGCAAAATTCGCTATAGTCGTTGCATTACTTTTATATGACACGCCCACTCATGTAAGATCTATACAGACTGTTCCGTTAGTTAACGTAACTAACCTGTTGTCAGCTCGTAACATCCTGACGTTGCAGAGGCCAGCTAGAAGTCTCTGCTGTGTCAAAGATTACGCCCCACTTGGCATACTCGCAATCTGATTGGTTAAAAATATGACAATCAGCTAAATCGTCCCGCTCTTTTTAATGGGAGAGGGAAGCAATCTACATTCTGAAGGCCTTGAGACCAGCTTAAGACTTGAGACCATGGCTGCGTCCGAATAGTCAAAAAATTATGGCGTATCCACTAATCCTTAACCACTTTTCTTTAACCTTTGTGGAAAACGTCAAAAGGGAAAGGAAAGGAGTTTAAGGGAATTCCTAACGGCTTAGGAAAACAACCGTGCTAATTAGAGAATCCGAATGCACTTACACTAGGCAATGCGATCATGAGTCCCCTGCCCATCATATACGTTTCTTTACGCGATTGGTCGGATGAGTGGTTGCTGATTTAAATATTGCAGCTGCGCCGAATTGTGGGATAGCTTTATCTCCTTTCTTTTCGAAAAGGATGGTTCTGTGTACCCAATGCTAAAGGTGGTAAATTAGGAAGCACTGAGACACCTTTCCTTAACATTTGAAGAATTCGAATCCACTTATCATGGCTGCCACGTAATTATTTCCGGATCATTTTTTAGGAGTTAGGAACTTTCCTAAGCAAAAAAGACTATTCGGACGCAGCCCAGAGCCATGTAGAGAGAGCAGCTTTGACCCGGAGACAGCAGAGAAAAAAATCTGATTGGATTAGACGAAGCTGGCCTTTATAAAAGCTGTCTGCACTGTGGAAGCTGCGCAACTCGGAGTTAAGCAATGAAATCACTTAGATACAATGATTGAGGATTTTGATTGACTTTCTAGAATACATGTAGCTTTAATTAAGGTATTTATGAAGAAAACATAATTTTTCCAATTTATCTAGGCCAGCAGAGAAGGCCTTGCTGGCCCTGACGGCACACCACTGCCAATGTAGCTAGTTAACTGGGGACTGTTAACAATCGCTTGCATTTGCATTTAGTCAGAAGTGTATTCAAGTCAATGGAACGGCAAATTTGCTAGCTAGCACGCAGCAGTTTTCTCCATTAAAGTAATGAATTCGCTACGATAATTTACTCCTTAAACGTTTTACTACTGCCCTTCGCATGAATATTGCTGCAAAACGCGGCTGCGCATCTCGGCATTTTAATGATTCTCTTAACTTGTTTGAAATTGGCCTCATAGGAAACCATTCTGAAGAGGTTTGCTGTATCAATATGGTGGCTAGGTGCTTCACTTTGTGTAATGTAAATATGATGTCATCAGCAATGTATTGTTCTCTCTCTCTCTTTCTCTCTCTCTCTCTCTCACTTTAAACCTACTTGAGGTAAATTTTCAGTGAAAAAATGGAGTCAAAGGGATTAAATAAAATGAAGTATGAAGCGTTATTGCAACTGGTGAAATATTCTTAGAACTAGTATGAAACCGTCCAGTCCCATAAATGACATATGCACTAAGCGTCTCTGCCAAATGTCCATGACTGAGTGAGTGAGCGAGTGTTGAGAGTAGGTGATTTTGTGAATGAGTGAGTAAATGAGTGCATAGGTGAGTGAGTGAATGGGTGAGCGAGTGAGTGAATGAGTGACTAAGGCTGTGATCAGATACAACGCGCTTTATCCGCTTGGAAACGTGAGGTACGTCCGTCCTTATTTTTTTTAAGCCTACATTGTACAAAGCGCTGGATGTGTCTTTTTTGCGATTGCTAAGCAACGCTCCGTATCTCACTTTGTGAACACTCTGAACAATGTTAACGGCTGTTTGTGAACCACCGCCAAATCTGGTGTTCTGGAATTTAGTCCCTCCTTTCAATAGATT
This sequence comes from Gymnothorax javanicus, assembly GCA_029692085.1. Lineage (NCBI taxonomy): Eukaryota > Metazoa > Chordata > Actinopteri > Anguilliformes > Muraenidae > Gymnothorax > Gymnothorax javanicus. The sequence continues at coordinate 18,757,540 of CM056197.1, forward strand.
TCATTAGTTGCTGACTACAGCGTGACGGTTGACGTGCAGCGCTCTGCGCCAAAAATAGACACTTTTTACCCCTCAGCCAGCCGACGTGCTTTAAATTCAACGACGTTACCGCTCTAGCGCCCTCAGCTTTGCTTCTAGGTTTCTCATTTTGGGGTGGATGGTACGTAATCCTTCACTTACCTATCGAATTCCGCCCATTTTTGGCGCATACTTTGGCCACCAGGGGGCTTATTGTGCAAAATGAAAAATTGCCATAACTTCCTTATTATTTCAGCTAGGATGCTCAAATTTTTACTGAAGGTACATGGGATCACCCTTCATCACATATCAGACGCGATTTTCATTTCACCTATTCTTTACCATTTTCTAGGTCGAATAGCGTAAATGCTGCCGATCTTTAAATTCAATGACATTACCGCTCTAGCTCCTTCAGGTTTGCTTCTAGGTTTCTCATTTTTGGATTGCTGGTACATCTACGCATGCCTCACGAACCTATCGAATTCCGGCCATTTTCGACTCTTAGTTTGGCCACCGGGGGGCTTATTGTGAAAAAATAAAAATTTCCGTAACTTCCTTATTATTTCAGCTACGATGCTCAAATTTTTAATAAAGGTATATGGGATCACCCTTCATCAAATTTCGGACGCGTTTTTGATTTGACCCATTTTTTACCGTTTTCTAGGTCAAATACCGTAAATGCTGCCAATCTTTAAATTCAATGACGTTACCATTCTAGGGCCTTCAGGTTTGCTTCTAGTTTTCTCATTTTTGGGTGGGTGGTATGTCTATGGATCCTTCACTTACCTATCGAATTCCAGCCAATTTCAACTCTTACTTTGCCGACCAGGGGCTTACATATGCAGCCGAGCGGTATTAAGTGCGATTTGCACGGTATTTTTCAACTTGACACTCCCGCTCGTGCTGTGGTGCCCAGAGCGAGTCCGAGCGTGGGGCTCCTAGAAGCGCACCTGTCGTGTTCATTTTCGTCCAAACCATTTAATGCTATTTAATAAAAGTCGCAGGAGCGCTCGCAACTGCGTTGTATCTGATCACAGCCTAAGTGAGTAAGTGTACGAGTGAATTAGTGAGTGAGTGAATTAGTGAATGGGTGAGTGAGTGAGAGAGAGGGAGAGAAAGAGAGAGAGAGAGAGACCACCATTTGCAGCTCTGAAGGAAAACCAGTATCAGTGGTGATGATGAATGAATAATGTGAGAATGATTATGGAGATTAAACACATCCTGCTGTATCGTTACAGATGGCCAGACTCCGGAGTATTTCCCCATATCAAATCAGGAAATGAATTGGATAGGGGCTCAGAAGTACTGCAAAAACCAGAATTACACAGGCCTGGCAGTGATGAAGAACGCGGAAGAGTACTCGAGTATGGTTGAAAGCCTTCAGTCGCAACGCAATTATTTTTGGTGGATAGGTCTGTCTAAAATTTGGATGTGGTCCGACCGGAGCCAATTCTCGTATCAGAACTGGGACGAGACCCGTGGAGAGAGCAGAGATCCAGTCTGCGCCACAGTGCAGTCCTCAGGAAAATGGAGGAGATACAACTGCAGTGAGGAAAAACCTTTCTACTGCTACGATGGTGAGTTAAGTGGGAGAGTTTACCTCAGGTGCTCCGTCCGCACTGATCCTGAGGTGACCGTTGGATGACAAGGAAGCAAGCCGATCACAAAAAAATACCAAAAGTTAAATCAAGCACTGCCTTGTTTAAAGTCACTCGTTTTACACAAAACACCCTCCCAGTTTTGCTGCTGTGTTCTAAAATATCCTTGGTCATAGAAATATCGTCAGATAAAACTTCATTGCTTTTCTTTGGCAGGAATTACCCGTTCAAAAAATTTACAGTGGCAATCTCCTAAAACTACTGTAATTTCTAAGGATATTGCCCAATACAGATGCAAATTCACTGTAAAAAATTAAAAGCTGACTCAAATTGAACTCTTAACAACATATTAATTTGTAGATTTTGCTACCTTCCGCTTTGCAGGAGAACAGATCCAAAACGGAGGCCAATCGCATCACTGTCCAAGTACTAATAGTATGACGGCATTATTTTGATAACTAACGATTAGGGACATACTGTAAATTTGTGTGTCATTATTTGTTATACACCCGACTTATAAGGGGCGGGGGTATATTATAAATATTACAGAATTCCGTCCGTCCGCATGAGTTTGTCTGACCGATTTCTCAAAAACCGCTCCTCAGATTGTTTTCAAATTGCGCTCATACATTCTACACTTCATGGAGAGGTGCAGCGTCAAGTTCCATGAAAATGTGATGATTTTTTCAAAAATTACTTTTGTTTTCCATACTTTGAAATTTGAAAATTTACCACTGCAAATGTTGTCCAACCGATTTCTCAAATGCTTATCTGATTGTTTTCAAATTTCAGTCATGTATTCTATACTTCATGCAGAGGTGCAGTGCCAATTTGTATGAAAATATGCCATAATCTCTTCTGTGCACAAGGGTCGGGGGTATTAGTGAATTCTGCTCACTTTTTCACTTGTTACATTTTGTTTTGAAAGGAAAGTTTAAGTCAAACCTGATGTTGTCTTACTCATTAAAATATTATCCCAGAGTTTTGCATGCTGTAAAGCATATGGCTTTTCAATTAAACGCTGGTGTTGGATCCGTATTTATTATCAGCCAGAAGCCAAAGCCCAGGTATGGATAAGAATATTGAGGCTGAAAAACTCAGATTGGTGATCAGGACCTTCTCTTGTGGAGTGAAAGAGGTGACAGGTCTTTGGGTTCTGAGGTTGGTGAGGACCCACTGCTTGTGAGTTTGACTAAATAAAGGGGGAATTCTGGGGGTCCTGTTCTTACTTGGGACCCAGGATTCTTAGCAACTGCTCTGCCTGTGATAGGACCACTTCAGACAGAGGAAAAAAATGTGTGGGGGATTAGAATTTGCATTGACCACCCCTCCTCCCCTCCCCGTTCGTCTCTCCAGATGATCTTATCCTGGTGAGAGAGAACTGTACCTGGGACGAAGCCCTGGATTACTGCAGGAGGCACCACAGTGACCTGGTGTCCGTTGGCGGTGAGTATCTTCAGCACTGGGTGAAGAGAAGGGCTCAGCAGGCCTCTACGGACCATGTGTGGCTGGGCTTTTCCAGCATTTCGAAGTACTGGTACTGGATCACCGCAGATGGAGTCTGCCACCATAACTGGACTTCGCAGAACCTGCAGGACGAGTGTGGGCATATGGGGGCTATAGAGTCCCGTGGTGGGCAGAAGTGGTACAAACTGCCCAAGACAGAGAGGCTCAACTTCATCTGCAGAAAGAGAGCATAGGCTAAGGGCCCAAGAACCAACCCTTGATACACACCTACTGGCGTTTACACTGCGTAGGTCCATGTTACTAAAACAACACACACCCGACACACACCTACCACGTATACACCCTGTATATCTGAAATGCGATGGCAACATGCAACATTTAGAGACTTATATACACTTTGTATTTGTAGCACTGTAGCATAACACGCCACTGGTCATCCCTAATTTGTACTTCAACAGGCCCTAGTCAATAAGAATTTTTTTTTAAAAATATACTGTACGTGGATTATTTTGCAGCTCCTCCTGACAGAGGGATGCTGAAACACTTTCAATGATTGTTGTACATAAATGCCTCGGCTCTGACCTACCATCAGAGCCGTATATAGAGAGAGTTTGGACAACTCGATGTTTGAACGTCTGAGCTATCCCGCTATGCTGATTGGTTCTGAGCTGGTCACGTGTTTTGTGGACGCCATGTTTGCTACCGTTAATCAATATTCATCCAGCGATCCCCATAGCGAAGTGTCCAATATGAGATAATAAAGTTCAATCAGTTATTCAATTATGCCAAACTGTTCGGCTTATGGCTGCAGCACAAGGCCGGGAAAGGGGAAAAAAACTCCACCGTTTCCTCCGTTATCCTATGTAGATCCTGTAATTTTAATCAGAATCACATGACATCTTACATTATGGGTAGGGTTTAATAACGATCACACTAACAATAAATAACAGTAAGACTAGTTTAATTTTCACCATTTCTGAGTAATTATAATTTTTATGAGTAATTTCAACCTTTTTTTGGCGATGGATGGAGACGGGAGACTGAGGAGAGAGGTAGGCTAAACAAAGGGGTCATTCCATGTCAATTCGACAAATTTTAGAAAATTTCCCCACCTGACCATCTCAGATTTATTTTAAAAAATTCTCACACCAAGGCCATGTACTTAATAGGATATGTACAACGTTTCAGTGAAATATCTTTAGTTTTGACAAAAAAAAATTAATAAAGATGGCAACGTTTTGCTGATTTTTGCACCCCTTTTTGCAACATCAAATAAAAGTGGATTTTTAGGGGCAATATCTATAGTTATATCAATGCCATGGGCTCAAAAATTTCCACAGTGTAGCATCTATGCCCAGTACACTTATGAAACACATTTTCAATGGCAAATATGTTTTTATTAGGGAGCTGTGGCTGTTTGAAATTGCTAATGTATTTGACAAAGTTGTCTGTGACACCAACTTTGAAGGACAATTATGACCAAAGTTATGCAGGTAGAGAGCTGATTTTTTCTGGGCAAGCTCTCCTCACATAGTGCTATTGGTACAATAAACAGCAAGCATGTCAATTTTATGGTTGTCCAGAAAATACACAGCAAAATCCTAAAAAAAGCCAAAATTTCATGAAATTTGACATCAAATTGCCGAGGTGTGACAACCTGTAAATTCTTGAACTCTTCACCATCTTGAAGCTTACATTCTTGGCTATCTTTGTTACAAAGGTGGTTGTGGTGCAACTCTTCATTAAATAGTTATTAATTTTTTAGTAACGCCTTGTAAACGCTCGTTTTTCATTGTTTCTGTGTGATTCCTTGCATATTGCAGGAGTTTCTGAGGCTGTAATCATAACATCAGGTAACAGAAAGTCACTTAAAGATCTGCAATATTTAGATACATTGGTTATAGTGCCATATATAGGTCAGGAAACGCCATATCAAACTTGTATATATGAAATTTATTAAGCAAAATACATTATAGCCACATCATTACTTTGTCCAAACATTCAAATGTATCATGGTCAATACAGTGTACATTAGATTACTCATTTCAAGTTCATCATAAACAGTTTTGCTGAATTAACAGATTCCTCATTTAGGTTATATCTGCATCCTGTGGCAGTTGTGGGTGCTGGCATCTTAGTGATGACATGTTGTACAGGTACCCAGCAAACATCCTCTCTGTGTGGCCAGTAAAAACTTCTTGCTGGTCCACGTGGGTGCATGAATTGCACCTGTACATCATTGTTGACTTCTGATGTATCCCTTACACTGCCAGCCCGCCAATGTTGATCATACATACAGATGATGTATTGGCCAGGTGTAAAATCTAACAATTCGTCCGAACAATTCTGTGCCTGTGTGTCCAAGGACAAATCATCAAATTTGACTGAAAATCCAGGTACTCCTGACACCCTGCTGACTTGCAGCTTTGATCCTGTTGGTTGAAAACAGTGATTATCACGGTACCTGGGACTGTGGTAGTCTTCTGGAATTGTCGTTCCTGTTGGTTTGACATAGCCTCGATGCACTCTCTTGAGACCCACATAGTGTGTATTCCTGGAATGTGAGACTTTGCCCATGAATAGAGATCAGTGGGTGTCAAGATCTGATGTGATGTTGGAGCCTGTAGGCTGGCTCTGGCAGCCTCTCTTTTGATAGTCCCACCTATCCCGTCGCATGGGGACTTTCCATGTGAGGTTGCGAAGAAGTGCCACTCTGCAGCAACACCAAAATCATTCTGATGATCCATTAGATTACTGAAATTCTTATAGTTTTCATACTGAGAGGCCGCACCGTCTGAAAAGTAGTAAACCTTTTTCAAGGTAGGAGAAAGGGTTTTCAGATATTCCATAACTTTACAAATAAATGTATGCACAGCAATGGAGTCGTGTTTTAGACAATCGCTAATTATACAAATACTTGAGCACTGAAGTTTTACTGTGTCATCAACTTGAACGCGCTGGTATACTGCGAATGGATGCAATGTACACTGGGCATTGTTCCAATGTTGCCCCTGGGCAGCATCTTGGACAAGAAATGCATAATTTTCTGCAAAGTCTGGTAATACGATACACTCATCTTCCTGTAAGTTTTCTTTGAGATTCCCCAGGTATTCACTTTGATGTTTGGCAATATAATGGTGAGAAGATAATTTGTTAATTTTCTCCACCAAGTTATTAATGTAGTCTGACCTAGTGTCTATGTGTTCAACAAGCGTAGTCCTGTCAACAGTCACCCATTGTTTGTAGATTATGTTCTCTACTTCGTCACTAATCATTTCATTGATGTAATCTGCCAGCTTTTGTTCCCCTGGACAATCTTCACACCTGTGCAGCATACAGTCTAAATTATCCGTTGAGCAAACAATTTGTTTGAGAAGCTCACCGCTGGTGATTTTGGTATCTTGATTTTGGGGAAAAGATGAAAGCATTAGTTTAACATTCTGGTGGTATGTGCACACGCAGACAGAATGTGTGCCTCTCACCCCAACTGTAACACACTCCTTGGGTCTAAGCATGCAGAATTTGGATATGCCAATTTTGATTTCTGGGTACTTTTCCTTAAACAGCTGGTATGCTTCATTTAGATTCATCAAAATTAGCCTCTTTTGTTTTTGAACTTTTTGGTCTCCTTCTTGAACACTGACACAGTCTTTTTTACCTGGCATAATTCTGGAAATATCATCTTCATATTAGAAATTTACAACTTTGGTGATCACGTCCTGAGGCAAAGGTTTCCCAGCAGCTGGTTTGACATCAGGCAAAGTTGTCTTGATTGTCTAACTGTGTAGTTTGTAACCCCAAATTCTTCAGCTGTTTTAGCAATTGTCCAACTCTTAGGTGCCAATGTTATCAACTTGATTTTTTCCTGCTTTTTATCTGTTACTTTTAATTTCTCACTAAGCGATTCCACAAGAAAGTCAATATCAGTCTCAGCTGATCCTATAGCAGTGGCAGCTGTCTCCTCAGTTACATGTGAAGTGGATGGTACCCCCATTCCCTGACACAACATTTCTTTGGTTTTTTCTTGTACTTGTTCCGCTTTCTTTTCAACACAGGAAACACTGTCTCTGGTACTTACTTTGGAAATTTTGCATGGTGATAGTCCTATGGCTTGAAGACCGTGATCAAGTTTGAGTCTGACATCAGCAACTGGGATGAATTTATCATCTGGTAAATCATCATTTTCAGTATCCAAGGTCGGCTCAGCTGATGCGCCAGTGCTTTTGCGTTTCCTGCAGTTTGCACAGATCTTCATCCCTGCTTTCACCGAGGAAATGTTCATGTTGTTCACATCCTCCATGGTAACAATCCTCAGACTCTTTCGCCTTGGTGCAGAGTGTTCATTATATGGGTTGCAACAGACCTTTTGTAGTGAGGAATACACATCCAAAAATAACTTTTTGTGATGCAGACAAACGGTTGCATCACCAGCTAGTTTGGTTATTGAGCTTCTGTGCTTCAACATCAATTGATCTTCATTGGCAAGAGAGCTGACAGGAATCAACTGCGTCTGTCTGAAAGCAGGAGGAAGAAACCGTTAAATCAAATGAAAGTCAGCACCTCACAGATCATATAATTTAAATGAAGCAATACTACTAGAATACTGTTGATAAACATAATTGAAGAGTCAATTTACTGATCACCAAAACTATAAAAGAAATACTTACATTTTCAGTTTCTTAGTATGGTCCAACTTGTGGCAATTTTCTGTACAAGACAGTGTAATCCCAATGGTGCATGGATCCATGTTGACTCTGACTAATTTCTGTAATCTACTTTCTGCTTGCTTACACAACTTTTTATACTCATCCCAGTGATCATGTGCAAATTTGAAAATTAATCTGATGTCATCAGTGGCAAGAGTGCTCAGATTAGGACTTGCCTCTCACTGAGACATGTTGAAACATGTTAACAAACTGATGAATGATGACATAATCTCAACCATTGGATGGCATTGGAGGACTTACAAATTGTTTATTTTCCCAAATTGACATTTATAATTGTGCATACAATAGCAGTTTAATTAAAGTGTTCCTAATTTTGATAAATGACCTGCTATATAATAGAAATAGCCCAGGATGTAAAAAGGTTAATACTCGTAAGTACCCATTTCTTTGCCAGATTCACATAATTATTATATAGGAAAATTCATGTTTGTGCTCAATATATCTTTTGACAGAGAAATACATATGCAGGTTTGAATCCCCTCTGCGGTTTTTGTTATCCCATGGGACATGAAATTGAGGCACATTGTATCCAGTTTTCTACACTGGAAAAAGACAGAGAAACCCCAAAGGAACAGGGAACACCTTGTTGTGGACTTTCAGACACCAATGGTTGTTAGGATCAGATCTTAAATTTGTATTAACATTAAAAAACAGTTGAAAAACGAGCGTTTATAAGGTGTTACAAAAAAAATTCATAACTATTTAATGAAGAGTCGCACCATGAACCAAAGATAGCCAAGAATGTAAGCTTTAAGATGGTGAAGATTTCAAGATTTTACAGGTTGTCACACCTCGGCAATTTGATGTCAAATTTCATGAAATTTTGGCTTTTTTAGGATTTTGCTGTGTATTTTCTGGACAACCATGGAATTGACATGCTTGCTGTTTATTGTACCAATAGCACTATGTGAGGAGAGTTTGCCCAGAAAAAATCAGCTCTCTACCTGCATAACTTTGGTCATAAATGGCCTTCAAAGTTAGTGTCACAGACAACTTCGTCAAATAAATTAGCATTTTCAAACTGCCATAGCTCCCTAAGAAAAAGAGAAAAGCCATTGAAAATGTGCTTGCCTAGTTTACTGGGCCTAGATGCTACACTGTGGACGATTTTGAGGCAATGGCATAAGTGTAACAGGAGATATTGCCTCCTAAAAACTCCCTTTTATTTTACGTTGCAAAAACGAGTGTGAAAATTTGCACAACGCTACCATCTTTATTATTTTTTTTCTGCCAAAACTAATAGACATATTTAACTGAAATTTGGCACACATCCTATTAAGTATATTACTTTTCTGTGATAATTTTTTTAGACAAATCTGAGATGGTCAGGTGGGAGGCATTTGTTGAATTGACATGGAATGACCCAAAGTTCCGTGACTGATTAGGAGGTCGGGCTACAATGTATTTTACAGGTTCATTTAAGATATTTAAGGCAAGTAGACACTGGGCTAGGCTATTAAAACCAAACTGTTGCCAAAATGCAACCTAGGGTGTTTTTGTGAATGAATACCGCTTGTAATACTGGACTCACCTAAGGCAACAACCCGGAAGACAACGCGAGGTAGGTCCCGTGCTAACAAAAACGTCTTTTAAGTAAATTCTTTGAATATGAACAATGTTCTCAATGTTCGAGTTCATGTATAGGGACCCTGAAAATGCTTCAAGCAAAGTGTCATGTCTGGTCGAGTCTTCTTAGTATTTTAAAACTAGCGATTTTGATGCGACCATAATATCCGGCCTGTAGGGTTAAGCCGTAGAATCATCTGCCGTTGGTAGCAAACATGGCACCCATGATTCGAGTTGGCCAAACTCTCGCTATTTACAGCTCTGCCTACCATGGCATTATGGCGCCATCTGTTGGAAAAATACATAAATTACAGTGATATCCCCTCCAAGCAGTTTTCCCATTGGCAACATTTTAAGCACAGTGATTCAGTAAATATGACTTGTGTGAAGGCAGTGGCAGGCTTTCGTTGAAAGTTATGTTTAGGGCCCAGGATAATGGTGAGGAGCATGGCTTTTCTTAATGTTCTAGATTGATATAAATTAGTGGCAGTTATGTTAATGTGAAAATCACAGATAAAGTTTAGACTAAGGCCATGGATAGAGTAAGAGACGTGATAAACAATACAGTTCCGCCAAATTTAGAAAAAAGAGAGTTATAGCACAAGGGTGAGTCCTTGTTTTGGACTACAGAAATATTTCCACGAAATTTATAAATCCAATATCAAAATCACTTCTTCCTTATCAGAATTGTGGACGAGCTGGAGCTTATTGCTCGTGAAATGCATCTCACAAAAATAAATAACATGAAATGTCATCGCTTGAATTTTCATTGTTGCACTGATGATTCATAAATAGGTTTCAAATTGATTTTAAAACAAAATCTGATAATGGAAATGCATTAGAGGCCTAAAGTTAAGGTTAGGATTGGATAAATAATTAGCGGTAGGTTTTGGGCAGATTTAGGGATATTGGAGCAAAGGAAAGGTTTTGTATAAAGGAACGTTCTTGATTTGAGCATCCAATTTTTTTCTTGTTTTTACTATTAGGGCTGAATACAAGCACACATATCTTCACATTTCTTGGGCAAAATGCAGATTACATAAGAGATAATTTTCAGATGCATTTCTTTATATTAATTTCTGTGAATAGTTCATCTTTGGATTATGCATAATAAAATATTATAATCTATCAGTGTATTCCTTTGAATGATTTGATGATGTTTTGATTTGTTTTCATTCAGATTATTGGGAAAATCCCATATTGAGACTGTTCCTAATGGGCTTGAACTGGGGTTAGCATGTGTAAACCTGTAAACTTCAGAATTACAGCAAGAGCATTCAAGAAACACCATGTGTATGTAGTAATAACAACAACAACAACAATAAAACAACAACAGTCATAATAATAATAAAAAATTTATAGTGCACTTTTCAAATAAAACAGCGCAAAGCACATCACAAACCGGTAAAAAGTAAATATATAAACAGTTAGGGAATAAATGTCAGAATAGAAGAATAAGTATTTTCAAAACAGACTTACACAAAATCACATTAGAAAGGAAGAGAACAGTCGTTTAATAAAAGAATTTAGTCATTAAAAGCAAGCCTATTAAAGTGAGTATTCAATAGAGATTTAAATGAAGGTAGAGATTCAGCATTCCTTATATTAATCGGGAGGCCATTCCGGAGTCTTGGAGCTTTAACTGAAAAAGCCAGATCACCCTTTGTTTTTAACTTAGACTAACTGCAACAGCCAGTAATGCTTGCTTTGATGACCTGAGCAATCTAGTAGGTTTATAAGGAATGAAAAGCTCACTTATATATTCTGGTGCCATGAAGTGCTTTGGGGGTAATCAATAAAATTTTTAAATCGATTTTAAAAGGAATTGGCAGCTACTGCAAAGATTTCTTTGAAACACTGCCTAACTATGAAGGACTTAAGTCACATCAATGAAATTTGGTACATATAAAGGACAGATACATATAATTCTGTGGTGCAAATTTCATTACCCTGAGTAACTGTTCACAAGGTCAACCGACCCCCCGAAAAGGGGTGATTTTTGAGATTTTTTTGTGAAAGTCGACTTTGGACCCTAGCCATACCTTTACTGATTGTTTTATAAGTCTATGCTTGCAGGGAGTTATTTAGCTGTATGTAGAGATTATGTATCAGCAATTTGGGTATCCTCAGATCAATGGTTCGGGCACCAGGTAAGCCTAAAAATCTTAAAAATAATTTCCGCTAGAAAAAAACTTTCATTTTCAGGTGCCCATATCTTCAAAAAAGGAAGCAAGATACACTGTTTTTGATTGCAGATTCTGAAAGCTTGTGTGCAAATTACCCCAGGTAGCAATTTTCAGCTTTGTAGCTTTTTCAAATCCAAAAATATGATCATTTGAAAATGAAAAAAAAATCCATGACATAGCCACGACGGCAAAAAGAGGGGGGTCTTGGACGGCCGTAATTTCAAAAACGGCTTGGACTTTTGGCCTGAAATTTTCTGTGTGTTCGTTATTTGCATATATGAACATTTTCATGGAGTTTCAGCAAAATCTAAGAGGGTCACCTGGGGACCATTAGGTGATTTGGCATGGAATGACCCTGTTATCCCTGACTAACTTTGGACCAAGAATTATGACTCCAATTTTATTTGAATTCAACTGTAAAAAATTATCTGCTCACCAATTTTGTGAGAGCAGCAATCAAATTCTTGATCCAGCAATTTTTTTAAAGGATTCTTGACCATTGTGGGATTGAATGATCGGAATAATGAATGCCATACATCTTAAAATCCACCAGATGGTAGTAAAGTTCCAAATGCCTTGGTGTAGGTATGCCCTCTCAGAGTGCTCCTGTTATCTAATTTGACAGAGGACATTTTCCCGGTTAGGTTTTAAATTTTTATTCAGGTCCCCCACATCAGAATTTGAAAACTAGACTGTAATTTTGATGTCACGAGATGACGTACCAAGGAGTGCATAAGTATTTAGACAGTAACACCATATTAGAAAGTAGGGGCCAAACATGGCCAAAATCGAACTTGGCCTAGATTTTCATACCATATACATGCATTTAAAATATGGAAAGGATCCATGAAAAACTGAAGGCACAAGAGCACTGACGAGGAAAAAAGTTTACAGACGCACAGACCCACGACAGACCACCAGGAAGGCATCTAACCACAGCATAAGCCCGATTGGCCTGAAGGCTAAGCAAGCTAAAAAGGGAGCTTGGTTTCTATGTGGTGCACTTTATTTGGATATAAATACCAGCAACTTAAAGCTGGCAGTCTCTACCTTGATCCAATTTAAGAGCCTAGTGCAAAAAGTACTTAAATCACTATAATCACTATCGGGCACTATAACAAACAAATGGCCATAACTGCCAAAAAAAAAAATGGCCAATGATCTTGAAATGCTGCATGCCTCTGCAATTTTGCAAGATTGCCATAAAAAAACCAACAAAGTGATAGCTGAAACAAGATGGTCAACATCAGCCAAAAAAAAATTCTTTGGCCCCTTTACTCACTTTAATTGTCACCATTTTTACTTATGTATAAAGGGGCAATCTTAATGCAAGTTACTTTGATCGCCAGATGGTGGCGCTATAGAGAGGTACAACAAATATGATTCCACTTGGCCCACTGATGGTGCTTAAGTGAGGAAAAAAAAATGTAAAATTGCATATTTGTTTTCAAGTACTTGATTCAATGGTTCTAATTTTGCATTTTGCATCTCTGTATGAGGACCAAATAGCCTTTCTATGAGCAGAATAATCCGTAATTACTTGACTGCGATTAGTCAATCAGGCAACAGCTGCTATTTCAAAGGCATGCCAATGACTAATCAACACTAAAATTGCAGGGTTAGGTAAAAAATGCATAATTGTGAGCCATCAACTGAAAATTGATATGAAATGTCATACAATGTGTGTCTTTAGTGCTTCAAAATTTATAATCCCCTCATTTTGCTTCGACCCCGTGATTACTGCTTGTGGTAATATTCCATTATTTTTTCAGTGCCCATTGATTTGGTATCCACCAATGTTTTCTTATTTTTGCTCTTCTCTTCGGTAAGAGAAAAATCTGACGAGTAGTCCAGAGCACTTTTACCAAGATAAGAGAAAAACATCCCAGTTATCCAGTCCACAAATTGCATGTCCAATGCACAGAAACATGTTTTACATTTTTGGAACATGGAAAATGCATAATAGCATACATATCAACCTCTTTGGGACGTCATGAAAATAATAGGTGGGTCTCCAAAAAAAAAAACAAAAAAAAACGCTACGCTCCCTACTGTCCTGGCGGTGAATTGCTTTGCAACACTCATTAAGCAGAAGTGTGCAAGGTCCACATATCCATCGATGCAACTGCATGTCTGCGCATTGACGGAGTTGGACGCCTATAAATAAGGCTTAAGCGCGTGACATCGCCGACACGCTCAAATGGTGGTTTAATTACAAGTGGGTGATCAAACTGACGACTGCGAATACACTAAGGTTTTTGAGAGGCCAGAGGCAGGACCTCAACAGAGCGTTTCATTCACAGGTACCAGCGTGAAAAATACACGGGGGTGATGGGTGATTCGCCCGCTAGACTTTAGAAATCGCTACTGTGAACCCAAGATGCGAGGGCGAAATTTTTTTAATTTGCCGAAAAAAATCGCCCCCGCTCAAAATCAGACTGCGGTCTGCTCAGTTCGCGTAATTGGGCTTCCTACACAGGCTGCACGAGCACTAGGTGGGCATGTTCAAAACTTGTTTTCAGCAGCCAATCAGAGGAGCCAAAAAATGGCAATTGATATAACGGGTAGAAAAAAAAAAAAAATTGCGCCCAGGACCTCAAAAGCACCTTTAAAAACACTGAGAGGGAGTTTGGAGCTGAGAAGAGGCAAAAACTCATAAATCTGTCAAAATGTAATGGCAAACTTGTTACCAAGGGTGGAGGGTTGCTATGGAACAATGTACCAATGAGAGCCAATAATATTGGGTAAGGTAGAAGTCGTTATATTTAATCCCACCTAAAGAAACGTGCCAAAAAGCCAATAAATATGACGGTTTGGACAACCGAAGGTCAATTGGCGTGGGGTGATTGATGAAGAATGAATGCTACGTGGTTTGCGCAGACCAGCCTGGGTTTTTTGTTTTTCATCTGGACTGACTTACAATAAACCCAATCGCATCAGACTCTGGAGAATGTGTCCATTTTTTGGAGGTAGATCTACAAAGGTCTGGAACACTTTATCCACTTGCTCGGACAAAGTTTTTCCTACGACAGTTTAATTGGAAAGTGTTGTGCAATTATGTGTCAAAGATTGTGGTGATTGAATGTGATAATGGTGATAAAATTTGATATTTACGAATCAGTTGTGTTCAGCGAAAAATATGTCCGGGTTCGCATCGCAAAATGCGAAGATTTTTCGGTAAATTGCGTGGCAAATTTCACCATGTATCAGAGTACTTGCAAATCGTCTTCATCGCATAGACTGTAGAAAAAGATGGACGCAGCACCGGGGTCAGAAAACTGAAGCCAATAATAAAATCTCTTAAAAATTGCATTCTATGTAATGACCAGCAGAGGTCGACGTCGGTGGTTGCACAAAGAAGTTCAAAGCTATAGAAGTATATGAGAAAATGACCCTACTTTCCCACCTAATTAATTTTTTCAATGATAATTTTCCACATTATTTTATGGTATCTATTGCAAGTTTCAAGTCTCCTTCGACATATCATGATGTTCATTTTTGTAAATTATGGTCCCAAATAGACTAGAATAAAGAATAAAGCCAGATATGCTTTGGGGGCTTGGCTATCCTTTGATCCTCATCAGATACGGTCAGATCCACCCATAGATCCACCCCTTGCTCTTCCCTGGATCTTCAATTCGCATTACTTGGGTTGTTATCAACATCTGGTGAAAATTTCATGTCAATAGCCCCATTAGAAATATATTTACTGAGAAAAATGTTGACATGTTCAATACTCATTTTTCCCGCTGTATATACTCAAGATATCTTCTGAAATATAGCAGAGTTGCATTGATGTTACAGTTTCACCGTCTAGCGAAATTGCTAATCAAGATTGATCATTTGCTAATCAAGTTTCAAGCTGATTAACAATAATGTTATGCAAAATTTCACTCATATATTTTACGCTGGTGTTGAATCTTATTAAATTGAAGACTGGAACTCAATGAGGACAGGAATGGAAAAGCAGATGTTTGTTGCTTTAAATTTCATTGTTTAATGAAGGTCATTGTAATGAGTTTTGAGCCAAATGTAGTAAGGAATAAGGTGTGCAAATTCATGCAACACTACTCAATTTTAAACAATTTGTGTTAAAGCAAAGAAAAACAAAAGAAAAGAAAATGGCCACAGTGTGCCCTAAAATAGCCCCCGTGAGAATTTTCATGAGGACTATTTTTTTTCTCCAGATCTTGAAAACAGCCCTCATGAAAAAAAATATATTTTTTACCCTGCACAGGCACTGCAGAAATGGCGTGCATGAGAAAACTCAAGTGTTTTTTTTTTTAACAATGACACATAAAAACCTTTTTTAGTAGACTTCAAGAATACAAGAATGACCAATGAAAAGTCACTTAATAGGTGCACTTTAATGAAATTATAAATGGGGTCTTAAAACTTCATTGAAATATTTTTAAAAGTTTAAAAAGCTTTCTGTTCAAGTATAAAAATAAGGCTCATCCAGGACAGTGAAAATTGCCACTTGTGCCAGTGTTACACACGGGCATGTCAGGGATCCTCGATTGCGCTCCGCTCAGTGAAAGTCTTGACCAAACTCTTCTCCATATTCTCACCATTCTACTCGCATATTACAAAGAGGAAGGGTGATGTCCAGTACTTGCCAATGCAATGCAGCATGGGAAACCTAGCTCTTCCTGATATTTTGTTTTATGTTTGTATGTATGGTGAGTTGGATCCGCTGGCGGAGGAGGAAGCTGGACAGACTTGGCAGGCCCAAACGTGTTGTGAGGGTCTGTTGGGAACATCTGGCGGAACCCTCCGTCAGAGGGGTTTTCAACTCTCACCTCCGGGAGAGCTTTTTGACCAGATCCCAAGGGAGGCTGGAAACATTGAGTCTGAATGGACCATGTTCTCCACCTCCATTGTTGATCTTGACGTTCGGATCTGTGACCGTAAGGTTTCGGGGCGCCTGTCGCGGCAGCAACCCCCGAACCCGGTGGTGGACATCAGAAGTAAGGGATGCCGTCAAGCTGAAGAAGGAGTCCTATCGGGCTTGTTTGGCTCATGGGACTCCTGAGGCAGCTGACAGGTACTGGCAGGCTAAAAGCGTGCTGCAGCCCGGGCGGTGGCGGAAGCAAAAAACTTGGGTATGGGAAAAGTTGGGAGGCCATGGAGGAGGATTATCGGTCGGTCCCGAAGAGATTCTGGCAAACCGTCCGGTGCCTCAGAAGGGAAAGCAGTGCCCTGCCAACACTGTTTACAGTGGAGGTGGGGAGCTGTTGACCGACTGGGGATATTTTTCGGCCGGTGGAAGGAATACTTGAGGATCTCCTCAATCCCACTGACACGCCTTCCATAGAGGAAGCAGAGGCTGGGGACCCAGAGGCTGATTCATCCATCACTCTGGCTGAAGTCACTGAGGTAGTTCGGAAACTCCTCGGTGGCAAGGCACCAGGGTGGATGAGATCCGCCCTGAGTACCTTAAGTCTCTGGATGTTGTGGGGCTGTCTTGCTGACACGCTCTGCAACATTGCATGGCAGTCGGGGACAGTGCCTCTGGACTGGCAGACCCGGGGTGGTGGTCCTCTTTTAAGAAGGGGGACCGGAGGGTGTGCTCCAACTACTGGGGGATCACACTCTTCAGCCTCCCGGTAAAGTCTATTCCAGGGTGCTGGAGAGGAGAATTCGGCCGATAGTCGAACCTCGGATTCAGTAGGAACAATGCGGTTTTCTTCCTGGTCGTGGAACACTGGACCAGCTCTATACCCTCCGCAGGGTGCTTGAGGGTTCATGGAGTTTGCCCAACCAGTTCACATGTGTTTTGTGGACTTGGAGAAGGAATTTGACTGTGTCCCCCGTGGCATTCTGTGGGAGGTGCTTCGGGAGTATGGAGTCCGGGGCCCTCTACTAAGGGCCATGCAGTCTCTGTATGACCGGAGCAGGAGCTTGGTTCGCATTGCCGGCAGTAAGTCAGACCTGTTTCCGGTGCATGTTGGACTCCGGCAGGGCTGCCCTTTGTCACCGGTTCTGTTCATTATTTTTATGGACAGAATTTCTAGGCGCAGCCAGGGGCCGGAGGGAGTCCAGTTTGGGGACCAGAGGATCTCATCTGTGCTTTTTGCGGATGATGTTGTCCTGTTGGCTCCTTCGAACCAGGACCTTCAGCAGTACTGGGGCGGTTTGCAGCCGAGTGCGGCGGCTGGGATGAGAATCAGCACCTCCAAGTCCGAGGCCATGGTTCTCGACCGGAAAAAGGTGGCTAGCCCCTCCAGGTTGGAGGAGAGCTCCTGCCTCAAGTGGAGGAGTTTAAGTATCTTGGGGTCTTGTTCACGAGTGAGGGAAGGATGGGCGTGAGATTGACAGATGGATCGGTGCAGCGGCAGCAGTAATGCGGTCATTGTACCGATCTGTTGTGGTGAAGAAGGAGCTAAGCCCGAAAGGCGAAGCTCTCAATTTACCAGTCAATCTACGTTCCTACCCTCACCTATGGTCAGGAATTTTGGGTCATGACCGAAAGAACGAGATCTCGGATACAAGCGGCTGAAATGGGTTTCCTCCGCAGGGGTGGGGGCGCCTTAGAGATAGGGTGAGAAGCTCTGTCACCCGGGAGGAGCTCAGAGTAGAGCCGCTGCTCCTCCACGCCGAGAGGAGCCAGCTGAGGTGGCTTGGGCATCTATATCGGATGCCCCTGGACGCCTTCCTGGGAAAGGTGTTCGGGCATGCCCCACCGGGAGGAGGCCCCTGGGGAAGACTCAGGACACGCTGGAGGGACTATGTCGCTTGGCTGGCCTGGGAACGCCTCGATACCCCGAAGAACTGGAGGAAGTGTCCAGGGAGGGAAGTCTGGGCATTCCTGCTTAGACTGCTGCCCCGTGACCCGCCCCGGATAAGCGGAAGAAGATGGATGGATGGATGGTTTGTATGCATGCAACTGATACTTTGGCGATTGTGCAGACCGTGCCTTCATATGGTTTGGACACAGGATGAGCAGAAGCCGAAAAAAGTGGTCCACTATGGCCAACGATTTAATTGTTTTTTGTGCCATGAAAAGAAGCACCGGTTCTTGTTTGTTTACTGTGGTGCGGGTTCATGTGTTCTTTCATAGTTGTCAAAATGAATAACTTCCAATGATTAATATTTTGAAAAAAGTTTTTTCTATCTAGAGACTGTCTTGAATCCAAGCAGCTGCGATGACAGCAAGGCGATTGCCAGAAGCAGGGCTGAACTCGAACATGTAAATTGATGATAAACATAATCTATCACACCCATCATACACATCTTCCGACTCAAAGTCTCTTTTTTCCCCCAGGTAGTGACATGCAATGCCTTCAGGTTGCATCTAAAATGATTCCAATGTTATTGCATTGACGCGGACAGACATACAGAACTTATGATTCCGATACCAGCTTCTGCTTTGAGGCTGGTGTAACCAGCTACACTTTGCGGCTGAAATTATACATTTGTAGAACTTTATTTCTACGTCCGTGAGCCGTGTATTTGGGGGAAATTCCGTATAACTTACAGACAATTCGTATAAGTTCACATATGTAATAGAATGAATTTTAGATTATTATATGATTTAAAGGAATTTTAATTATTGGATAATTTAATTTGTGGTTAAAAAAATACCATTGGTCAATTGATCCCAATAAAGACTATAAAACTGTGTAAGATTAAGTTGATTTGGCAGTACTTCAATTGTGTTGTTGCTGAAGTTCTCTGATTACCTTTTTTTCAGTGGCATCTCTCCAGTTATTGAGCCAAAGTCACTTCTTCACACACAGCACACCTGCCCTTATATGGTGTTTAGTGGGCATGACCTATGCTCATTACAAACAATCAGCCATGCACCTGCAATTTACAATCAAATGGGATTCATCATTCAGCACGCATGGGTAACAGCAGATTTGGAAGGTAAGAATGTTTGGTGCATCTTGAGTTGACTTCTCTTCATTTTTTGTCTTCATCAAAAAATAGGAGAAAATATGAGAGAATTTTGAGAAAATGTTGCTACATGAAGCCCAATGTCAGCCATTTTAGAAATACAGCCACAAAGAGTGGTCTTGTCTGTCCTTGTTAGATATAACTACAGAAATTTTAATGTTTAATGGCTTTAATGCCTTGGAATCTCCTTGATGATGGAGGAATTCAACTATTTTTTAAAGTCCTGCACAAGGAAGGAAGTGAGGGTGTGGATAACAGGAGATTGGAACAGCCCCATACCCCAGAAGCCATGGAGGAATGGAGTCAATTTTGCCTGGTTGCGGAAGGAGGAATGGAATCTATTCACATCACAGAAATTGAGCTAAAATGACATCTCTATAGTCTTAACATAACATAACATAACATAACATGAATGGCGAGAACAGGCCGTTCAGCCCAACTAGGCTCGCCAGTTTCTTTGTACCATCGTGAATATATCACTTCAGATACTCAATGACTCAATGGTATCTAGCTTTAAGTCAAGTCTGCTCTTGAAAACTCCCAAGGTCTCTGCCTCAACAATATGGTCAGGCAAGCTGTTCCACACCGAAATTACTCTTTGGGTGAAGAAATATTTCCGAATATCAGTGCTAAATTTACCTTTAGTCAGCTTCCATTTGTGACCCCGAGTTCTGCTAACAACACTTGGTCGAAGGAATCCTACATAATTCACTTTGTTAATCCCTTTAACATATTTAAAGACCTCAATCAAATCACCCCTTAGTCTCCTTTTCCTAAGACTAAAGAGATTAAGGATCTTCAGCCTTTTCTCATAGCTTTCATCTTTAATACCCGGAATTAGCCGTGGCTCTTCTCTGAACTTTCTCTAAAGCCTCTATGTCTTTCTTAAAGTATGGTCCCCAGAACTGTACACAATACTCTAGATGTGGTCTGACGAATGTGTTGTACAAAAGAAGCATCACCTCCTTGGATTTGAACTCAATACTTTTGGCAATGTATCCCAGCATCCGATTGGCTTTTTTAACAGCTACGGCACAATGGCTAGAGCCTGTGAGGGTTTGGTCAACAATCACTCCCAGATCTTTCTCTTGTGGAGCACATTCCAGTTTAAAACCTCCCATGAAGTAATCCCGTCTAATGTTTTTATTACCTACATGTACTACTTTACATTTCGCTACATTAAATTTCATTTGCCACATTTCTGCCCAATTCTGGATTCTATCCAAATCATACTGAATCACTTTAGTGGACTCTAAACTATTTGCCAAGCCCCCCAATTTAGTATCATCTGCAAATTTCACTAATCTGCTCTCAATATTCCAATCAAGGTCATTAATGTAGATGAGGAACAGCAGGGGGGTCCCAACACCGATCCCTGGGGCGCCACTCCCCACCCTACCTAGCTGAGATGATATACCACTGACCACCACTCTTTGTGTTCTGTCATGCAACCAGTTATGAATCACTTTCAGAATACCACCTGTAACTCCAATGGAGCTCATTTTAAAAATTAGTCTCTTATGCGGTACTGTGTCAAATGCTTTCTGAAAATCCAAATATATGATGTCATAAGCCCTGCTCTGGTCATAAGTCTTGGTGGCCTCTTCAAAAAATTCCAGAAGGTTTGTCAGGCATGACCTTCCTTTACGAAAACCATGTTGGCTATCCCTCAAGATATTGTTACGTTCAAGAAATAAGTCCAGCTCATCTTTAATGATAGATTCCAATATTTTGCACGCAATGCAAGTTAAACTGACTGGCCTATAATTACCTGGCTCAGTACGGTCCCCTTTTTTATATATGGGTATTATATTGCCCTGTTTCCAATCATTTGGTATTTCTCCAGTTTCTAAAGACCGTCTAAAAATGGCAGATAGTGGCTTAAAGATGATCTCACTAACTTCCCTGAGCACTTTAGGATATAAGCCATCAGGACCCGCCGCCTTATCTACCTTTAGTTGATGCAACTTGTCTAATACTACGTTATCCCTAACCTCAATTTCCGCTAAATAATCTTGAGCATTGGACAAGCCCTCTGGCCGAATAAAGACCTGCTCTAAGGTAAAATTCTCAACAAAGTAACCGTTTAAGGTGTCCATAATATCCTTATTATCATATAGCAGCAATCCATTTTATTCTTTATGCACTTAACCTGCTCTTTGACTTTCCTTTTTCTGCTACAGTACTGAAAGAAGCGCTTTAGGGTTAGTTTTTTGCCCCTCTGCAATTTGTCTTTCATACAGTCTTCTAGCATTCCTCAGCTCTTTTTTGACCACAGCCGCATTTTACAGAATTCGGCCTTAGTAATCTCATTGTTATCCTCTATGTACATCTTATAAAGATTCCTCTTTTCCTCAAACTCCTACGAATAGCTGCTGTCATCCACTGAGGATTCTGCTTTTTCAGCTTACTTTTGGACACCTTTGGAATGAATTTACATTGTGAATCAAGTAAAACCCCTGAAATCTTTCCCACATCTCATTTACAGACTCACAGTCCAGGAGTGTCTCCCATTTTGTTTCACTTAGATATGAGCGCATCCTGTCAAAGTTTGCTCGCCTAAAATTAAAAAATTTTTGTTTTTGGAGACACCTTTTTAACTTCCCATGAAACCTCAAAATTAATAGTAGAGTGATCACTTGTCCCAAGTGGCTCCAGTACCTCAACATTGCTAATTCTATCTGGGTCATTACAGAGCAGCAAATCTAAAATTGCCTTCTCTCTTGTAGGTTTATTAACAGACTGCACCAAAAATTATCATTTATGACATCTAGAAATTCTTCCTCCCCCTACCCTGTCCTTTCACCATTTCCCAATCAATACCAGGATAATTTAAGTCTCCCATAATAATAGTCCCTCCTCCTCTACAAGCTTGCGTAATCCTCTTAAGGAGCATTTCATTGACTGTACTGTCCAAAGCTGGTGGTCGATAGCATACACCTATGTTTAAACCAGTCTCGTGTTTGCCAGTGAGCCTGACCCAGATATCTTCACAAGGCACGGAATATTCAATTTCAGGAATTTCCTGCACATTTATGTTTTCGTTCACATAGAGTGCTACACCCCCTCCTCGCCTATTACATCTATCCTTCCTAAAGAGCTTATAACCTTCTACATTATATTCATCTCCATCCTTTTCACTAAGCCATGTCTCTGTAATCCCAACTATGTCATAGCCTTCACTAATCACAACGGCCTCAAGTTCTCGAAATTTATTTTTAATGCTTCTTGCATTTAGATAAAAACATTTCAGGTTATCATGAACGCTCTTCCTTCGATTTCCCATGCGCCTGCTGCTCAAAGCCCTCACCATGCTTTTTTGCTTTAAAAATATATCATCAATAGTGCATGTAACGCTGTCAGCCTCCATCAGGGCAGTCTGCATTTCCCTCTGTGTAACACTCTCTAACCTCCTGCCCCCCCCAAGTCCCTAGTTTAAATAACTCTCTGCTACCCTCAACATACGCTGACCCAGTGCAAAGGTACCCCTCCGGTTCAGGTGTAGCCCATCCGCTTGAACAGGTCACCCCTGTCCCAGAAGTAGTTCCAGTGCCCCATAAACCTATACCCCTCTTTCCTACACCAGGTTCAGAGCCACGTGTTAAACCTCCAGATAAAATTCTGCTTCCCTCTGCTTGCACGCGTGGTACCGGTAGAATCCCGGAGAACACTACCGTGGAGGATCTGCTCCTAAGCTTTTCAGCTAATTCAACAAATTTGCTTTGCAGAACCTCAAACCTACCCTTACCTATGTCATTAGTCCCAACATGGACCATGACAACTGGATCCCTCCCCGCTCTGGCCAGGAGCTTGTCCGCGACGCTCCAGGAGGTCTCCTACCTGGGCACCAGGCAGGCAACACACCGTCTGAGACTCCTTGTCGCGCGAACAGACTAAACTGTCTATTCCTCTAAGTATTGAGTCCCCCACTATCAATAACTCTCTCTTTTCTGAGGGGTAGAGGCCAACAGGGTGCCCTGCTGCTCATCAGTCCCCTCACTCTCAGGGTCAGGGGCCAATCGAGGAGTTCCTGCAAGGGCGGAATCGGTTGGACACCTCAACCACTGGAGGAGCTGTCGCTGTCACGGTGTGCACGCCCTTTCCTGCGCTGACGTCCTACCGTCACCCAACTTTCTCTCCCTGCCTGCTCTGGGGTCCCCCACACCACCCTGCTTTGGCGTACAGACCATTTCTCTCAACGACATACTACTTAGTTCCTCTAGGAACTCTACTGATTGTGAACTATGTCGTGCGCTTAACTGGCCCTGAAGAACAAGGATCTTGCTCTCCAGATGCTCAATTAGCTGGCACCGGTGACAGACAAACCCACCCTGGAAATCTCTTTCCAAAAGTGCGATCATCCTGCAAACCGTCACATAGTTTTGGCCACATTTTGAACCCCCTACCTAATGAACTCGCTCACCCTAGATAACAAAGAAAATTACTAATGCCGAGACAGACGCTCAGGAACCACAATTTATTAATTAATTAACCTGAGAAGCCCGAAGCAGCAGTCACAATAGAAACCGTGGGGAAACTATGTGAATGGATAATAAGCCTCTTTTAACAGGGGCTTAGTTTTAGTGAACAGAAATGAAATACCAAATTGAGAAACTCTATCGATAATAAGCACTCCTAATAAGCCCACTTGAATTTATCTAGACCCGCACGATGAATATACTAACCTAAAAAGTCTCACAAGGCTTAGCTGAGAACCTAGATAAAAGACTGGCTATACTGCGCCCAGGAGAAACTGGAGGAGGGAGGAGGCGGAGCACTCGGTAAAAGCTTTCGTTTAAATTCAAAGGTAACCGAACGGACGACTAAAAGTGACTGCTGTCCTATTGACTAAATACTAAATCTCAGATCCCCAGCCAAAAAGCAAACAGTAACTATCTAGCTAGCCAGCCACAAATACAACCAAGAGTAACCGAGATAAGAGTTAAGCCTCGGTTCCCTTTAATTAAAACGGACCCGAATAAACAAGTCGTTTTACTTCGTGAGCTTAACTATACACGGTACCTCCCCAACAAGCTGTCGCTGAGCACTCAAACAAGCAGTTAAACTTTAATCAGCTGATCAAGGCACCGAACCGGAGGAAAATACAAAAATAACGTAATATGCAATGTGTTTAATCAGAAGAGCCCTTCGATGATAATAAAATGCGAAAAAGACAAAAACCCCGGTTCGCGTTAATATTCAAGCTTGGAAATGCGTTTATGCGGTAATGCAGTCAGGATAGAGAACGAAGGGGACTAAAAAAACCCCGGTGAACGTCAATATTTATTGGCTAGAAGACTGTATGAAAGGCAAGCGACCAAGTATGAAACCAAGCCAGATAGTTAGATATCGGTAATTTGATATATTCCTGGCGTTGAGAGCTTACAATAGTTCGTTAGCTAAATCAGCTACAGAAAAAGCAGGCGACAGTGTACCTCAGTCCTGAAAAAACAACTCTGACTTACTTTGTATATCACACAATTCACTAAGTTAGACAATTACTTAAAGCGTTTAGTTTATTCTTTAAATTTAGCGTTTGAATTTATTTTACTTTACCTTACTTTTGCTCCCGGAGACTGAAACCCCTAAAAAACCCCCAAAAACCCCGTCGCCTTTGTTTGACCAGATTAGCGACTTAATTTGGCTGTTTGCTCACCAAGTTGTTAAATGGGGAAAAAGGGGAAAAAAAGATGGAGGAAGATTCTCCCTGCCCCTAATGCGACAAAGGTTATACCTCGGGAGCAAATTGTCTAATCTCTAATACTGTTTGAGCCTGAACACACAAATTAATTTCAGATAACTCCGTTTAAACAAGAGTAAAACTTCAGATTCGATCCCACACGTCTTCCTCTGTCTCAACTCAAGCAGAATACACACCAACGAACAGCGCTACAGCACAGCCAAGAGGTCAGCCTCAGTCTTGCCTCAGAAATGTAGAAAAAAAAGGAGTCGAGTGGGTCATCTAACAGAGAAGCTCAGGAATGTATGTTTACATGCATGCAGTAATGCAAGTAGAATCTATGTCCAGATCAAGAACACATTTTTGGCCAATCTAAACTGATGAACCAAAAAATTTATACCGCTCACAGGTGCAGTGAATAATGTTGATCATTTCATAACAATGGCACATGTCAAGGTCTGCAGACAAACTTGTGGTTTCCATTCAGACATCTTTTCATATTTTCGAGGTCCCCTTACCTTCAAATAATTTGGAGGGTTGTGATCAGTGAGTGTCTTAGATAATACTAAAGTGTCATCAAGAAAAACATTAACACAGCAATCCAAAAACTCTCTTAAGACATCATTTACCAATGCATGTAACACAGCAGGAGTCTTGGTAAGACCAAAGGGCATAACCAGATATTTATATTAAACTTGAGGGTTTATGTGTAATGTGTGGTGTGTGGTTCATGCTTGGGGAACACTTGTATCGATTGGGAGTCAATAATGCAACAATGATCAGTCTAAAAGCGGCGTCTAGAAAAAGACGTTGCCACAAGAGCCTTAATCAAAGGCGAACTGAAAGGCAATAAAACACCCAAATGAAAGGACAAATCACTCCTTTAGGAAACAAACCCTGAGAAGTAAAAGATAGCAACCGAAGTTTCAGGAGTGACAATTTAAGGACATGCCCGAGCTACGGCGCAGTCCAAGTCGAAACTCTCTCTAATCCTTCCCACGGATAGAGTCCGTGAATAAGCAGAAAGGAGGAGAGCCTAAACCAACTGCCAACAAAACAAAGGGCAGCCTAAGAGAACTAGAACTACCAGAAACCTTCTAGTTCACAGGTGAAAATTCTAAGACCTCAAAACGTGATCTAAACTGAATTCAGAAAATAGACTCTCACTTCAGGTGTACTAGTTAAACACTGAAGCACAGTCCTGCAGAACTGAGAGGATTAAATAAGTTCTGTGCAGCTGGCGCTAATCAGCATCACCAAGCCCCTCAAAATAGTCCCTAATTAGCCGATTAGCCACATTAGCACTGGGATAATAGAACCAACTAAACTGGACAGGACTCCCCACTCAAGAAATGGCCCAGAAGTTCCCACGGCAATCTGCCGACAAAAATCTGAAATCAGACCAGGGTCCAAAATATGTCTAGAGGGAACCTAACTACATTCCTCCGGGCCATATCCCGCCCAATCAACCAAAAACTGGGCACCCTGAGCCACATGCCTCTTTGGCACAATATGTTGAACAGTGTACACAGGTCCCCCATCAACCATTCTGGGAGCCAGAGGTGATTTGTCCATGGGAGCCAACACGCTTGTACTGACTGGTTTAAGGCATGAAACGTGGAAGGTGGGATGGATCATCATAGACTGAGGTAATTGCAGTTGCACAGTTACCGGATTTATCTTTTTAATAATCTTTAAAGGACTGATGAACCTCTTAGCAAGCAAACAACCCCAGCAAATTGGCCTTTTTAGGAGAACGTGCACCATAGCCAAGTTAAATTTTAGATTTTTTTTTTTTTTTTTTGCTGTTATCTGTACACCCAGACAAAGCAGATTTTTGGCATGCCAATAAATGCCAATGAATGACAGATGTGAATGCACTTTATCCACTGTCAGTACCTGCGAGCTTTCCCTAGCTAACTGCGGCTAACCAACCACCAACCACACCCTAATTCCTTTAGTTAGCTAGCTTGAATTAGATGGCTTAGGTGTCCTAAAGACAACTAGGTCACCGTGCTTGGATAAAAGTTTTTGTGATGTACTTACGCGGATGTTTGTTGAGGTAATGATAGACGTCCGGATACTCAAGAGATGGCCATTTCTTCAGGTCGTTTGACCACTGGTCCCCTGGGATTTTGTACAGACAAAGTCCAAGACCGATAAGTTTTAATTTGGTCAAATACCTTGCCTTTCCATCTCCATTTAGAGTTTCTAGATACTGGAAGGCCATGTTACTGTAAAAAAAATAAACAGTTCAGGTGAAAGCTTGCAAGACAACAAGACACCGGTATCTTATTTCCTGTGGGCAAAGAGGGGGGTGCGGTCGGTTTGTTTTCCCCCAAATTGAGATGGCGGCGCATCCGTGACGTCAATGCTGACTTCGAGAATGAACCCAATACGGCTTACATTTGCGGTAAACTGGGACAGCAAGGTGTTAAAGTAATTCTGACTTTGTGCCAAGAAGTTCGTACATTTACCTGGCTGACCAGAATAACGAGCCGGCAAAGCTCATTTTGGTTTGTGATCAGCGTAAGATGTTGCTGATTCGGAGTGTAGGGGGGCGGGTGCTGGACATGTAAAAGGATTAAACATAGCTAATTCATCAGTAAGCAGTTTTACTTGATTGAATAAAGCCAACTTTTTGCTTTCCTGTTCAGCCAAATTTCTAATAAGTTCATCTGGTGTTCTTTCAAATGCTTAATAAATTTCACTGTTAGCTTCCATGACTGAATCAAAGTCGCTGACTCTCGGGTTTGGCTTCAGTGTACTGTAATGTGTGGTGCGTGGGTCGGAACACTTGTATCGATTGGGAGTCAATAATGCAACAATGTTCAGTCTAAATGCAGCATCTCGAAAAAGACGTTGCCACAAGAGCCTTAATCAAAGGCGAACTGAAAGGGAATAAAACCCCAAAACGAAAGGAGAGAATCACTCCCATAGGAAACAAACCCTGAGAAATAAAAGATGGCTACAGAAGCTTCAGGGGTGAAAAAATAAGGACATGCCCGAGCTAAGGCGCAGTCCAAGTAGAAACTCTCTCTAATCCCTCCTACGGATAGAGTCCGTGAATAAGCGGAAAGGTGAGCCTAAACCGACTGCCAACAAAACAAAGGGCAGCCTAAGCGAACTAGAACTACCAGAAACCTTCTGGTTCACAGGCGACAATTCTAAGACCTCAATATGTGATCTAAACTGAATTCAGAAAATAGACTCTCACTTCAGGCGTACTAGTTAGACACTGAAGCGCAGTCTGGCAGAATGGGAGGATCTGTGCAGCTGGCGCTAATCAGCAATCACCACGCTCCTCAGAATAGTCTCTGATTAGCTACATTAGTACTAGGACAATAGAACCAACCAAACTCTACCCATGACATTATAAAGGCAGTCTTCCATTTGTCGCCCTTCCAGATACTCACTAGATGGTAGACATTGCATAAATCCAGCTGAGTGAAGTAATTTGCCCCTTGGACACGTTCATAAGCAGAGTTCATGACTGGAAGAGGGTATATATTTTGAATTGCAATTTTATTCAAACCTCGATAATCTATACATAGATATAACCCTCCATCTTTTTTGCCCACAAAGAAAAAGCTAGCTGCTGCTGGAGAGTTGAGTTTTGCTGGCCGGATCAATCCATTAGACAGTGCTTCCTGTATGTAATCTTCAATTGCCTTCATCTCTGGAATAGACAAGGAGTATACTTGGCCACAACGAGGCATAGTGCTAGGCAACAGGTCAATAGCACAATCATAGGAAAGGTGAGGTGGCA
Source organism: Gymnothorax javanicus (assembly GCA_029692085.1). Lineage (NCBI taxonomy): Eukaryota > Metazoa > Chordata > Actinopteri > Anguilliformes > Muraenidae > Gymnothorax > Gymnothorax javanicus. The sequence goes on from CM056197.1 coordinate 18,786,453, forward strand.
GAGAAGTAGCTTTGACTTTGCTAATGACGGCATATCTGGTAGAACATCCCCTCCCAAAGGCTGAGTAAGTGGAACACTGAGTTTGGTGGTGTTAGTTAAAACTGGATGAGACTCCTGTCTTTCTTGGCGTCATTCTCAAAGTCGCAAGTCCGGCTAACAGCAACGCAAAGCTCGTCCAGATCTGCTGCACTATTACTTGACTCGGTCATGCTATCAGGGCTATAGATATAATGTTATGACTTGAAAATCACAACAAAGAAAACCAGCAATGACAACTTAAACAAGTTTATTCTTCACTGATTAGGTCCAAAAATTTCTATAAATAATCCACTGTGCAATCTTATAATAACACTCTAATGCCACTATGTAACTCTGATGCCAAAACAAAAACCCTCACCGAGGAAAATCACAGCATTTATAAAGACTAGGGCTGTGTCCGAAATCACTCACTACTCACTATATAGTGCACTATATAGGGGGTTCGCCATTTTGTAGGGCTGTCCGAATTGTTTGTAAGAATTTTTATCCCCTATATAGTGAACTCATTACATCCCACAATCCACCGCGAAATCTAGCGAACATCCGATGGTCACTAACCCAGCTATACATCCCATCATGCATTGCACACAAACCGAAAAGCTCCGAAAGAGCTGCGTTTAGTCAATGGAGTTTGAAAACAGGCACGAGATGTTTATTAGCTTCAGGCGCGAAAATGTTTTTTTTTTTTTTTTGTAATTGGAAACCAAGCAGCGCAGGAGACCCGTTTTTTTTTTTTTTACACAGGATATAAATGGACATTTAGGTACTATTAAAATGAATAATGATGAGTTAGAGGACAAAAAATAGATGACGATATTAAAAATTTATGGCAAAAGTTATTATTTAAACGATAATGGTAACAAACACAGTGGGAATTATACACCGTTCGGTTATAACAGAAATACGCCCAAATCCTTCAACTGAAGTTGAACAGGTAGGATTTAATTTTGCGACAGCAATGACGCTATTAAAGGTGCACTATCTGCAAGTTTGTTTACTTTCTGCGTGATTATATTTTAGTCTCAATTCGCCGACATCTCTCCACGATCCGCTAGCTGCCTGCCCCTAAATTCACTGTAAAAAAAAAAAAACCCGGGCTCTGGAGACCACACAGGCATCACAAACTGCAAATAAACCATAACAAACCATCCCGGCCAATCACCGACAAGAGTTGACAGTTATGGAAGCATGGGAAGGAGGGAACTATTGGAGGGAGGGGCGGGCTACCTCTGTTTTGTTTGAGTTTGAATGTCAACAGAAGTGAAAGTAAACTAACTTGCATAGTGCACCTTTAACAGCTGTGACAAAACGAGCCAGGTAGTGTCCGAAAGCATTTCTTCCCTCTGCCAATGAGCTCACTGTATAGTCACCTACATAGTGAGTCCCCTTTATAGTGAGTAAGGAATAGTGAATGAGTGAGTGATTTCGGACACAGCCTAGGATTATTCTGGAAAGATCTAAAGGAGTCCTGGGTGATCCGGCCCCCTCCAGGCAAGAAGAAGCCAGAAACTTCTAGAAAGCACTAGTCTATTTCATCACAAACAAGTGGTATTGCATCAGATGATGTTTTGCTACAGACATACCACCAGAGGGCGCTAAAGGATGAACAAAATAAATAGCTGACCAGCAAGGCAGCAAAACCAGTATGTACAAATCTCCATTTGCAAATGATATACAGTGCTTTACATAAAACACTCATACATAACAATAAGCACACATGAAGTTAGGCAAAAAGTACAAGATTTATTTTAGAAATACAAAAAATAAGATCTTAATCAATAATTCTCAGGTTCAGGGCACAAAGCTCTGAAGATCCAGTCAAAAAACTGTAGAAGGCATTCTAAAGGGTTCCACACAACAAATGCTGAGGTGTATTTAAATACCAATGAAAGCCCAAGCGAGAAGTTCGCTAAAAAAAAAACACTCAAAAGATAAATTAAAAGTCCTCAAACTGTTCAAACAGAAGATTCAAAAGAGTCCAGAAAGTCCTCTTGTTTCAGAGTCCTTCCCCGAGTGTTTGGAGCATGTAAGATCATGACCGAATTCTCTTCTTCTTCTTCTTCTCTTTCTTTTAAAAATGGCAGTTCACAACTAATTAAGTGTTAGAAAAAAAAAACCCTAGCAACTTCATTTTTCATCCCTTGTTCATCTAAAAGTGCTTCAACACTCTCAAATCTTCCATATTTTGCAACCATCTCTTGGAACACCTGCCTCTGTGATCTATATTTTCTACATGATAATAACAAGTTTTCCACATTTTCTAAAACGCTGCACATTAAACATGAGCCATTACTTCTTCCTAGGATGTGCAGGATCGCATTTAATCGGATATGACCTAATCTTAATCTTGCATATAATACCTCTTCCCTCCTATTAGCGCCTAAATATTTTTTTTCCTCCCACATTTTGCTGTATTTTATGGTGATGCTTTGCCTTATTTTCCCCATCCCATTCCTGCTGCCACCAACAGAGAATCTCATTCCTAATTTCAGGTTTTACTTCACCTTTTCCCATAGGTACAATAATTTTAATCTCTTCCCTTTATGCCCCTTTAGCAATTTGGTCCGTCTTTTCATTCCCTTGTACTCCAATATGCGCTGGAACCCAGCAGAAGTCCACAATGAGACCTAACCTTTGAATATTGAGAAGGACAGTTTGCACCTCAATAACTAAATCCTCCCTTACAGACTGGTCCGAGCATAAACTTCGTAATGCTGAAATCAAATCAGAACATACAACTGTTGTGAACGGTTTGTTTTCCTTGATCCATTGTAAGGCTGTTATTAAACCAACCTTTTCTGTAGTGTACACAGATAGATTATTACTAATCCTATATCCTAGTTTTTTTTTTAAATTAAATTCAGGAATATACATCCCTATTCCACATTTTCCTGTTTGTAGATCCTTGAATCCATTTGTATACACTTTCAAATATCCATAATAATTGGAGTCAATCAGTGGTGGCTTGTGAATTGGCAATAGGGGAGGCTCGAGCAATCCCTTAAAGTTAATGATCGGTCATCACCTGTTTTCAATCATTCATTTGAATTACCATTACAGAAACTTCGAAAACTCTCAACATTATCGGGTGTCGCCAGTTTTCATTAATAACGCATACCTGTCAACTCTCACGCACTCGGTGTAAGTTTAAGTGGCATATTTACATTCTCCTGCTGGAGTCAGCAATTATTCAATCAACGCGTATGTAAGAGATTCTCGCACGGAATTGAAGTCCTTGTGCATGGAGGGGTTGGAAGCAATGGAATTGCATAAAGGCGTTTCAAATGACCTTATTTTACTTAAACAATCATGAAACACATGCATTGCTTACAAACCCTGAGTAAAGAAAAGCGTGAGAAGTCCAGAGTCACAATTAGTATGCGTTATAAATGAAAACTGGCCACACCTGATAATGTTGAGAGTTTTCAGAGTTTCTGTAATAGTTATTCAAATGAATGATTGAAAACAGGTGATGACATATCATTGACTTCAAGGGTTTTCTCGAGCCTCCCCTATTATTGCCAGTTCACGAGCCGCCACTGGTGTCAATATATTCGGCTAAAATCAGCAAAATATTCAATATCATTAATTTCGCTCTTTTTATCTAATAGAAATACGTTTGTCTCAGGGGGAGGGCAGGTGGTATCTTGCTCAAAACCACTGGGGGACTATATTCCATTTCTTCAAGTCCACACTGTTTAATCCAATTACCAATTTTCCATCCAAAACCTTTTCCATCCTTCATATATTCCCAACAATTATTCAGTGTATATGTTGCAGGGTTGTCAATGCTCCCCTCTAATCTGAACCAATATACTAATAACAGTTTGGTTCGCCTAAGACGCAGCGGAATTTCTCCAGCCTCTATCAGTAATGCACTTCTTGGTGTGGTTTTAACAGCTCCGATCGCCAGTCAAATTGCTTTATACTGAATTCTGTCTAGTTTTACCGAAGAAGATTTTGAGGGTTTGGAGCGCAATGGTTATATGTCCATTTTAGCACTTTTGAGAAAACCTCATTTGAAACTTTGTGAATGCTGTATTAAATGAAAGCACTGAAGGTTCTGCCCATGATGGTCGGCGGTGGTTGGCCCCGACCAGCACTCGGAATGCACCGATCAGCACTTGGAATCCACCGACCACCACTCAGTTCAGATAGGGCTTTTCCCGACCGGAACATTTTTTCAAAGATGAGTTAAGATGATTGCAGCCAGTGTCCAATAAAACATAGAAACAAAACATAAATGACTCTAAATATTCCCCCCCTCTTATTTTCAGAATAACGAACTTTCGTTTTCGACCCACGCCCCGTCTGCGCTGGTCTTGATATTGAAAAACCTGCCCAACAATGATGGAAACACCGAGTGCCATCCGAGCCCGCGTGTGCTGGGTATTCGTGGGCAAATTGAATCTGAGGCTGTGGGGAAATGATCGCTGCAAAAGACAGGTGAAATGGGGAAAAAAAAGCCACTAGATGGCAGTATTGACAATTTTTTTTGTTAAGCCCAGTCTGGAGCTAGGTTGGGGCATGTCCTGGGCATGCCTCAGAGGGGGCTGGACAAGAGTAGATGAGGAGAAAAATTGAGAGAGTGGAAGAGAAGTTGGAGAAATTGCAAGGAGAGATTGTGGAAGGATACATTTGACCAGACCTGTCACTCTTTTCAAGACCTGTGAAGATTTTTGTGGATTTTTGCCTGTGTTGGAGCATTTTCCTGTCCCAGGACATCGCAACACAGCAGCCCATCTCAATTACCAGGGGACTGTAAATATCTCTTTCTTTTTTATTTCAATCTTGGTCAGTAGGGTAGAGTGTAGATTAGTTCTAAGTGTTTGTTTAATTAAATCTGTTGAAGTTGAAGAATTTTGTCTGTCATCCCTTGCTGTCCGTGACGCCATAACAAATTGGGGCCATAACAAATTGGGGGCTCGGGTCCGGGATAGACCATTGTGCGAGTCATTTATTGAAAATCTGAAATTTCAAATTGTGAAATTGTTTTTTGAATTTTCCTAGATATATATTGGCAGATCAACTGCAATGGATGATTTCTTGGCATCACCAACCGTAGAGGTTTTGAAGTCTTTTAAAAAGACAGAACTGCAAGAAATATGCAGACAGTTAGAGCTGACAGATGTAAAACCAGCCATGCGAAAAGCAAGACTGGCTAGAGAGATTGTTGAATAGTACATTGATGAAAATGTGTTTGCACCAGGAGATCTGGAACAGTTTCAGTGGAAAATCAAAATGTAGAAATAGAACTTAAATTAAAAATGCTAGAGATTGAAAGGGAGGAAAAAGAGAAAAAAAAAGGCAGTTTGAGTTAGAAAAATTAGCAAGAGAAAAAAAAAAAAGAGAAAGAGAGGAAAGAGCAGAAAAAAGAGAGACAGAGACAGAGAGATTTCAATTTAGAAAAAATTAGATAGAGAAGAAAGGCTCCAAATGGAGCTACTAAAATCAAAATGCAAGCTGAAAACAAATTTAAGGCTAGCCAGGAGGTAAAGCTGGTGCCTCCATTCTCAGAGAAGGAGGTTGATAAGTATTTCCAGTGCTTCGAGAAGGTAGCTAAGAGTTGTCAGTGGCCAAAGGAACACTGGCCTCTGATGTTGCAAACTGTCCTCAAAGGGTAAAAGCTCAACAAGCCTATTCGGCTTTGTCTGCAGATGATTCCTCTGATTATGAGGTTGTCAAAAAGGTTATTTTGACAGCTTATGAGTTAGTTCAAGAGGCTTACTGACAGAAATTCAGAGGTCTGAAGAAATCTGACAATCAGACTTATGTGGAATTTGCTAATGAGAAGAAGGTTTGCTTTGAGCGCTGGTGTACTTCTATGGAGGTCAAGGATGATTTCAACTCACTAAAAGAGATGGTGTTAGTTGAAGAATTCAAGAACTGTGTCAAGGATGATATTAAGACCTACCTTAATGAGAAGCAAGCACTGAATTTGCAATCAGCTGCCAAGTTTGCAGACGAATATGTTCTCACACATAAGTCCAAATTTCAGTCTAGCAGTAACAACAGATGGTCCCAATTTCAGAAGAAAGGTAACGGTGATACCCAAGATTCCTCACCCAAAGACAAAGACAAATCTGGTGATGGTGCTCAGAAATCCAGTCAAAAGTCTGATCAAAGTGTGAAAGCTGACAGTGACAAAAGTGGTTTAGTTTGCAATTATTGCAAGAAATCTGGTCATATTACAACTAACTGTTGGTTCCTTAAAGCTAAGAAAGAAAAAGAAAAGGATACCAAACCCAAAGCTTTTGTGAAGACAAGGTTAGAAACCCCTGTAGTAGATGACCGATCTGCTAAATTGCCTGCTCCTTGCGAGGCTAAGAAGCCTGATACATGCTCAATTTGTGAGGGAGGAATTTCTTCCATTTGTGTCAGAGGGATTTGTGGCTCTGAATGAGCATTCTCCTCCTGTCCCCATATATATCCTAAGGGATACCGGAGCTTCTCAGTCACTTTTGTTGATGGACTCCTTGGAGTTATGTGATGAGACCGCTTCTGGGGATTTCATACTTGTACAACGTATTGAAGGGAGGACTGTATCTGTACCCCTGCGCTCTGTATTCTTGAAGTCAGATTTAGTTACAGGACAGGTAAAGGTAGGACTTATGTCAAGTCTACCTATCAAGGGTGTTTCTCTGTTGCTAGGCAATGACCTGGCTGGGGGCAATGTAGTTCCCCCTGTTCATCTTACTTCACAGCCGAGCACTGAAGATGGCGATGAAGACCCATCTCTGTATTCTTCCTGTGCAGTGACCCGTGCTATGGCCAAGAAGGCTCAAGAAGAAGATGATGTGGTGCCGTCCAGCACATTAAATAGTCATGACTCAGGTGGTTTGCCTCATGACTCTGTTCAGCCTACTATGGTTTTTCCGTTTGAGGACTTATCAGACACTTTTATCAGTTCTCTGTTCAGCCAGCCAGATGGGTCTGGTGATTCTGGTGTGTCTGGAGACTTGTCTCTGACCAGAAAGCGGCTGATTCAGGAGCAAACCAATGATCCTGAAATTTGTGTACTAAAGAAGAGAGCCCTTCCTGATGAAGAAATAGACACAGTTCCAGTTGGGTATTATCTCAAGGATGGAGTGTTGATGCGGAAGTGGCGCCCTCCTGATATCCTGCCAATGCAGATTGGGCAGTGGTCAAGCAAATTGTTGTTCGAAGGTCTACAGGAATGAGATCTTAACAATGGCTCATAGTTTGCCTTTAGGAGGTCATCTTGGTGTTAACAAGACTGTTGACAAGATCATGAAACACTTCTTCTGGCCTGGACTTGGAAAGATGTTTCCAACTTTTGCAAAACCTGTCACATTTGTCAGGTAGTTGGAAAACACCAGTTAGACCCACCTGTAGCTCCATTGCAGCCTATCCCAGCATTTGGGGAGCCCTTCTCCAAGGTCATCGTTGATTGTGTTAGTCCATTACCCAAGACTAGATCTGGAAATCAGTACTTGTTGACAATCAGGTGTGCATCTACCAGATTCCTGAAGCCATACCTCTACGCAAACATCAAGGCAACTGCAGTCTCGAAGGCTTTGATAAAGTTCTTCACGTTGTTTGGCCTTCCCAGGGAAATTCAGTCAGATCAAGGTAGCAATTTCACTTCTGGATTGTTTCAGCAGGTTGTGTATGAACTAGGTGCAAAAGCAGATTCTTTCAGTGCCTATCATCCAGAGAGTCAGGGTGCCTTAGAGCGGTTTCATTCCACTCTCAAGGCAATGGTGAGGATTTATTGTGATGACCATGAGAAAGACTGGGATGAAGGTGTTCATTAGCTGTTGTTTGCAGCTAGAGAAGCAGTGCAGGAGTCTACTGGATTCAGCCCGTTTAAGCTAGTGTTTGGCCATGAAGTGAGAGGACCTTTGCTATTGTTGAGTGAACAATGGCAAGAGAAAGAACATATCAGTCTGTTAGACTATGTTAGCAAGTTCAAGGAAAGACTGCGTGCAGCTTGTGACCTAGCCAAAGAGAACTTGAAATCAAGTCAGGGGAAAAATGAAAACTTGGTATGATCATAAGGCTAGAAGCCGTGAGTTTAAACCAGGAGACAAGGTCCTTGTGTTGTTTCCCTTGCAGTCCAATCCATTGCAGGCTAGATTTCATGGTCCTTATGAAATTCTGACAAAACTCAATGATCTCAATTACATTGTGAAGACTCCAGATAGGAGAAAGCCAAAACAGTTGTGTCACATTAACATGCTGAAGACTTATCATGATAGGAATGCTAGGGTTGCAGCTGTCACTTCAGATCCTCCTATGGCCGAGACTTGTGAAGATGAGGGGAGTTTCAAGATGATGAACCTAGAATTAAAGCTGAAGTTCTTTCATGTAAATTGTCAAATTCTGAAGTGTTGCAAAATCTTGATGTAAAAAACTCCAGCACTTAGAATCCTCACAGAAAGATCAGTTTGAGAGGTTGATCAAGAAATATAAAGATCTATTTCCTGATGTTTCCAAAGAGAGTTTCTATAGCCTCTCATGATGTAGATGTTGGTGATGCCAAACCAATAAAACAGCATCCGTGCGGATGAATCCTGAAAAGAGAAAGATTGCTGAGAAAGAGGTTGAGTACATGTTAGAACATGATATTATCAGACCCTCTAACTCAGATTGGAGTTCACCCTGTGTTCTAGTTCCAAAACCTGATGGAAGTACTAGATTCTGTACAGATTATCGTAAAGTCAATGCTGTAACTAGAACTGATGTGTTTCCAATACCTAGGATTGATGATTGTATCGATAGAGTAGGGCAAGCAAAGTTTCTGACCAAGATTGATTTATTGAAGGGTTATTGGTGTGTGCCTTTAACTGAGAGGGCCAAGAGCATCTCTGCTTTTGCCACACCATCTGGGTTATACCAGTATGAAGTCCTACCCTTTGGCATGAAAAATGCCCCAGCCACGTTCAAAGGATGATACAGTCTACAATCGCCGGATTGCCACACACGGGTGCGTACATCGACGACCTGATCACATGGGTGACTCCTGGGAAGAACATCTGACAGATGTAGAGGCGTTGTTCAGCGCTTGACCCAGGCTAACCTGATTGTTAACCTGAACAAAGTGACTTTGGTTGTGCTACTGTCACGTATCTTGGCTACGTCATAGGCCAGGGTAAGGTGGCACCCATAGATGCTAAAGTCCAAGCCATCATGGACTTTCCAGTTCCTGTCAACAAAAAGCTTTTCGCCGCTTCCTTGGAATGATCGGGTACTACAAGTTCTGCAAGAACTTTGCTGAGATTGCTCTCAGTCTCACCAACCAACTGAAGAAAGGCGTAAAAGTTCACTTGGGATGAAGCATGCCAAAGAGCCTTCGATCGCCTGCAGTCTCTGCTGTGTCACTTCCCGTGCTCAAATCTCTGGACTTCAACAAACCGTTCTCCATGGCGGTCGATGCTAGCGACCAAAGCTTGTGGATCTGTGCTCCTCCAGAGAAGTGACTCTGATGACATTGAGCATCCGTGGCATACTTTTCCAGGAAGTTCAATCGCCACCAAAAGAACTATTCCACAATTGAGAAGGAGCTGTTGGCTCTGGTTCTATCCTTACAACACTTTGAGGTTTATGTTTGTACAGGGCAAAAGCCAATGATTGTATATACTGACCACAATCCGTTAATGTTTTTTGAGTAAGATGAAAAACAAGAATCAGAGATTGTTGAATTGGAGTTTGATTTTACAGGAGTTTGACTTGGAAATTAAGCATGTAAAGGGTACTGACAATGTAATTGCTGATTGCTTATCCCATGTTTGAGTATGTGTATATATATATCCGTGTTTATTAGCATATTGTATTATATGTATATATACACAAGTGTCCACTTAACCATTTTGTATTGAAAAAAGAAAAATTTTGCCTTTATGAGTCAAAATTTTCCCTTTTAGAATGGAGGTGTAATGGGAAAAAAAAAAGCCACTAGATGGCAGTATTGACAATTTTTTTTGTTAAGCCCAGTCTGGAGCTAGGTTGGGGCATGTCCTGGGCATGCCTCAGAGGGCTGGACAAGAGTATATAAGAAGAAAAATTGAGAGAGTGGAAGAGTAGTTGGAGAAATTGCAAGGAGAAATTGTGGAAGGATACATTTGACCAGACCTGTCACTCTTTTCAAGACCTGTGAAGCTTTTTTGTGGATTTTTGCCTGTGTTGGAGCATTTTCCTGTCCCAGGACATCGCAACACAGCAGCCCATCTATTTTTTTTTATTTCAATCTTGGTCAGTAGGGTAGAGTGTAGATTATTTCTAAGTGTTTGTTTAATTAAATCTGTTGAAGTTGAAGAATTTTTTGTCTGTCATCCCTTGCTGTCCGTGACGCCCATAACAAATTGGGGCCATAACACAGGCAATTATAATCGGGGCAGGGTGATTGATTTCTGTAGCGCTTGTACTTTGCATATCGAGAAAAAAAAGTTTTATTATATCAACGACAGCAAAACAAAAGGACAGTAACATTCTCGTGAGATGTTAATCCATCAGTGTTTAATAACAGTGGCGGTCGGTGGAGCGAAAAAGGGGGGCGGAAAACATAGGCTACCTTGAAACGGATGAGATTATTGACCCGATTTTTAATTATTGTTCTTGGTTAATACGTTTCCAACAATATGAATAATCCATTTGCTATTAAGTGCACAGTTTCCCTTTTAATGAAATGGCAAGGCGAGTGAATAATAAATTCAATAAAAATGTTTAATTCACGTGCCTTAATAGGTAACCAATCACGAAAAAAAATGGATTTTCCGCGTTAACTTCTGCCACATCAGACAAAGCAAGCCATCAAACCCTCGCTTCATGATTGTTTAATTGAAAACAAAAGACTGAAATGCGCACTTTTTTGCCTTCAGTTGCTGCGTTCTCTCTTTTCTTAACAAATTACAATTAGCTACACCTGAGAAGGGAGAGTTTAAGTATCTTTTATCAAGGAAAAGGACTGAAACAGATCAAGACTAATAAGCAGTTTAAAAACGTTTATCGCCCTCCTTGTTCTCTGTCCAACGGGCGCCACTGAAGAAATGTTCGAAACATAAATGACAGTTAAGTCGAATTCTGAAATTTCATCAAAAGTATTTGGATACAAAATAGAAAACAAGCTTATGAATATGGCATCTATCTATGAAAAATTAGAGGCATCTTGCTGCTACGCTAATCGAGAGCACATGAAAGAAACATTATGAAACGGGTGCTTCCCATCCTTAAATGTGATTGGCTGAGCGCATTTCCATGCCGGTATAAAATCCGTGATAACCCACTGTATTTTGAGGCAGACGGCAGCACAAAGTATCCCTCTTGGCGCCTGGTATAGCAAAACCAACTACTCTGCACTCAACTGACTCGTTAGGTTACGTTTGTTTCAAGACTTTTAGCACGCTATTTCAGTGTTAGCGAAGTCTTGCCTTTTTAACCCGCTAACCAGTTGGCTATCTACCTAGCTAGCTATAGCATTATAGAGGTAGATATCACTTTTAGCTCGCTATTTCAGTATTAGCGATAAATTGTTGATTTTTTTCTTGTATGTTTATTTTATGGGCTTTGTGTAGGGCAACCACATCCATTGTAGTGAACGCTAGCTAGTTGACAAGCTGGCTAGCAAACTAATGCACAATTCAACATATTTTCCTGGACACCGCAAGTGTGGAGGACAAAAGTCAATCTTGTTCCCTACTCGCTGCTGTTTGTAATCATATGGCCGATTAAGTTGAGAACAAAGGAAACTCTAAAACCGAAACCGAAACGTAACATAAAATTATTTAACGGGCCTTCGAGACCGGCGGGGACATTCCAAATAGCCTGCTTTCATAGTATATCTACATTAACGAGCCCAAATAGCCTGATGTGACATGATAATGGCGCTAGATGAAAAGCAATCTTAAGCGTCTGTGTTGCTTGCCAACCATTCTGTCCTCGATCTTGCTTGGTGGAAGAACGAATAGTTCTCAATTTTATTGTTGCATTATTACCAATAAATTGATTTTTTTCTTGTGTGTTTATGTAATTGGCTATATGTAGGTAACCGTTTTATAAAAAGCAAGAAGCCCCTTGAAGCAGTGGGTTACAGTGATTTTATAACGGCGGAGGGGCTCACTTTCTGCTGTCGTGCCTTAGAACGCCCTCCTCCCCTATAAAAATCACTGTAACCTACTGCTTCACGGGCTTAATCCTTAAGTAATCTTTGGTGACTCAGAGGCAATATTTGCTTTTGAACTGATGCAAAAAATTTTCCAGCTCGCGCGCTATGCGCGCTCACATTACAACAATTCCCCGACCAGCACTCCGACCCTCCTGGGCAGAACCCTTTTTAACAAAGCTATAAAATTGGGTGTGGACATATCAGAGTCCCCCTAGCTGTGCATCTATGCTTGACATACTGAAGTATTTACTCACCAGTGGCAGTCTGATGAACATTAATGTACAGTTATGGAAGGAAACACCTTTCACACTACTCAGGGTCTGTTTAACACTGACCAATGATTAGTGTAATTCAGTCTCTGTGGGAACAACAACAGGTTTTTTGGAGGGAAGCACCTTTCATACTATGCAGGACAGAGGTCACGTTAACAGAATATTTTCCGTCATTGACGGAAATATATATTTTTTTAACAATGACGGAACATTTTGAAGGCCGTCCGTCATTTTGACAGAATGTAATTCACACCCCCGTCCAACTGGTGGTGGGTGTCCTATTGTCTCGAGCATTGTCTTTGATCTGTATGATCCTGTTTTTCCTCATATTTTTGTAATATGATAATTTGCTCTTCATTTGTAAAAATATGCTGCTCTGCTGCCGGTAGACGCATTGGTCATATGCTACAAGCGCCGTCTCTGTTATGTGAACATACAGATATCTAGGTCGGGAAAGCCCGGTAGACATAACGAGTTGATAACCAACCCGTGAGGACGCTTAAGCGAGACCGGTTGTTACACTTAGTGAAGCCCAGTAATAACTGAAAGCATTGTTTATTTGCACACTTTTACTGTGTATGGGCAGAAATCATTTGTGATGTTTTATAAAGTTCATACAGCTGTAAGTTTGAACGTCCACGTAGTGCTGTATTTAACACAGTGAGCGATGTATGTCTACATGAATCACTGTCGGCATTGTGCTCCGTTAGTCAAGTTTAGCCATCAGCAGTAGCCATTGCTGTGATATAAATCGATCTCACAAGTTGTAAAGCGATCCACTATGAAGAGCTTTTTCTTCGTTGAAGTCTTGATTGCTCGCAGCAGCCATCGTGGTAATCAAATAGTGCTGTAACTCGAAAACAAAGCTCTATCTCAAAAATCTGGCAAATTTAAATCCAAGAGATCATGGCATTTAACCCACAGAGCCATATTCTATGACTTGATTTTGACCAGCGTAGTAGCTATCCTGGTTCCAGACGGAATGACTAACTGAATGACACACAAAAGTATATTAGCCATTATATGCTTAAAGTTCTGACCTCTTTTCCCAATAACTCCATCGAATGCTATTCTTCTTATTCTTTGAGTGAGGCACACTAGGTGCAACAAAAGCACATCGGTGCCAAAATGCTCTTCTTCTTCTTCTTCTTCTTCTTCTTCTTCTTCTTCTTCTTCTTCTTCTTCTTCTTTTGAGATTTACGGTGGTATAGACGCTACTAGGCGTACTGCCCTCAGGGAAAAAAAAAAAAAAAAATTAACTTAACCGTATCAAGAAAGTTCATGAAAGTTAAAAAAACCCAAATATCTATCTTATCCCCTTCTTAAATCTCCATTCTAAACTTAACTTTTCTGTCACCTGACCCAAAAAACCCTCTCTCCAAAATCCCTTGAATTTCTTCCTTTAACATCCATTATTCCTAAAAATTTCTGTGCTGCATCTATCACCATTTTGATTCTCTGTTCTACTTTCAAGGTCTCTAGAACATATCACCACCATTGCAATAAATGCCAAAAGTGTCTTCTTTCCATTCTTATGAAATTCTCATCTGGTTTTTCAATTTCCTGAACCCTAGCCTGCTCTTTCCCCACCTTTTTCTTTTCCACTGCACCCTCTTAATTGCCTCTGCATATGACATTCTCCCCGTGTTCTTATTCTTTCCACCTCCTGTTCTTTTTTCCTTCTTTCACACTCCAATGCTTCAACTTCATGGTTTCCCCAACAATGAAAAACACACTATCTGAGCCTTAGTAGTGCACTCATCCTCCAAACAATCTTCTTTCCCACATTTTCTAAATCTATGTATCCTACTCCTACAAACTGCAGCCACATGTCTGTACTCCTGACCCCAGTAACATCTGAGTGGTGTCTGACATATTCTCACTCCGATAACTGACATAATCTAAAAATACTCTCTCAGGTAACTCAGATTTAAATTCAATAGAACGGATTGACTTTCCTTCTCCCTCCTCCCTTAGTGTTCTCAGCCTCCTTTAGCTCACAAACTCCTTCCATATTCAAAAAAATCACTGGCTCAACTTCGATAGCGCACGCCTTATAACCCCTTAATGTTCGTGTTTCTTTTCATTGGAAAACAAACCACATTTTTTCAGATCAAACATTGTAATTACAATAATTTACATTCCACTACTACCGTTTCCACCCGTATGTTCTCTCTCACTGCCTTTACGTCTGCGATTTCACTTTTTATAAATCTTCCTACTTAATGCACATCACTAAAAAGACCATTTGCACGATATCCTATTGCTGCAGCCTTTTATTCCCACAACATATTCTTCTTCCCCACTTTCATTCCTACTTCCCTTTTTCCTTTTCTTTTTTGTACTTTCTGTTACATCGCACTCCTTATTTCAAATCTCCCGTTTGACAAACAATTTCCCAGTAAAACGTGCGTAAATTCAACCCTTCTCGCACGTCTCCAACGCACCAACCACTGACCTCCGAAATGCTATTCTTACAGCGCCTCGGCGTTTTATACTGCTGAACAGGAAGTGATTGCTTCCTCACTGAACTGCAAGAGGAGCCTGAGTTGAGTGGTCTTACCAGCTCCCCCAGCTGGTCTGGATAATAATTGCGTCTGCCAGTCGTGACGACAGGTCATGATGATACAATGATCTGAAGCCCAAAGTAGTCTCTGCATGCAAGAGTACTGAATACAAACTGCCCATTTTATTAGAACCTCCTTCCAATCACATTACATCATATCTCTTATCTCTTTCCCTTCCCCTATTGGTTGGCATGTTTTCTATGGGATTTTCTAGAAAATATTGGTGCCATACAGAGGTATTTTCTATGGAGCCCCTAAGGGGACATTGAGAGAAAAAAAATAAAGAAAAAAAAATCGGGTCAATTTTACGAGATCTCGCAATAATTTTGCGAGATAACGTAATAACATTGCAAGATAACGCAATAACTTTGCGAGATAACGCAATACTTTTGCGAGATCTCGCAATACTTTTGCGAGAACGCAATAACATTGCGAGATAATGCAATACTTTTTTTTACTTCCGGGTCATTCAGTAGGCGCTAACCATATGAACCCACAGTGTATCTGGATGTGTTGCTGGTGGAGGCTGCAGTTGTCCATATGCTTATGAAAAAAGATAGTTTGGTAAGTTATTCTTGTTTTATTGTGCATGCACAGAAAGTAAAGCAAAACTCTTTGTAACTGCAACTAATGTTAACGTAGTTGATATGGCACGTTCAGTGTTAAACTTCAGAGAAAGATGTTTGTTGTTGACGCTATTATACTTTAAAACTGTCACATTTTAGAACTGTCTGCAATGGAGGAAGATGTCAGAGCTTTCCTGAGAGCGAGAGGAGTATCGGAGGAGAGCATAAATGCCATGTAGCAGGACAAGGTAGACTAAGGTTTAATGTTATAGTCCGAATAAATAACATGACCTGTACAGTGCAATTGTTTTAATGTTAGAGCTATTGTAGTGTAATAAACCAAGCTAGTGGAAGGACGCGAAGACAGCTCAAGACATATAGCAATATACGCTGGCGCCGGAGGGGGGGCAGCCATTGGCCCCCACTACCCTCCTCCCACTTTCTTTTTAAGCATAAAGGAGGTTTGCGCATGCATAGTCTATTGTCACACTGTCTTCAATGGGCATCATTTAGACACAGCGGTTCACTGCCCAGCGGCGTAACAATGGGGGGCGAGCAGAATTCAAATGCACTGGGACCCAGTGGGGGGGTCATACGGGGCATGTTCGCGATATTGTTCGGCCTTAACTATTGGTATCATAGGTATATTTCAAAACTGACAGTTCCACATTAATCAAGACCTGCAAATATTACAAATGCCTATGCTACTGCAACTGGATATTTATACCACCACAAATACATTCATTTCTCAGTCATGGTGCTGGCAAGTCGATGTCATCACGGTACAGCATTCATCATCTTAACTGAACATAAGTCGTTATAACATTAAACAATTTAGATTTCTTTTTGGAAAATGCTTAATAAAACAAAGAATGATAATATTATTTTGCTGTTGATATCGTCATTGAGACAGCCAGTGTTTCTGGGTAATGGCCATGAGCGTGGCGCGAGATCAGCTGTTTTTTTTTAGATTTTGTCCACGCTCGCTGATTATTCTTCCCACAACTCCTTGCTGTTCACAAAATTTCAGATCATTCCAATAAAGTTATGTTAATCTGTCATTCTTCCTGGAGCTACCGGTGCCACGGTTCAATGGACTTGAATGGAACTCTTTTGCCATTTCATTCTATTTTACTTTTTTGTTATTAATTAGCTAGCCCGCGGAGGATGGGCCTCCCCACTATAGCCGGGTTCCTCCTGAGATTTCTTCCCACTGGGGATTTTTTCTCACCACTGTTCGAGGATTTTTCTCCCTACTGGGAGTTTTTTTTGCCTCATTTGCAGTAGTGGGGAATAGGCTGGGCACTGCCCTTTCATTTATACTAATCTCTCACTGTAAAGCGTCTTTGTGACAGTCTCTGTGAAAAGCGCTATACAAAATAAATTGAATTGACTTGAATTTGCTCATTACGCCTTATTGTTCTTGATGATGAGCATTATTAAGATAATAATTTTAAGGTGACAATGTTAAGAAAGAAACAGGAAACTTTATATTATAGAACGAAATAGTGTAGTAACCCTTTGTGTGTTTTACGTAGGTCTATAAAACTTTGAGGAGCGAGCAAAATTTTTATTCTATTCGTTTGGAATTTATGAAATAGCAGCATTGTGACCGTCCTAATCCATGTGCAAAAAAAAAAAAAAACATGCGTAACTGTGTGCGATTACAATGTGCAAGTAATAGTGTGTGCGCTACAATCCGCTGATGTCAAAAGCTCGATTGATTTTGCAGTGGTTTTAATAATGAGTTCTACTTAATATATCCTTTTGCTTGCATGTACTATGCGATTTAAGCTCTGGCCGATCCTGCCTACCCAGCCACGGACCTCACTACGCGTTAATTCATGATGTACATTAAAACGAAAAAACCAAAGCATTAGTTTTAAAGAAGAGGTGATGGATTTAGGGCATGTGTGTCTGGGTTAACGAGAATGAGCCAAACGTCTTTTTACTTTTTATACCGTAAGTGTTGCAATATAGGGGCACGGATGAGGTGCACGGAATAGAGGCACTGTGAATGCGCTGAACACACAACACGGCACTTTTTGGCCCCCTACTTCTTTTGTGAATCCGGCGCCCCTGGCAATATGCAATCTTTATTATTGTTAAATAAACTGATGGAAAAACCACAGGGTAGCCAACAGATCCTCTAATCAGTCACAGGAGGGCGCTCTTGCGCAACGCTTAACAGCCGAGAAACACGAGAGGTGTATAAATATTAGGCTGAATAAATATCCCAAATGCATAGATAACACAGGTGTATACAGTGGCAAGACAATGTGAACCCTTTGGAATTTCATGGTTTTCTGTGTTGATTTGTTAAAAAATGTAATCTGACCTTCACCTAAGTCTAAGGTATTAACAAATAAATTGTGCCTAAAATAATAGCACATAAAACTTTCAGATCTTTGAGAACAAGTGTGAAAACCTCATAGTGTCAGTGTAAAAAGTAAGTGAACCCTTGGAATTAATAACTGGTTGACCCCGCCGGCAGCAATGATCTCAACCAGGCATTTCTGTTAAGTGTGGATCAGATCTGCAAAATGTTCAGTAGAAATTTTAGCCCATTCTTGCTGACAGAACTGTTTTAGATCTGTCATGTTCCAAGGATGTCTTTGGTGTATGTCGTTCCTCAAGTCGTTCCATAGCATCTCTATTGGGTTAAAGCAGCACTATGTAGTTTTTTCACTCTCAAATATATTTCCAAGATCATTCTGGCGATACATCAACTCACAATAGGTTGAATGACACCTTTGTCATGGCTCGTCGCGCCTGCCGCCTTCACTGGCACTATGTAACCCGGGTTTGGGGTAGGAGCCCAGGCCACCCAGGGCGAAAAAGAACTATAAAACTTACTTACTGCTTTCGCACTGCGCCACACAATCCCCCTCCCCGACGTCTCTCAAGACCAGCGAGCTTAATATAGAATGAAGCAGAGTCGGAAGTGGTGGTAAATGAAGCAGCGAGGAAACCAAGAAGGCAAAGGTGTTATCGGAGGAGGCATTGAAAAAGAAAAAGAGAAAGCGATAAAATAAGATCCAGGACTAGGGTCAACATTGGACCGGCTTTTCACTCGCTGGCGCAGAGCTGAAAGACTAGAGGATGAGGGATGTCCGACCGATGGCGACCTGGCATTGTTACTTTTGGACAAGTAAGTACAAATTGTTAGCTTAATCCTTCATTCTAGATCTGGTTCTAGCACATTTGAACTTGCTTTGTGTTAGGCTGTGTCATTGAAATAATCTAGTACCCCGTTTATGCTCAGTCAAATAATCGTCTCCAGCAATTTATCTAGCTAGCTGGTATCTGACATGCTAGCAAGTTGTCATGCTATCGCTAGCTGGCAAACATTGCTAAACTAGTCGCCAGTCGAAATGTGTGATCATAAACGTTGTAACGAGCATGATAAACCAGTATGCGCGTGTGACTGAATGATACAAGTTCCCTGGAATCAATGTGATGACGTGTATTTGTATGCAACGGGATGATATATAAGGATCTGGTGTTGTGCAGATTACTTGTGAGAGTGAGAATGAGAGTAGGAAAACTGTGGACCACTTGTTGCGTTCTTGGTAATATCGAAGGTGCCTTAATAAAGTTACTGTCTAGCCGCCCCAAGTTCGAGTCCAAATCTCCTTTATGTATATGGATCAGGTTGCCTACCCCGCATTCTTCTCTCACCACTTGGACGATCCAACCGGTGGAGCAGGAGCGAGCCCTTCCCGATCACTGAACCCGGACACACCCCCTCAGCCACAGACGGATTCGTCATAATGTGTACTTCAGTCCCATATAGAGCACTAAAGGTAGAAGATTTTTTGTGTTTTATTTCGGAAGGATAAGGTAATGATCTGAGTTAGCATGTACTCATGTCGCTTCAGGGATTTTCTGTCAACTCCCTGCCGCCCTCTTGTTTTATTGCACAAGCTAATCGGTTTTGTGCGTAACTCCACTTTGTGGTCGGATTCTACAAAGGGACTGCCTATTCGAACAGCGACTCTGCATGTAAATGACGTCCTCTCACTCTTTAGCAGAGCAAAAATGAATTGATGCTGGTTAGGGCTAGGATTAGTAGCAGCTGTGCATCTAAGCGACGCCAACTTCTGTGTTAGGTTTCGTTCCTGACATTCAAAGTGCACGCATAAAATGCTATAAAGAGCCGTCCACACTGAGAAAGATAACTGTAATCATAACCATAACCATAATGATTTGAGCATCAACACTGATGAACGATATCCTTTCTAAACATTGATGTTGTGCGTTCAGCTGTGTCAGAGCCCTTTTTTCTCTGCGATGTCATCTTCCATGTTGAATGAACGTGAAGCCCTGTAAATTCCGACTGATTTTGATTGGCGGTCAGTTTTTCTAACGTGTGTAAAATCGCTCTGAAAGTGACCACAACGATGTTGTTTGCTATTAACATGGTTGTTATAGTTGTTGTGTGGACTTTGCCATCTACGTGAGTTAGACCGATTTTTAAGTCACCCTTAACTGGTCTGAAGACATGGTTGATCGGATCGCACATTACATGTCCTGCTTCAGAACGTTCGCTGGTGTAGTTGGCTTGTCAAAAAATGCACGTGTAGACAGATTTTACAACAGTTGTTACAGACAATACCGTTTATCAACTGCAGGGGGACACCGCGAGCAAATCCAGCGAAAACTAAAGTGCTGCTTTAAGGTCTGGGCTGTGACTTAGCCACTCCAAAACACAGATCTTATTCTTCTGAGGCCATTCTGTTGTGGACTTGCTCCAATGTTTTGGGTCATTGTCCTGTTGCATCACCAAACTTTGACTGAGTTTCAGTTGACGTACAGACATTCTCACATAATCCTGACTTATTTTCAGATAAGGCTTGAATTCATTTTCCGCTCAATAAAGCTGGCAGGCCCTGATGCAGCACAGCAGGCCCAAATCATGATGCTTCCTCCGCCATGCTTTACAGTAGGGATGATGTTGTCATGGTGATATATAGAGCCCTTGTTACGGCAGATGTAGTGTTGTGTGTCGTTTCCAAATAGTTAAATTTTGGTTTCATCCTTCCACAAAACATTTTGCCAGTACCACCGTGGAGTGTCAAGGTACTCTTTCATGAACTTCAGGCGTGCAGCAACGTTCTTTTTGGTAAGCTGCGGCTTCCCTCATGGTGTCCTGCCATAGACACCCTACTTGTTCAGTGTCTTACGTACTGTTGACTCATGAAAAGAGATGCCATCCAGTTCTAATGATGCCTTCATATCTGTGGCTATCATTCAGGGTCGTTTTTTCACCTCATTCACGAGTCTTCGTTGTGCTGTCGGGGTCATTTTGATTGGCCGTCAACTCCTTGGTAGAGTAGTCACAGTCCCAAATTGCCTCCATTTGTAGATTGCTTGTCTGACTGTAGAGGAGTAATGTTCTTAAGTCTTTGAAATCATTTTGTAATCCTTCCCAGCTTTATGCAAGCCAACAATTCTTGATCGTAGAACCTCTGAATGCTCTTTTTGATGAGGCATGGCCCACACAAGCATATTCTTCCTTATGTGGAGAAAACTCAAAAGGTTTGAAGGGGTTTTATCAGTCAAAGTGGCTCTAGACAACACCCCCAAACTAATTTTCTAAACGGGACTCCAGGTAAGCTAGCATCTGACTCCAAATAGCTTTTTATGAAGTGATGAATTCAAGAGTTCACATACTTTTTTCCACTAGCACGATTGGGTTTTCATGCTTGTTCTCGATGAAAATCTAAAAGATCACATTTTGTTGAGCTATTATTTTAGGCACAGTGTGTTTGTTAATACTCTAGACTTAGGTGAAGATCAGATCACAATTTCTGACAAATTTTCGCAGAAAACCAAGAAATTCTGAAGGGTTAACATACTTTTTCTTGCCACTGTAAATATCAGGATGAATAAATAGCACAGGTGTATAAATATCAATTCATGATCACGATGAAACGCCATTAAAAAGGACCAACCACACACACACACACACACACACACTACACACATCTGCCCCTAGGCAAAACAAGGGCTTAAATAAGGTACACACCAGACCGTCCCCACTGTCACTGATTGCACACCCCGGCTTCCCTTAGGCGTCCTTTGACACACTCGCACAATAGCACACAAAGAATGCAAAAGATTAGAACTTAGCTTCCCCAAAGCTTGGGACCCTCCCCTGGGGTCTGAGTAAGGCAGTAACGTCCAAACCGAGAGACCACGCTACAATCTCAGTTTTTGGCGGTAGCCTCTGGCCGCAGCACTCCTACTCCCTGCCCTGACTGACCAAGCCCTACCTACCGCAGGAAGCTGACCCTACGCCCGTACCTATCTTCACCGCCGGCAGCTCTAAACAGCGTGTGAACGGCTCCCACCCCGAAATTAGTGCTGCAACATTGCCTCCTCTGCCATTGCTCCCCAGTCGCTCACCTGCTCAATCATTACCTGCTCAATCAGCTCCAGGTGCCGAGCAGCTCCAGTTGCCAAACCCTACGTCATCCCACCACCTGACTCCCATTGCAGTAGTTTTGCATTTCAATTATACTTTAAGATTGATGAGCATAGCAATTCATTGTGTAGTCTTAAGCAGAATGCTATCTCATATTATTGCATTGAAACGAAAATATCTCAAACACAATGTACAACCCCAATTCCGAAATAGTTGGGACAAAGTATAAATTGTGAACAAAATCAAAACGCAATGACTTTCAAATCACACCAGCCAGTATTTTATTCACAATAGAACAGAGATAACATAGCAAATGTTGAAACTGAGAAATTTAACAATTTTATCCATAAAATGAGCTCATTTCAAATTTGATGGCTGCTACAAGTCTCAAAAAAGTTGGGACAGAGGCCTGTTTACCATGGTGTAGGATCCCCTCTTCTATTTAACACAGAGTGGAGGCGTCTGGGCATTGAGGAGACAAGTTTCTTGAGTTTAGCCATTGGAATTTTATCTCCTCGTTTAATACAGGCCTCCAGCTGCTGGAGAGTTTTGGGTCTCCTTTGACGGACTTTTCATTTAATTTTGCGCCAAGTGTTCTCAATCGGTGAAAGATCAGGACTGCAGGCAGGCCAGTTCAGCTCATGGACTCTTCTACTATAAAGTCATGCGGTTGTAATAGCTGCAGTATGTGGTTTTGCATTGTCCTGCTGAAATACACAAGGCCTTCCCTGGAATAGATGTCGTCTGAGGGGAGCATATATTGCTGTAAAACCTTTATATACCTTTTCAGCATTCATGGTGCTTTTTTTAGAACATGCAAGTGTCCCACACCATATGCACTAATGCATCCCCATACCATCAGAGATGCTGGCTTTTTGAACTGAACGCTGATAACAGGAGGGGTGGTCTTTTCTCCTCTTTTGTCCGGAGGGAACAACGCCCATGATTTCCAAAAAAGAATGTCAAATTTGGACTCGTCTGACCACAGGACATTTTGCCACTTTGCTACAGTCCATTTTAAATGAGCCTTGGCCCACAGAACACGGCGGCGCTTCTGGATCATGCTCAACAATGGCTTCCTTTTTGCATAACAGAGTTTTAGGTGACATCTGTGGATGGCACGGCAGACTGTGTTTACTGACAGTGGTTTCTTGAAAGTATTCCTGGGCTCATTTAGTAATGTCAATGACAGAATCATGCCAGTGAGTGATGCAGTGGCGTCTGAGGGCCCGAAGATCACGGGCATCCAGTAAAGGTCTTCGGCCTTGTCCCTTACGCACAGAGTTTTTTCCAGTTTCTCTGAATCTTGTGATGATGTTATGCACTGTCGATGTTGAGACCTTCAAAGCCTTTGCGATTTGATGTTGAGGAACATTGTTTTTAAAGTATTCCACAATTTTTTTTATGCAAGCCTTCACAGGTTGGAGAGCGTCTGGCCATCTTTACTTCTGAGAGACTCAGCCTCTCTAAGACATCCTTTTTATAGCCAATCATATTTACACACCTGATGCCAGTTAACAATTACATGCTAAGTGTTCTTTCAGCTGATTTTCTTATATATTAATTGCTTTTTCTGCCCTTTTTTGCCTGTGTCCCAACTTTTTTGAGACCTGTTGCAGCCAGAAAATTTGAAATAAGCTCATTTTGTGGATAAAAATGTAAAATGTCTCAGTTTCAACATTTGAAATGTTATCTCTGTTCTATTGTAAATAACATATTGGCTCATGTGATCTGAAAGTCATTGCGTTTTGATATTACTCACAATTTACACTTTGTCCCAACTATTTCGGAATTGGGGTTGTATATTTAACAGTTTATTTTTAGGTTTTGTTTTTAAAATTCTGTCTTCAATTTAAAAATCTAAATTAGATTTTTTAATATACAACTGCTGTTTTGATCAGCTCAACATGACATACCTTATTCACTTGTTGTTACTTATTAATTAAGAAAACTAATTTTCTTAAAACTCCTTTTGCATAATATCAAATAAAAAGTTTACAGCAAACTTATCAGAAAAATTGACGCGAGAATATAGATCAGCATTGTAAGAACTTCTTGAAGAGCAAGAAATCATCTTCAGAGAGAAACTATTTTTCATATATGCAATTTTTTCTGCGTGGCATTTCTCCCCTTCACTAACATGGAGGGGGCGGGCTTATATTTTGTACTGCAGCATGCCAGTAGTTGGCGATCAAGACATTTTGGCTTCACTTTTCAGGAAACGTTCGGCTGTCCATGTTTTATACAGTCCTTGGTTTACACGGGTTTGTCATCCGCCCAGAAACGGCTCTGTACAGCCTCTGATCCTGCAGGTTATAAGAAAAAGTCTATTTTATAGAAATAAAATGAAAACAAACTTAAATCTTGCGCCAAATAGCGCATATGTGCAAGAAAAGCCCAGTTTTTATCATAAAATAGTACCTTCACGCTCAACTTTTTCCTTATATGGAAGTGCACAGTGGTTTGTAACCTGGAAGGTTGTTACAGGTATCTGGAGCCATGCTGACTGCAGTGCATCTGACAGCTGCTGGGGGGTGCATGGTGGAGGATCCATAGAGCGAACATGACGATCGAGGTGGTCTCACAACCACTGTTGGACATTTCTAGCCGTGTGATGCATCACATTGTCTTGCTGGAAGAGCTAATCCGCCCCAGAGAAGACGATCATCATGTACATGATACATGACGGCAACGAGTGATACATTTGCAAAATACCTACAGCAGCACCTCATATACCCACCAAGCCAGCTCACGACACGCGCCTTATTTTCACTGGCTACGCTCTGCTGACATCAAATGTAGGAGGTTCTCATAATCATGTGACTCGACCGTGTATTAGGTTTATCAGGAATTCAAATATCACTTCAATATTTTGGTGCCATGAAGTGCTTTGAAGGTAATCAATGAAATGACAAAATCAATTCTAAAATTAATTGGCAGCCAGTGCAAAGATGCTAAAATTGGAGTAATATGGGCTTTTTGATCTGTTTTAGTGATTTTGTTTTATCTTGCTGCTGAATTTTGACCTACTTGTTTGGCAAAAGATTTTTTATTCAGGTGGGTAAATAAAGATTTACCATTGTCTAACCTTGATGAAATAAAAGAATGAATATTTTTTCAGTATCTTCAAAAGACAAAACAGATCTAATTTTAGCTATGTTTTGGAGTTGCAAATAGCATGACAATACAAGCTTCTAAATGTGTCCCTCAAATTTGAGTTTGGTATCAAATATCATGCCAGGATTTTGAGAAAAGGGCCCAATATTTGAAGCAAGAGGTCCAAGAGATGATTGAGTTTTATCCCCGACTAACTTTGGGCTAAGAATTATGACTTCTGTTTTATTTGAATTTTACTGAAAAAAATTATCTGCCGCCCAATTTTGTGAGAGCAGCGAAAATTTAGACCTTGATTTGTTGATCATCTCTGCCCCGATTATTTTTTACCTCCACTTTGTTACCTTCTTCAAGGAGGTTATGTTTTGCCTTTGGTTTGTGGGTATGTTTGTTTGTTAATAAGCAACATTAAGTTATGGACAGATTTTCATGAAATTTTTTTTCACCAGAGATGTGTCTCGCCAATCCAAGAGGAGGATTTATTTTGGGAGTGATCTGAATCAAATTCTCGATCCAGAAATGTTTTAAAGGATTCTAGACCATTGCGCGATTGGAAGATTGGAATAATGAATGCCATACAACTTAAAATCCACCAGATCAGGGCTATTCAACATGTCCAGAAAGGGCCAGTGTGGGCGCAGGCTTTCATTCCAACCAAGCACTTACACACCATGCTATTAATCAACCCCAAAAGTCTTTGCTAAAGAGCTTGATTAATAGCATCAGGTGTGTAATTGCTGGATTGGAATGAAAGCCTGCACCCACACCAGCCCTTTCCGGACATGTGGAATAGCCCTGCACTAGATGGTAGCATAGCTCCAAATGCCTTGGTGTCAGTATGCTCTCTCTGAGTGCTCCTGTTATTTCATTTGACAGAGGGCATTTTCCCGCTTTGGTTGTAATTTTTATTCACGTGCTCCACTAAAAAATTAGAAAACTAAACTGTAATTTTGATGTCACATTAGACAATGTAACAAGCAGTACATAAGTACTTACACAGTAACACTATATTAAAGAAGGAGCATGGTTTCTATGTGGTGCACTTTATGTGGAAATACAATGTAAATTCCAGCAACTTAAAGCTGGCAGTCTCTACTTTGATCCAATTCTGGCATTAAAATCCAATAAAGAAAATTAAATTAAAAAAAAACCTTTTTTTTTCATTTTTTCCAAATACTCACAAATAAGTTTTGCAATGTGCTGCATATCTATAGTGAGTTGAAATTGGGCCTGTCTTCTGCTCAGATGGTAGTTAGTTGGTTGCAGAGAGCACAACAAGGCCAGATAATTTCAGCTTTATGCACCAGCATCTACTTTTAAATATTTGATTACCAGTAAAAAAAAAAAAAAGAAGAGTGTCTGCACACTTGGATCAATGCAAGTCTCTTTAATGCACCAAGCTTTCGGTCAAAGGACCTTCATCAGGGTAACGGTCAGCACATGAGTACAATGAACACGTATACTCCAAAGGTCTATGTCAGGGGTGGCCAACCCTGGTCCTGTAGATCTGCGTTGTCTGCTGGTTTTTAGTGTTACTCAGCACTTGATTGATGAAAAGCAGTTGATTACACACTTCACTTATCTCACCTGGTGTCTTAGGTTTAAATCAGGTGGAGAAAACCAAACTCAGCACACCCTCTGGCTCTACAGGACCAGCGTTATCCACCCCTGCTCTATAAACCTTTATCTGTACTTTGTACTTCTACTTTGTCTGCATTACAACTACGCTAAATATCCAACCACATTGACAAATCTTGGTTAACATGTAGATTGCTGTCACAACCTGCAAGTCTGCTTAATTGGCTCTAGGAGTCTTGTGGGTTGTTCCTGCTAATTGCTTGATTGGCTCATTATTACCAAATTAAACCTGAGACACCAGGTGAGATGAGTGAAGTGTGTAATCAACTACTTTAATCCATCAATCGAGTGCTGAGTAACACCAAAAATCCGCAGACACCGCCACTCCGTTTACACGTGGCCGGCTATTTTCATAAATGAACATTTCACTGTCTCTGTTTTCAAAAATAATATCATGCACACGTATCAGTGTTCAGAAAAGTTTTTGTTTACACGTACCTGTATATATATATGCCGTCAAGAGCATATCAAACCTGTAGGTGGCAGTGTAACGATAAGATCAAGCCCACGTTAGCCAATCAGAATCCCAAAAATAGCAACAACAGAAACGAGTCCAATCACCATAGCCAAATGAAAATGTAAACATTGGTCGCACTTTTGGCGTTGGTGCAAGTTCTGGCGCATACTGTGAGGTCAGCTGCCTAAAACTCCGTTTTTCTCAGTTTACATGCAAACTTGCAACCGAAGTTTTCCAAAATCTCCACTCTGGCCGGAGTTTTTAGAAAGAATCATTTTCAGAGGCGAATTCTCCGTTTGCGTGTAAACGAAGGGCACAAACGCAGGGGTATGTCTCCGTTTGTCAAAATAACAGTGTACGTGTAAACGGGGCCTGCGGCTCTCCAGGACCAGGGTTGGCCACCCCTGACCTATGTGCTCAAAAATATCATCATGAAATATTGGCATTTAATTTCTAATGATCCTTCACTTTATGATAAATTTAAAGATCCACCTTTGTCTGTGTATAGACGGTGCCCTAATCTCCGCAATAGTGTGGTCAGGGCTAGTATTCAAACGGCTCCAAGTCAGACCCTCTTGGCACCTCTGAGAAATGGCAACTATCCACGCGGCAATTGTGCCCAATGTAATAACACTCATAAATCTTTTGACTTTAAACATTCCAGATCTGGTAAAAGCTATGCAGTGAGAGGTTTCATTACATGTAACACTAAAAATGTGATCTACATACTTAAATGTCCCTGTGATATGGTGTATGTAGGTAAAACCACACAGAGTTTAAAGCAGAGGATCAGTGAACATAAAAGTTCCATCAGACGTGCTGATCCTAATTATCCAGTTGCCAGTCATTTTAGTGTTCGTTCTCATCCTCTCTTCCCTCCGTTTTCAGGGAATAGAGCATGTACAGTTGCCAAGAGGTGGAGATATCAATAAAAGATTATGTCAAAAAGAACTCTTTTGGATACACACATTAGACTAGTCTTTACACCCTAAGGGCTTGAATGTTGATTTTGATATGAGTGTTATGTTATAATATGGATTTTTGTGGATTTGTTTCAGGTCTAAATTTGATTATGGTTGGAGATACTGCATTCTATGATGGTTTTCTTGATGTCTGCGCAGTTTCTTTACCCCTTTAATATATGTAGCATTTTGTTTCGTACATATATTTTTTCTTTAAAAAATCTTTTCTTTTTTTTATTGTTCATGTGGCAAATCTTTGTGTTTCCTCCTCTTGACAGTGGTATCCACTGCAGTGCAGAGAAGACGACACAAGGCTTTTCTCCATCTGAGCAGGAGTGGGGCAGCACAGCTGTCACTGATTCACTGATTGGCTGTTGAAACACATAAGATTGTTCATTGTACTCATGTGCTGATCGTTTTTGCTCTTAGTAAATATTTGATTACCGCAATGATGTACTGTTGTAACATTGGCATAAGCACAGGCTTCAGAGGCTGACAGTAATTATGTCTGAGAGACTTTACTGCGCATAACTGCAGGGCTAAACCAGCAAAATTGATAGAGCTTTCTGAATGCTAACGCTGAGGGAATTCAGTGGAAACTCACAACCAGACCTACCCCCCTGCACCAGAATTTTGCAGCCTGGTGCTTTTGAGGGAAGTTTAGCAAAGCAGCAAATTAAATCTAATGTGATCCATACCTGACTATGATTGCACACACATTCACAATCATTTGAATTCAAACAAGTTATTTATATCTTACAAGATTAATGTTAGAGTCCACTTAGGGGATGCAGTGTATATTCTGGAACATGAAAGATAAAGGATTAAAAATAAATGCATTTATGCAATTTTCTCTCTTTAACGAGTGTGCCGTGTTTAGTGTTTTTTAATTTTATTTTAGAAATGACATAACTGTAAGGACTCAAACTTCCTTTTACTTTAATGGTATGAGCTTATTAAAAGATGCTTCCAAGTTAGCTTTTATCGTTTCCATTTGTATTACAGCAATGATCTCAATATCTATTCATGACCTCAGTATTATAAGGCTCTATCACGCAGAGGTTTCTGGGGCATAAAGAACCTTGTAATACTAAGGTCACGTATTGTGAACTAATTGAGTACTGCAGGCTTTCATGCCTGATACTGGATGCTACATATGGCAATATCGTAGTATATGTATGGTATTGTACCATTGGCCAGCTTTTCAAATAAACACATGAAGTAAATGCATTGCGTATTAGTTTTTTATTTCTGCATTATGCATATTACAGTAAATGCAATGAACTGTTTTATTTCTCAGTTTACATCATGCTTTTGCCCTTTCACAGTTCTAGTTCTTTTTTGTGAGAATTTGGCATCACATTTGCTGGTTATGGTGAGATGTGCTGATTCATCAAAACTGGGTGCCAGTTGCCTGACATGCGCAGATCGTTGCATGGACATTGATACCATTCGTGTGAGTTAATGGGGACTTACATTTGAAAATGTCCATTAACATATTTAAATGACAGGTGGACCCAGTGGTGAACTGAAACAATAATTCAGGCCAGGAATTTAGAGTCCATCCATCCCAGGCCATTGCCACCCTGTTCACGGAAACCACCAGACCGCTAATCCTGTAGGCTAACCCTATTTTTTAATTATAATTAAATTATAATTAGGTCTATGCACTGGCACTCAGCAACGTTAATTTTTTTTCCAGTGAGGGCGGCATTTCAGAACTCATTTGCAAATGAAGGTAATTTGGCGAAATACCTACACATGTTTTTGCACCACCGTCACGCAACTTGCTGTAAAAAAATAGACAGCTGTCAGACTGGAAAATGTAAACGGACGAAACCACGTATACTTGTCACCAGAATTACCTTCATTAAGCTGAAGAGTTCTGAAATGCGCTCTCGCTGGAAAAAAAAAAATTGCGTTGCTGAGTGCCAGTGCATAGACCTAATTATAATTTAATTATTTTCTCTACTGAATGTAGCCCATTATTTGCTGTTAGATCGCATGGGGGGAGAGCCCGTGTCTTCAATTGCCACTTGATTATTCTTGAATTGGAAAACGTGTTTATAAAGGGAAACCATCTAGAATTAGCCAGGACTAATTGTTTTCAATAAAGGGATGGATAATTTCCGCCGAATTTTCAAGTCTAGCGCCGGCCCTGACCCGCCATTACGAGTTATCTCGTAGTTGGCAGTCAACGTGTTAAAAAATGGATTACAATGTTCACAGTTACGTCCAAAAAGCAGACCGGTGAGAGTAACCAGTAAGAAATTGCCCAGGCCCGGCGCTAGAACAGGGAATTGGGGGGGCATAGACACGTCCCTTTATTAGTCCTGGCTAGTTCTCATTCCTTTTCCTTGATTGACGCGTTTTCCAATTATCGTAATTGGCAACTGAAGACATGGTTTCTCTCCATATGCGATCTAACTGCGGTGAAATCATGGGGTAACATTGCAAAACATAAATATTTATTAATGCACGACGGCAGAAAACGGACGCGTTTCAGCCATAGGCTTTCCTCAGCGTTTCTAATACAACTGAGAGTGTAACCCTTAAAAAACCAGCCAGGGATCACCAAACAATCAAGTACCAGCTGATGACAGTTAGGCCTACCACATCAATATACAAAGAGAAAGGGGGGAAAAGAAAAAAAAAGTATATATTTCAACAGAAAAACAAATGAATCACATGTTAACAATCCAACCTGATTTAGACAATAATCATTGCATAGGCCTATGTCTATAAAAAGTTTATACATATACAACTGTAGTTAGCATACCTTCTCACAAAAAACAAGACAGGGACAATTCCTCATATAAAACCTCTAGGAAACTCAATTTGTAGATGACATATCCAAAAGGCCTCCCTTTGGAACAATTTCCTCTCTCTATCCCCTCCCCTCAACAGCAAAGGATTAAGAGTCACAGAGACCACGCAAGTTTAAAGGAATAACAAGAATTTATTCACCAGGTAGGCAAGAGCTTAAATCAACAGACCAAATATTAGTTACCACGAATTTAGACAAATATAAAAGTCATACCTGGTGACAGCTACACACACAGAGCTGGGTGAGTGCAAAATCAGAGAGACGATCCGCCATAGCTATAGAGTCTACTCGCGCACTTACGTGCGCAGGGAGAGATCGGATACGATCTTCCCCGAATGGATTGTTTCTCTTTCCTTTAAGCCAAACCCGTCTTTGATCCAGGCGGCATGGCCGTAAACACCTGGAAGGGGGGTCGAATCCGGTTTTTCGGTTTCCACCATTGGGAGGATGTAATAAAACACTTCAGCAGAGAGAGGAGAATAGGGTGATTACCAGAGAGGATTTTGACCAAATTCTCAGGAGTTTCCAAAAGGGAATGAACCATAATTTCAATGGGAATGAAACATACTCCATTCAACTCCTTGGATTCCCCCAAGAATAACAAGACCAAACATGATATGAATATATATTAATATGATGTAATTGTCATGAAAAAGTCTTAAGATGAATTAATATATAGGTAATTGGGTTATAAGTCCAGAAGTGATTTCTTAGCAGAATATTGAACATATAAGCGTATTATGAAATTCCCAGAGGTTTAGATTATTTGAAACAGATTAATATAACTGGACGTAAACTTAGGACTGAGGACAGTAATATGACTTCCACAGGGGCATTGTGTCAGCCAGAGCTTTGCAACTACCCACCCCCCCGTACAGAGTAACAGTAAGACCATTGACACCTTCCACTTGCAGGCTAAAGGAACATCCTAGGGGGGAGGCCCTAAAAGTTTTATTGCTATTTGGCCAGGCTCTGGTCCGAGCTTATCAGCCATACGCAGGAACGTCTCCAGATTCTACAGCTTGCTCGCTGGGAATTATGTGTAGGGTACATCTACCAGACGAGTTACTGCTTCTCAGGGCGTTGGTTTCGTCAGCGAGCTGACTTCAAGCCTCCGCGCAGTAGGCGTGGTGCTCAACTGAAAACTTCGTTCAATAGGAGCGATCTGATATACTGTCGCACATCGCCAAGGCGGATATGCTTTGCCGATAATGACGGCTCAACGGTCAAAATGTCGGCGAGTGAACTTCCGCCCATATCCGTGCGTGGTCGGACGCTGGCTAATATAATGGCGATTTATAGCGTTTAGTTCCAGGAAGTGAACTCCGGTTTTGACTTCGAATGTAGCGTTTATTTGAATTTTGCGGTATTTTCATATTCATATCTGTGTATCCACGATGGTATTCGACTGCAAAGCTGCGCAATGCTCATCGCATTTCGTCATGCATGCATTGACTTGGCGAAGCTGGTCTTATTACCGGAAGTGAGGGCGTCGACAAAAATCCCTTCCTTCATCTCATCTCCGATTTACGACAGTTTTGCGCTATATCAGTTTGCTCCTATTGAGCTTCATTGCTCTCCCGTTGAGAACAGCGTCATCCCGCCGTCCACTTCTTTTACTATCTATGGTTGACGCCGCTGTGTTTACGTCGCCACATGTAGCCTACTCGGCCAGGTTAAAAAACCCGCTGCTGCTGCTGCTGCTGCTTGTGTAGGGGTGGATGGCAGGGGATGACCGTTTGATCTGCCACCATTGGCACTCAATATTTTGAGTGTGCGTGCTGGGTGGTGGCAGCGGCAGGAAGTTGACAGAGTGGTTTACCGTCAGGTTGCTGCTGGAAGTTCTCCTCAATGAGGCAATTGTATGCCCCCGCCAGCAGTCTGTTACGATTGTCGAACCAGTGGGGCAACATACGACGACTCTCTGCTGTATTTTCGCTGGCACCAAATTTGGATTCGTCCATTTCCACCACTTGCCCTGGGCCCTACCCCCTATAGCGGTTGGTATACTGCACTACTGGACCACGCGAAGACAAACTTGGCGACAATAAGTGAACCAGTCGACGACGGTGTTCCTTTGCTTGTTGTGACTCCATCGTCGAGGCTGGATTCCTTTATTGCCGCTTTATTTGTCTTCATCTGCGCCGCCCAGCAGTAGATGAGGTACCATGGACTTTTTTTTCCATCGAAATCTTGCTGCCGGCGAACCAGGCGCCAGGGCAAATACTGTGGTCGGTCGGACATCAGCGGCGCCATACAAAGCCCTCTCGAGAGTCTAAGGAAGGAGTCCTGGAGCACACAGTTATATTAGGCGATTAACTATGGTGCAGGTGACTGACGTTTCGACACAAGGTCTTCTTCAGAGTCAAACAGGGGGCCAAGACTAGAATAGACATTTAAATCTCCCTCCACAACAGAGTGGCAATATCCCATTGTACAAAGTGAGCACATTCAAGTGATATAGCCAATGACCCGAATACACACACACTTCTTCTTCTTCTTCTTCTTCTTTGGAGTTTATTGGCAGTTGGCAAACCTACTGAATACATACACTCAAGAATGAATGAACAGATAAGAGAGCCCCTCCCATTGTCAAACAAAAACATCTCATTGGTGGGAGAAAAAATTCATTGGGAATAAAGAGAAATACAATCACACATAGGAATATGGAAGCAAGCAAATGAATTAAAGGCTGTATCAGTGATATGACGTCAATATTGTTGACAGTTGAAACACAACAGAGCCGCTTGCCCCTCCCCTTCAGAAGCTTGGAACATGAACGCGCTTTTCTTAAAGTGAAACTTCGCGTCTTTGCATTGACTTTGAAAGTAATCCGTCGCGCGAAAAATTCGTTTCGTGAATGGTGTGAAAGCAGCTTAAGAATGGCTCACTCAGCTGGGTAAATTGCCGTGTACAGCTCATTGTGATAAACGCTCAGTAGCAACAATGACAACCATTGCCAGACGATAAATTTACATCATTAGTGCTAGCTACAACAAGGAATTGTGGAATAATATAAAACATCTTTTATGTCAATACCCCAAAGCTTATAAACCTATTTACCCAGAACGTGTGAGAGTGGATGAGAGAAGCTGTACAGGAGGGGCAAGGTACAGAGTGGCACAGGAATGCTGGAGCCCTGCCAAAAGAAAACGCCCAAGGCGCAGTCCGAAGTGGTATCAGGTATCCCGTAACCACCTTCCCGTGACCTGTCTAAAGCAGACTGGACAATACTATGAAGAAAGGCGGGAACTGATTAGACCGCGGTTATAGACAGATGTACAACCAATCGATGTACAGCCAAAGGACTGTGAATTATAAGAACGAGCATTCTCCAAACTGTGGCTGAGAACATCCCTCTGTTACGGTTTGTAATTTTACTCTTTGTCTGCTATAAACAACTATTTTTGACATTTGGTCTACAATTCCTTTATTTCGAGTCTCTCCCTTGAACACGTCAAATCAGAATAGACAAAAGGTGAAAAAACCCACAGATTTGGTGACCCCCACGTGGAGGGGGAGACGGGGAACGCACCTAGAAGACTTCTGAAACTACATTCCAACCTTGACGACATTCGCCAGACACTTCATGGCCGGCCAAAGAAAGGTAAGCAGAGCCTTTTTCATAAAATCTGCCTAATATAGAACATGAAGTGTCTGACGTCTAACGAAGAGGTATCAAATTAAGATTATATTATATTACGATTTGGTGGCAGACGCAGAGTAATATATGAATACATTCCAGATTTCAACGGTTCATTTAAAAAAAACGAGTACTCGTAAAAGTCCTAGGTGAGAGAAGTGAAAATAAAATAAGCAATTGCAAATAAAAGTCCTAGGTGAGAGAAGTGAAAATAAAACAAGCAATTGCAAATAAAAGTCCTAGGTGAGAGAAGACAATAAAAAGTGCGGGCGCTGTTGAACAAGGTTCAAACTGCCGAGGATAAATACGCACAGGGTATTTTAATTTACACGTGTGGGCGCTGTTGAATTCGCGGTAGGAATGAACGGACTGTATTGAGTTTATCCTGACGGAAGGACGTCAGCCAGTGCTCACCAGTTCAGTACTCCTATTTAACGGGTTCAAACCGCTGAGGATAAATCTGCGCAGGGTATTTTAATTTACACGATAATGTGGGCGCTGTTGAATTCGCGGTAGGAATGAACGGACTGTATTGAGTTTATCCTGACGGAAGG
This sequence comes from Gymnothorax javanicus, assembly GCA_029692085.1. NCBI lineage: Eukaryota > Metazoa > Chordata > Actinopteri > Anguilliformes > Muraenidae > Gymnothorax > Gymnothorax javanicus. Next base: position 18,821,646 of record CM056197.1, read on the forward strand.
ACGTCAGCCAGTGCTCACCAGTTTAGTACTCCTATTTAACGGGTTCAAACCGCCGGGGATAAATACACACGAGGGTATGACAAAAAGAGAGAAAGAGAGAGAGAAATATAAGATCTTTCACCTTAAAATACCCAAATTGAAGGGCCTTGTCTTCTGGAATGTGTTCTTAGAAAATGTACATTTTGCTGTAAATCCACGCTGGTGGTGGCAGTGAGTAAATTGGGAATGGACAAGGAATGTTTTCGAGTGCTGTTGGCAGGTGCTTTAAGTGCACTGAGGTGTATGTGTGTGTATGCTGAGCTTAGATTGTGTGTGTATGTGGAAGTCAATGTGAATGAACCGAGCTCTGTGAGTGTCTGTAAACAACTGCATTGCTGGCATATTTGTTAGTTCTGTCTTTGTTAGATTGAATACAGTTGTCATTCTATTCCATGAGGTGCTCATATAGATGTCCAAAATAAAATTAGCATTTATTCAAGATTAATTTCAGGTGCCCGTTGATTAGCCTATATTTACAGTATTTTATGGAATTCTCAGAGTAATTGCAGGATTGGTAAAAAGTGAAGTTGGTCAGAGTAAGTGAAATTAGTTGGTCTGAGTAAGTGAAGTTGGTGTAAGTGGAGTAGGTTAAAGCAGGAGTTTAGCCATTTTAATGGCCGTGGTTGGTTAACCCTTTAAGGCCTAATGCAAAAATCCCAGCAGAGAATCATGCTGCCATGTTTACCATAGTAACCTGTATTTGGGCTGAAGCACAGCTTCTCAGCTTTCAGGAACAGTTGGAATTTTTTTTTCTATTGCGCAAAAACTTACAGTAATTTGGTACTTTCAAAATTACAGCAGCATATCTGTGTTAAACAACGACACGTTCTTAAAATGCGCACATGCTGTCCTGGTTTAAATGGGTTAAAGTAAGTGGAATTAATTTGGATGGTAAACAGAGAGCGGGAGTTTAGCCATTTTAATGGCTGTGGAGTTTTAAAAGGCAAAGTTGTAGAAGTAAACAGAATAATTATTCCTTGTGAAATCAAATAAAAGTCCCTATTTCTTGACTAAACTAGGATCTGTGCTTGTGAAGCACTATGATGTTCCCCGCCATTATATATATTTGGTTGCACATTTTGAAGAGAGAACTATGAAAAGGCACATCTATACCATGTAATATAACAATATGCCTAGTTTGGTTGAGAAAAAAGTGCCTTGGAGTTTTGGTTCGGACAAGGTCCACACTCTCAATACGCACTAAGTTGAAAAGGTTACCATGGAAATTGGAAAAAATAAAAATTTCTGAACAAACAAAAAATCAAAAGGCACATCTACACCATGTGGTCTCACACTATACCAAGTTTGGTAGAGAAATCTCTCATAGTTTATGAGTTGTGGTCCGGACAAGGTTCCCAACCTCATTATGCAGTAAGTTGAACTTGTTACCATGGAAACTAAAAATTAAAATTTCGAATGAGCAAACTATTAAAAGGCACATCTACACCATGTGATCTAAATATATGCCAAGTTTGGTGGAGAAATCTGTCATAGTTTAAGAGTTGTGGTCTGGACAAGGTCCCCACCCTCAATATGCACTAAGTTGAACTTGTTACCATGGAAACTGGAAAAAACAAAAATTTCTAAAGAACCAAAATATCAAAAGGCACATCTACACCATGGGATCTAATGATATACCAGATGTAGAGAAAAAATATTGAACGGTTTAAAAGTTATGGCCTGGACAAACTTGGTCGGAAGGACGGAAGGACAGACGGAAGGACGGACGGAGGGTAAAACATTATGTTCTCCAACAAAAAAAAAAAAAAAAAAGAAATCTCTCATAGTTTATGAGTTGTGGTCGGACAAGGTCCCCACCCTCAATATGCACTAAGTTGAAGTTGTTACCATGGAAACTGGAAAAAAGAAAAATTTCTAAACAACCAAGATATCAAAAGGCACATCTACACCATGGGATCTAATGATATACCAAATGTTGTGAAAAAATATTGAACGGTTTAAGAGTTGTGGTCCGGACAAGGTCCCCACCCTCAATATGCACTAAGTTGAACTTGTTACCATGGAAACTGGAAAAAAAAAAAATTTCTAAACAACCAAAATATCAAAAGGCACATCTACACCATGGGATCTAATGATATACCAAATGTTGTGGAAAAATATTGAGCGGTTTAAGAGTTGTGGTCGGACAAGGTCCCCACCCTCAATATGCACTAAGTTGAACTTGTTACCATGGAAACTGGAAAAAAGAAAAATTTCTAAAGAACCAAAATATCAAAAGGCACATCTACACCATGGGATCTAATGATATACCGATTTAGTGAAAAAATATTGAACGGTTTAAAAGTTATGGCCCGGACAAACTTGCTCGGAAGGACGGAAGGACGGACGGCGGGTAAAACATTATGTTCTCCGCAACATTTGCGGGGAACATAATAAGCGTATGCCCTTCTTGAACGATCAGTAACTATAAACAGAGGGAAGTTTAGAGGAAGTAATAATTGAACGTCAATTACATGAACGTGGACAAGTATTTCTGATGTGGCTAACTGAATTGCTTTGAGATGCAGGACAAAGTCCTATATTTAAATGCTCTAATATTTGGCGGTAGTAATTCATTGCTGAGAAAACCACTACTAATATCCTCTATGAGCGTGAAGTAATTACACCATTTGAATTTGTTAAATATTTGTAAAATTGTAAAGAGCAAGAAAATCTAAGCAGTTTTCTGTAAATAATTAGACTGTGTGAGATTGGTGTGCTAGAAGCATATCTCTGAAAAGAAAATGAAGGAAAACTTCAAACAAGAATAACACTGTGCGTTCAAAATTTGCCAAAGTACTGTTTAACACTGTATACAGTAAGAGACTGTGTGCCAAATTTTATTGATACAGAGGTTTCTCAAGTATTGAAAATTTTCAATTGATATTTGAAAAAGATCAGAAAGGCACCTGGAAATATAAAATATATATGAAATTTAATGGTACATATTAGATTTATAAAAATAAAATTAAAAATCAAGTGAACTATTGTGGGATTAGAGACTGGATGGGTTTTTAAACAAGAGTCAAAAAAAAAAAAAAAATACGGTGAATGGAGCCTTATTGACCGAAGCAGATAAGAGAGCACAGATAAGTGAAAAGTCAACATGCAGAAGCCAGAGAACAGAGAATGATGCATTGTGATTGAGCAAATGTGACTGGAAGCTTTCCTGACCAAAGAAATGCAAATGAATTAATGAAATATCTTTTCTCCATTTCAAACAGGGACTATCAATCAGTGATTCTACATGGGAAAAGAAAAACTAAGAGGGGCATGATAACTGTGAAGGAATTTTTGTTGTCACTGTTATAGTTTTAAAATTCATAGTTGTAGTGTTTAGTGCACTTTGATTTTATTACATTATAGTTTTACTGCTTAAAAAAAAAAATAATACATACTTGTTAGAAATGTAAATGCTTACTTTGTTCTCAGCTTTAGGCTCTAGCAAAACTGTCTGTGGGAAAGTACTGATAGGAGGGGTGCATGCACCTGGATAGGAGTTATGGACTCATGTCTGGGAAATGTCCCAACTTAGCAAGATAACAGAATTGTTTCTATCTGTACCAGGCCTTGAAACTGAGCCCCTAAGCACAAGATGTGACTCCTCCAAGCGCATCCCTAGAGCAGAAATCTTCAAAGAATAAAATGTTTGTGTAATTTTGTGATTGATTGCTTGAAGGATGCCTGGCTAGAAGGGTATAAGAATTCTTTGTGAAAATTATTCAGCAGAGACTGACCTCTGACTGCTGTACACACAGAATCCCAGTTCGCTCTCTCATTCTGCAGAATTATATTGCAATAAATGGTTGATCATGTTTCTTTTAACCTGCTCTAAGACTCTCTTATTACGACTCAAGCTGAGAAAATCCTCCACAATAACCTTAATCTGTTTATTTAACTTTTACAGGAAAGGACCCAAGCAAGTGAAAAAAACAGCAAAATTATGTTGATGAAGTTTTTGTTCATTGTTGTATGCACATTGTTGAGTGCGCACTGCTGAAAAGAAGACTTGAAAATTAACCTTGTGAGAAAGTGATGAGCTGGCCAGCTGGGGATTTAACTGTGGGTTTTCAGCCTAAAGTTTACCTTCTAAAATAGATTTGGTGAAATCCAATGTGGAGTATTAACACAAGACTAAATTCAAAAGGTGGACCACCATATAATTGAAAAGTCCACTTGTCAGAGGTGTAAAGTCCGGGTTCAGAAAGTAAAAATCCTCCCCAGAACTTTATTCCAACCATCTGGATTTACTTTGGACAGGAGATGAGAATGATCAGCTCATTCTATGGGAGGGAGAAAAACTTGGCAGGACTTTTACTTTCTGACCCCTGGATTTTACACCTCTGCCACTCGTAACGTGATTACGTATTACTTAGCTTCCCGTTTCTAAATTTATTTTTGATTAAGTGGACAGTCAAATAAAAGGTACTGACTGATTTGACCTTTATGTGCTGGGAGCCCAAAGGGAAAAATATTAGCTGAATATTAAATATGTTCTAATTTTTGTGAATAAAAAATTAGCAAATTCTAACAGTCTAAAGCAACTCCACTCAATTCTGCTGATTACATGGGAAAATTGTCACAATGTTTGGGGCTAATAAGCCTGACTGTGCATTTCCCCCATGCTTTTAGCGGAACCCTTGACTGAGGTGGATTGCTTAATCATAATTCATTGAGAAAAAAAAACAAAAAAACATTTTGTCCCCATTGTTTCAAAGAAGTCCTATCTAATAATACTACATGTCCTGGACTCAAGGACACCCCTCTATCAAACCCTGAGATTGAAACTGTGTTGATTGTAACCCTCTGCACACCAAACATGTTGACCCAATCAGTTTGGCTGACGCCTTTGCAGACAGAGAAGCAAGGGCAACAGCCAAACACACTCTTGTGGGGCTTACACCAATCTTAAGACTCAATTTCATGTGACCTGCTGTGAGCAGAGCATGATGCTGCTCCCCCACAAGAAAAACGTCAATGGACATCACATGGAACATAATACACTGATGACGGGTGGGTAGGACCCAATGGTAAACCTATATTGCCGAAATCTCTCTTCCATATTGCTGTAGATTTGGTGCATGGGCAGTGCCATGTACCAAGAGGAGGGACCAAGGGGTTAATAGAGCAATAGAGCAAAGTTACTATCACGTATTTACTAAAAAATTTTTCTAAGAAATGTCCAACATGACAAAGATGGGTAGTAGTACAGAAAGGGTGGGCCATTCCACACGTTTCATACATTTAACACCATGTGAGGGGAAGAGGTATGCGTTAGTACTGATATGACCTTTTTCTAAATGTTAGAAGCTATAGATGCAGTAGCAAAAATCCTGAGTAGAGAAATTATTCCTAGGTGGGGAATTCCAAAGACATTGTATAGTGACAATGGGTCAGAATTTAGGAATGAAATGTGGACCCACCTGGGAGAAAAATTGGGAATAGGATTGAAAAGCATTGGGCATATCATTCGCAATCAGCAGGAATTGGGGCAGACAGCACATTTGGCAAATCCTGATTATGACAAGGAATTCCATTTAGACATCTCAGAAACAGGGGGAGTCATAAAAGCAGTCCTTTTCCAGAAAGAACGGGGACAACGAAAGGTGCTCTCATACTACAGCAGCCAGCTGGATGCTGTTGAAAAAGGGCAGCCACAATGCTCCCGCTACTTGGCGGCCCTGGCTAGGGCCGTAGAGAAAACAGCCCATATTGTCCTCTGTCACCCATTTGTGGTCAATACAGACCACGGGGTGGCCGCACTGCTTGCGGCCGGAGCATTCAGTTTTTCAAACTCACGCAAAGTAAAGATATCTAGCACACTTGCAGGGCCTCATATTTCATACCGCATAGTCAAAGGCACACAGGCCAATATGGCCCAGGGAGTCAACGACGGCCGGCTTCCACCACATGACTGTGTTGAGAGAGTACAAAAGGCCATGAAATTGAGGGATGATCTGTCAGCAACGCCCTTACTTGACCCAGATTGGGAAATTTTCACAGACGGCTTCTGCTATAAGGGCCCCACAGGTAATGTGGCTTCATATGGTCTGATCCATTGGGAGCATGGAAAGGGAGTGGAGTTGGAATCAGGAGTGATTTCACAACCAGCTTCGGCACAAGTGGCGGAAATAGTGCCTCTAACTAGAGCCCTACAGCTCTCCCAGGGCTTGAGGGTCAACATCTGCACAGACTCAGCATACGGACACACAGCAATTCACCTAGACGGCCCATCTTGGGTCCGTTGAGCATTCCAAATCGCTGCAGGTACCCCAGTCAAACACGAGGCATATCTTAGGGAGCCGGTACAGGCAGTACAGCTCCCCGCGAAGTAGCCATCATAAAGGTGACAGGCCACGCGAAAGCCACCACCAAGGAGGCGCTAGGGAACAGAGCAGCTGATGCCTTGGCAAAGCACGCAGGAGGGTATCCGGAGAAAAGGAGGGTCCACAGGGACAATTTGTGTCCCTGCGCAGTGGAAAGGAAGGAAAAAAACGAAGTGCCTCCAGAGGCAGACACAATTGGTGAGGGAGACACAAAGGACCTCACATGGGCAGGAGGTGCAGTTGGTCCCAGAGGGCTAACTGACTCAGTCAACATGTTTTCAGAAATGCAGGAAGCTGCTAGCCCACAAGAGAAATCGCAGTGGCTGCAGTTTGAGCGTTCAGACAGCGCATACCCTACGAGGGGGAAGAGTTCTGCATTTGGCGGTCAGCAGATGGGCGCACGGTTGCGCCTGCCTCCCTGGTCCGGCTACTCATAGCCCAGGCCCACAGGCCCACACATGTAGGCAAGCAGGCCACTTATAAGAGCATAAGGGCACAGTGGTGGTGCCCATATTTGAAGGAAATGATTGACAACTTCTGTGCAGAATGCAAGACCTGCAACAAATTCAATAACAAACGCACGATCCCACACCCATTACTGGCCTTTCCCGTCCCACTCGCGCCCTGGAAAGAGATCTGTATAGATTTCACTGACATGGGCATGACGCATCGTACGCAGGGTTACAGATATCTTCTGGTCGCGGTCGACCGGTACATGAAATGGGTTGAGGCCATTCCCGCAAAGAATGAGGATGCGCAAACAGTAATCAATTGGCTCACGAAAGACCTCATTCCCCGTTACGGAGTTCCTACCAAAATCTGTTCTGACAATGGTTCACATTTCCGGAACACCCACCTCCAAGAGGTGGAGTCATTTTTTGGTATTAAGCACCGATTTGGTTCTGTGTATAGGCCCCAGTCCCAGGGCAGTGTTGAAAGGGCAAATCAGACTATCAAACGAAAACTGGCAAAAGCCATGTACTCCACTAATTAGACCTGGGTTGAGGCCCTCCCACTGGCACTATACTCTATGCGCCAGCAACCAGCGAAGGACACGTTTCTTTCACCACATGAACTACTCACTGGGAGGCCCATGCCTGGGCCTCCAGGAGACCCTAACGTGGTCCCCACCGCAGCCTTGCTGCAAACAGACCTGTCAGATTATATGCGGGTTTTGGGCAACATGACTAAGCTTCTCTCGCCAGGTGCAAGCAGCAAATTCCACAGGAGACGAGGACAACGGCACCCCGGCCCCAGGGGTGACCACTGGTGACTGGGTCTGGTTAAAGGCACCAGGCCATCCACGCTGGGGACGAACCGATCTGGGCCGGGACCGTTCAAGATCACTGAGGTTTCCGACCGCGCGGTGCTTGGTCGAAAAGGGGGGAGATAAGACCTGGCATCATTTTGCAAACTGTGCAAAAGCAAGACCGCCAGAGCAGTCACTGGAACAGGTAAGAACTAACCTGTTGTCATTGCAGGACATCAACGAGGAAGATGGAGATGGAGAATCGAAGGAGGGTGAGGAAACGTAATGAAATGTGGCTAGGAATAGGGAAGGAGGGATTAGCTCTCTTCGTAGGATTTTCTTTACTTCTTGTAAGTGCTTTGCTATACACTGAACGCACTTAGAAAGACGCCCACACGACACCTACACCACACTAAGAATTCACGGAAGACATTTTGATGGTAGCGGCAGTAGTAGGAGGACTAATAGCAGGAGGAGCATTCTCCAGCCTGGTCTTGCAGTATCTACATCGTTGGGTCCTAACACATACATCACCGGAAAACACGGACAAGACAAACTTAATTGCACGTCCCAAAAGTAACGTGAAAATAGCAAGTATCATAGTAATCTTGGCCTTGGTACTGGTAACAGACGCAGCTAAAGTGAACTCAGACCCCTGCGGAGCCAAGGTAATTTTAAAGGTGGACTCGGATAATGAGAACACATTTCAATTTGACTTATGTAACGTAATCGACTGTGGTACTGACCCCTCCAAATGGAGGGGGTATGATGTGTACGGTTGCCAGTTCATTTGGGGTTTTCCCACAAACAACCCGTGGTGCCGATCCTGGTCTGACGTATATTGGAGTGCCAACCCCAGGCAGGTGTCGGTCACGGCCAAGAGTAATAAGTGGGGGGGACATGCAAGGGAAAGTAACTATGATGAGGGGACAACTAGTGCCAAACGGGGATAACGGCAAACAAAATCCCATAATCATTAATACCAAGAGGGGGGTTGAAAAAATCTGTGGCTCATGCAGGGATATGATCCCAAAAAGTTTCACACGGGAGGAAAGGGAATCCCAAGGAGCAAACCAACCTTCTACATTATAATGGGGGTGGACGTAACCGGTACAGATCCAATGGGAATAGTTAGAATAGATTTACTGCCTCCCAAACCGAAGAATAATACAACCCCCACGAGCGCGCCCTCTCCCAAGAAAGAACCTGAACCTACGTCTGCCCCGGAGGTAGTATGGAAATTCGATTCGGCAAAAATAACTTTCCAAACAAAATTGGCAATAGAAACTGGATTCGAGAAAAAAAGCATGGATAAACAGAATGGTAGAAATACGAAACAGGTGAATGGTTCCGACTGTATAATATGCTCAGGGGCCAGACCTACCTTATTAATATCCCCATCTGCATTTGACCTATATGACCGCACCATGAAAAACCCAGGAAAAGATCTAAACTGCTTAATTTGGCTAATGTCCTCCGAAAACCCACCAATGGAGTGCAAAATATGGGAAACAGTACACCCTATGGCCCCAGCGAATGTGACGCCCCCAGTGTTTCAAAAAGGGAAAGTAAGAAATGTGACCTGTATTAAGAATAACAAAACCAGTCCCCAGTCACATAATCTAGGCACACTGACGAGCTGCGAGGAAACCTTGGACTTGACGGGAAATAAAACCGCAAGCAGCCTCATCGTAGCCAGAGCGGACGTCTGGTGGTACTGCGGAGGTAGGAGACTGCTGAATTGGCTCCCTTATAACTGGAGAGGTAAGTGCGCCCTTGTGGCCCTGAATGTGCCAGTAATGATTGTAACCAATGCGGAAGAACTACTGAACAATATATCCCCAGAACAATTAAAAGACACACTAGAACGCCACAAAAGATCATTTGGGTCTTTTGATTGGACAACTAATGAGCATGGTATGTGGGTGGATCCCGTAGGGCAGGCCAGAAATATACCCGATGAATTTAAGCTCGCAGATGAAGTAGCGGCTGGGTTTGAAAGCTTCCCAATATTTTTGGCCATTTTTCCTGTAACCGTAAATAAAAATGTAAATCGAATAAATCTGACACATTATAATGTGCAGCGGCTGGGAAATGAGACTAGAGATGTGATGGAAGTGATACACGAACAGCTGTCTCAAACCTCATTAATGACATACCAGCACCGGATAGCATTAGACATGCTCTTGGCAGAGAAAGGAGGGGTATGCTCAATGTTCAAAGACGCAATGCTGCACAGAGATAGCGAACCACACAGCCCCTAATGGGAAACTCACTAGGAGTCTGAAAAAACGGAAAGCACTGGCAAATGAAATGAAGGCGCAGTCAGGAGTAAATAACCCTGTTAGCTCTTGGCTAAATGAGACCTTCGGTAGATGGGGAGCGCTCATTGGGCAGCTGCTCATAGGAATCACAGTAGCGGGGTCCCTATTTATAATTTGTGGATGTTGTTGTATACCCTGCTTCATACGTACCTTGGTGACCAAAACAATTGAAAAAGCCTTAACTAGAGAGGCTTCGCCTAAATACTAAGCAGTTCAATTAGAAGAGGGCTGTTTAGACCCAGCCGATGACACTGAGGAAGATATTGAGTTAGAGGAGTACCGAGATGACCCCATAGGCCTGGAGGCCGGGGGACTTGCCCTAACCTCGCCCGACGAGGCGACTATGTTACTGTACCAACAGGTGACCGGGGATGTGACAGGAAGTGACGAGTGGGTGTGTCCTCCAGAACCCTACACGCCCAGCTGCCCCATTGGAAATCCCTACTGCAAACATGGGCAAGGCGGAGGAGCAGGTTGGGCTTGCTGGAAGTGGGCGGAGAAGTATCGCCCAGACCAGCCTCAGAAAACAACTTCTGACTGATCCTGAATTTCAGCGAGCCTACTGCCGGGAGATTCTGGAGTTGTCTGAGGAGGAGTGTGAATGAGATTTGAGTGGATGAAGGGTATTGGCTTAGTAAATTTATGACGTTAGAGTGTGCTCATGTGCTCATGTGCTAGATCCATATTCAGTGATAGTGGCTGATGAGTGCACTTGCACATATGAAGTAAAATTAAAATGCCGGAATATGCAGATTTGCTGTAGAACCAAAGGGTTTCGCTTGGAGCGGACGCTGGGCCAGTAACTAGCCAAGCCGACCTCCACTGCCGTCATGGCTAAGCCAGGGTCATGTGGATCTTGAGTCGTCAAGGGGTGAAGGGGGCACCAAGGAGGGTCCCAGTGGTCAAGTAGAGCCCGGAGGTCAGGTTTTGCTTCGCTGCGCTAGGATGCTAATGCAAACACCCCATTGATAGCAATGTGTAATGTAGGTGCTCACAGCACAAAAGGGTGAGAATGTAATCGCTTCAGCACTAGTGTTGCCCCCATAAAATGGGGCCAAAGGAGGGAGTTGTGGAATAATACAAAACATCTTTTATGTCAATACCCCAAAGCTTATAAACCTATTTACCCAGAACTTGTGAGAGTGTATGAGAGAAGCTGTACAGGAGGGGCAAGGTACAGAGTGGCACAGGAATGCTGGAGCCCTGCCAAAAGAAAACGCCCAAGGCGCAGTCCGAAGTGGTATCAGGTATCCCGTAACCGCCTTCCCCTGACCTGTCTAAAGCAGACTGGACAATACTATGTAGAAAGGCGGGAGCTGATTAGACAGCGGTTATAGACAGATGTACAGCCAATCGATGTACAGCCAAAGGACTGTGAATTATAAGAACGAGCGCTCTCCAAACTGTGGCTGAGAACATTCCTCTGTTACGGTTTGTAATTTTACTCTTTGTCTGCTATAAACAACTATTTTTGACATTTGGTCTACAATTCCTTTATTTCGAGTCTCTCCCTTGAACAAGTCAAATCAGACTAGACAAAAGGTGAAAAAACCCACTGTATCTGACAAGTATCTTAGCTCGGCATTACAAAATGAGTATTAACAACGTCACATAGATCACCACTTTTAGCTAAACTTATCACGCGGTTATACATTCATCGACGAATTTCAACTCTGAGTACTAACCAGAGAAAAAATGTTACTACATGAGCACAAACTCTGGCTTGATCAGATAAATTTAGGAAACTCATTAGCTTTCCAACCGAGAGTTAGCAAAGGTTGCTAACTCGCTCCAAGGAGGAAATATTGATCTCTCTTCTGTTTGATTCATTCTGACCAGCATGATCTATGCAAGATAGCCTTACAAAAACAATATACGAGCTTCCCTCAATTTTGCTTGGGATGATAATTTAGAATTCACATTCACATTTGTAAGAAAAAAAAAGGGGGACGGGACAATTCAATCGTCGAATGAAAAATGGTGTTTATTTCCAGTAAAAACGGCAGTGAACAGAAATCTGGTGGCGTACTCTGGGTTCAGCCCAGTCAAAGTGAACCCGAGCCTCCCAACATACACTTCTTATACATGAAAACAACTTTGAAGTTGGCCAGACATATTAATTGCATTAATTACTTAGACAATGCAGATTACAGTCTCTTTGGTTGAAACAGCTCTTCAATTGCTCACTCCCGGCCGCTACACTATAATTGATGGCTATGCCAGGTAGGTGCAACAAGTCGTTGTCAGAAATTACCAAGTGTATTGTACTTATGATAAGTGGATCCTGACCATTTGGCCAACGGATGTGTTTGACTCACAGGGTTTGCGACTTGAGTAGATTAGCACAGGGATGAGAATCTTACAGTCCCCCCTTTGATGCTTTATGATCAATTAAGCATCATCTCACCCAGGTCTTTGCAAACTAAGGGAACACCTCATCTATGTGTGGTGTGCCAGTGGCGGTGCCGTCTTGTCTTAGGTTGTCGTCCTTCCTCATGGACAATCTTACCCGTCGTGGGATCACACACCTCATCCGACTGGTCTTCTGCCATGTCACGTCATGCCCTTAGCCAGGATCACTGATCATAATTACAATATTTTTTATTGAATATGAGAGAGAATGGCACAAAAAAAAAAAAAAAAAAAATGGAAGAAGCGGCCTAGAGGAGATTGGAGAGCTACCTCATCCAAATTGACTGGTGGGTGAGATCATTTAAAAGCACAACATTTTTTCTTTTGAGAAGTGAGCACATGCAATAAAAAATAATACACTGAAACAAAATTAGAAATAAGCATACACACACTGCCACTTTGAACATTAATTCCCATATAAGTCCCGAGAGTGCAAACCTTGTTGAGCTTTTATAATATGGGAATCTTTTCTTTGCATCAAAGACATGAGTGTGTTATCAAGTTCGGGTATAGCCAACAGGACCGTTCCAGAGTTATTCTTGAAGAGTTTGCAATCGGTCATCTCCACACAACACATTCAGGATAACATGAAACTTAGGCAAAACTCATCTTTGCATCTCAACATAAAATCCATACCAGACAAATTTTCACAATCTTATGTCTCTTTTCATGCATCCTTTTGTGTGTGTGTGTGTGTGTGTGTGTGTTTGTGTGTGTGTGTGCGTGCATGCGTGCGTGCATGCACGCTTGTGTGTGTGTGCGTGTGTGTGCATGTGCGCGCGTAAGATGTGACTAAATAATTGTCTCAGCCTCTCAAACTTGTGCACCCTGTCAGGAGAGCTCCAGTCAGACAAGTGTCTTGTCAGGCTGCTCATTCTTGTGCAGTCCACATCTTTGTTGGTCCGTGGTTTTTGAGTATCCATGTCCTTCGACTGTCTGTAGTTCTGGTCCCCAGAATTCTGCCATGCACTTGATCATTCTGGCTTCCCTCATGGTTCTGTGCTCGCTCTGTGGGGGCCTTGTCCTCGTCTTTCACCTCTTCATCCCTCTTGTCTCTCAGGTGGACTCTGGCCCCACGGTTCCTGTGCCATTTGGTCAGTGATGTAGTTTCTGAAATGATAACTCAAGAAAAAAAAAATGTTGCCCCCCCTTTTCTCACACACATCTTCACATATCCATCATACATAATCACAAACAAAACTGACACACTCTCTTACACACTGATCTTTGACAGTGTTAGTCTTAATTTTTTTAATGGCTTGTGACTGACCTAAAATCTGTTTCCTATAGCAGTGATGGCCTCGCGTGAATGGCCTCCTCGTTTAGTCTTTTGTCTTCAGACAAAGCCAATTGCGTCTCTAAACTGTGAACTTTCTTAAGCAGGTCTTGATAGCTTTTCACTCTTAATGGTGAAGAGTAACACCTTCTGGCTTTGTGTCCCCTCTTACCACATGAAAAACAAATAAGTACCTGGTCTCTTGTTCTCCTCTCTGTGCAGTTCCTTGCGATGTGCCCCTCTTTTCCACATGCATAGCAAACCATGGTTCTTAAGTTTGGAGGTCTGTGATTCCCCTCTGAAGAATGAGAGGATTCCGTCCCTCTTTTTCCTCTGGTCCTGTAGGAAAGTCTTCTTCCTATTGCCGCAACTGGATGCGATTTTCTTGACAGAGACTGATTATTATAAAACTGGGTCATTTTTGCCACAATGTCTGAATACGGTGTGTTTGAATCGACAAGCAGTGTAAGGGCATTCCGAGTATGTGCGTCACTTTGAGAAAGGAGCGCGGATTTGAACATAGGATCTTGCTGCGTCAAGTTTGTAACACCACTGTAGGAACTAAATGCCTCCCATAACCTGGCCGCATATGCTGCTGGATGCTCCCCTGGCGACATCACGACTTCTCGTATTTTGTCCCAGTCAACCGAACGTGTTCCTAACACCCCCAACAAAGCAGATTTCCTCTCTTCTTTCCTTGCGTCCCTGTCATGAATACTCTGAGGGAGAGCACTAGCTAACGCATGGGGCAAACAAGCAGCCAAAATAATGCACGCATCAGCATCGGTCAAACGATGTAGGTCAACCGTCCTTTCCAAGTTAGATAAAAAATTCCATGGGGTCTCGCTTGGCAGGCTCAAACTTGCCGATATTTTTAACCAGTGACTCGATTTCATTAGGTGATAATGGTTTGACTGTAGTAGTCGTCGTTATACGGTCTCTCCCCTCTTCGGGTACAATCGTCACTGTTTCATGCACTGGTGCAAGCGGAATTTCACAGTACAGTTAGAATTGCTATCCCAGTCATTGCTTGTGTTCTGTCTCATGGGTTTATTCAGAAATCATTGTCCTTGTTGTTTGTCTGGTCTATATGATGTTCTGTGATTTTATTGCGCTTCTCAAATAAGTAGTCATATGCAGTTTTACAATTTCTCACTTCTGTGTAGGCATTGTCCAAATCGCGCTGTAACTCTGAATTAAATTTCTTTAATTCGGCAACCTCCTTACGCAAATCAATTGAATTTCTGCATTCAAGTTGGCGTTTACGTGATAACTCCTGATGTCTGCTTGTTTCTCCTCGATCTGTTTTTTTAAACTATCATTCTCCACTTCAAGAGCCTCTAGTCTCTTTTTGCAGAGTTTGTATGACTCCAGAACACCTGTCATAGCTACCGCAACCTTTGCCTTTTCATTTAATTTGCCCATCTTTGGATGGCTGTCAAACTGACACAAAGCCCATGCATACGGCTCCGCCTGACTTTTCAAAGCCCCTCTAAGATTTCCGATTTACCATGTTTGGCAATGTAACGCACAACGAAGTTTTCCATAACTATAATTGGCAACGTTCCCACGACCAAACAAACTGTCCAGCCAGTTACCTCTAGGGAATAACAGTTACAATTTAAAACAAATAAAACGCAGTTTCTGTTCCAGTGCTTCGGACACAGACAACTAAACTATTCCAGTTACTTTAGGAATAAAAAAACTCTCCACGGTTTCTGTTTCAGTGCGTCGGGCACAGCAAACAACTGTTCCAGATCCCAATGACAATTCTCAACCACAGTACTTCGAGCCGACTCAGTTACTTTAGAATCGTTTTCGAATTGTAAGGAACCACAACTCAGGCACACAGTTTCAGTTACGATAGAAACGAAGAGAAACAACTCCACTGCCACTGTACTTCGGGCATCATTAATTCAACCGACCAGTTGCTTTAGGCCAACAACAGTGCCACACTCCGTCGGGCACGAACCAGTTAAACCTCACACTGCCACAGTACTTCGGGCGCAAAACCGCACTACTTCGGGTTAACTTTATAGTGTAGGTTTAAACTTTCAGGAACATGATACTTCGGGCTCACTAATTTCTAATTACGCAAAAGAAACTTAATTCAAATGACAGTTCCACGACGCACAGTCGCACTGAATCAGTCACTGTACAGCTTTTGCGGAATTGTCAGGAATTAAGCACCAACTCCTACTGCTAACTTTTTACTGAAAAAAAAAAAAAATTATCCCTATCCTTAAGCTCCTTTTCTAGGTTTTTAAAGCGGGGTGTCCGTAAAACAGATGTCACAGCAAAATGAAGAAACGCGTTTCTTACCTTATTCCCGGTTTTTTTTTTTGTTTTTTTTTTTTCGAATCCGCGTTGGGTGGCTCGCCAATGTAAGAACAAAAAAGAGGGCGGGACAATTCAATCTTGAATGAAAAATGGTGTTTATTTCAGTAAAAACGGCAGTGATCAGAAATACGGATGCGTACTCTGGGTTCAGCGGAGTCAAAAGTGAACCCGAGCCTCCCCAACATACACTTCTTATACATGAAAAACAACTTTGAAGTTGGCCAGACATATTAATTGCATTAATTACTTAGACAATGCAGATTACAGTCTCTTTGGTTGAAACAGCTCTTCAATTGCTCACTCCCGGCCGCTACACTATAATTGATGGCTATGCCAGGTAGGTGCAACAAGTCGTTGTCAGAAATTACCAAGTGTATTGTACTTATGATAAGTGGATCCTGACCATTTGGCCAACGGATGTGTTTGACTCACAGGGTTTGCGACTTGAGTAGATTAGCACAGGAATGAGAATCTTACACATTCCAACCGAGTTAGCACCAGCTCTACTCACCTCAAGCAGAAACAAAGTGACCTGGGCGTCAGAATTAAAACCATTCAACTCCCGGAATTCTCTCCAACGTTGGTATGCTTTCCCTATGTTTATTCGGGACTTCGCATAGCTGCGATCGCGTTCCTTTTTCCTCGACATGCACTCGTTCGAGCGTCTCTTTTTCGGTTTAGCTTCCACCATGCTTCGCTCTGCCGCCTCGGTAGTGCCACTGCCAGTTAATTTCATCGCTCAGTCCCACCCACTTGTGGTGCATGAGCACGGAACTGGCGCAGAAGACCCACCCCGGCCCTCCGATTCGTTGGAACTCTTTTGTTGATGTTTGGGGGAGCGGGTCGGTGCCCACGAGTTTGTGTATCTTTCTCAGTGTCTACCTGGCTGTAGGTGGCCTACAGAGACCGGAGTTTTTCACCGCCCACTCATGAGAGGAGCTGCTAACAGTTTGTGAGGAAAAATCTCCTGAACGTGACAAATGATGTTTTGGCTCAGAATCGCTGATACAACCTTTAAAGGAAACAGGACAAATTTATTTCTTCATTTAAACCAAAAGGTTCTACAGTATTGAGTGTAAACATCCAAAAGCCTTCTCTGCGTAGGAGTTTAGTGACAATATCCCCGCCTCTTGGTGGTGGGGTGATTTTCTCTATTCCCCAGAATTTAAGGGAACCCAGGAAGCCCTCTCGAGAGTCTGCCTTCGCAAGTCTTGGAACTAATTCTGTGCACGTATCATCACCAATTTCATCACGCTTTTTATTTCCATTAAAAAAAAAAACACAAAACACTCGCGAGTGCATTTACGGCTGCCCAACTCGGCCACAAACATTGGTTTGTTCGGCACAAATTATCCTACCCATACCAGTGTCAACGAATCAGCCTGCTCACCTGCATAAAATACGTCAAAATGGTATTCACATGACGTCTCCTCATTAACAACAATACATAAATATGAAGGAAAAAGTGTTTTTTATATTATATATGCTATATACATATAGCGTTTCAGATTTGGTTGGCGTTTACCCCTCAGCGATAAATGGGAACTGATACGCTGAGCTGGCAACAAACTCAGTTGGTCTAGTGGTTACGACCGCGGTGTGTGGTGTGCTTGGAATTACTTCGTCCACATGTTCCCAGGTTGAATCCTGCTGCAGACACTAAAGTAATGTCTAACTTAACATGTAAACCTTTGTTCACAGCTCCATCAGTTGAGAAAAAAAAACATAATACCAAAAAAAAGAACATAAAAAGTTATGGTTTTGTGTGATACTCTTACCCTTCTTTATGCTATCATGTCACAATGTACTCTGTATGTTGTGAAAACATGCACAGGAACATCTACATAATGTTGTAACAAGGTACTCTGGGCGTTGTGAGGATGTGCTCTGCGTTGTCAGCGTCCCAACACCACGTTGTCTAGCGTTATCTGGAGTCTACACTTCTCACGTGCTCAGCACCAAAAAACACAACGTGCTCACAGCGTTGTGACTACATCCAATTATTACCTGGGATGTGTGTCTGTTTCAGCAAGTGTTTTTGACTGACCCGCTCCCTTACTGGCAAACATGTCAGTAATTTTTAAAGCCTTCGCTGCTTCTGTGGTTAGTGCTCAGTGTTTATCATCCTCTCCCTCTCTGCCCCACCTTTCTGTTTTGTTTGCTCCATTTCTCCAGGTGCGTCTAACAAGCAGGTGACGTTCGGCGGCTTTGTGTTTCGCTGGGTGGTGTAATGGTTTATATTATACGGATACATCAGCCTGTCGCAGGTCAAGCTGATTGCACGGCTACCGTCAGGCCACAGGTAGTCAGGGGTGTAAGGTAAACATATGGGGTGTTTGGTTCAGATTGTTGCAAAAGCACCAAATTTGGCTCAAATCTTTCTCACATATTATATTATTGATTTTTGGCGGGAACCAAAACATAAATGGCCCAGGGCCTAAGTAATGTTGAAATAAAAAATGGCTGCCGTCCGGTGAGAAGATTTACCATAATTTTTCATTGACACTTTTGGTGTCCTCATAGCTCCACAACCAAGAAATATAAAGTAAAATGGACTGCATTTTCTGATTAGGCAGCATAGCATTAGCTTAGACGCAAAGTTTCAAAGCTATCGGTGAAATAATAAAAAAGTTATGCCATGTTAAATATAAGAAAAATGTCAATTGACAAAAAAACTGAGGGACAGTACCCTTAGAAAATGATTCACCAAAAATTCATTTTTGGTCCGAATGAGCTGAAATTTCGGATTTGACAGTGATAGATATTTATACAGCTGCATACAAAAAAATTAGCAGAATTGAGAAGGTGGTGGTGAGACCCATTTGATGATCTGACATGGAATGACCCACTTTCATACTACTCTGCCCGTCCAAAAAAAAAGTCGCACACTCAAATATTTAGTTGGAACCCCTGTAGCTTTGATTACAGTGCAAATTGGTATTGTCATTGTTTTGACAACCATATGCAATGCCAGAACATTTATTTTCGATCAGAAATGCCATAATTTTTGGCTCAAGATCTTGTCTTCTCGACAAAATGGTTGAACCACTCAGTGGTCTTTCGTCAGCACATCCCAATAACTTTCAATGTGGTTAAGGTCAGGATTATGTGGTGGCCAATTTGCCTGGGAAAATGATTCCTCATATTTGTTTTTCTCATTCATTGTTTTCTTTGCTAAATACAGGCCATTAACTTGCCTCTTCTGAAATATTGGAACATCTTTACCACCATCAAGGGATACGTCTTCTGTCGTGATTTAAAACAAAAAAATGAGTGGCTAAGTGTTTCATCAGTCAGGGTTAAAATGATTATTGCCAGCTGAAACATATTAATAACCTCAATAATGATCCAATCGTAGAATTTGTTCATTTATATCCAAACGGTGACTTTTTTTTGGACGGGCAGTGTATAATACATGTATCCTAGTATAAGACCACAGAATATGAAAAGATTCTGTGGTGGATTTTGAGATAAATGGCCATCAAAGTTGGTACTCTTGGCTGTGCTGTAGCGCTGTTCGTTGGTATTTATTCTGCTTGAGTTGAGACAGAGGAAGACGTGTGGGATCTAAGCTGAAGATTTACTCTTGTCTAAACGGAGTTTTCTGAAAATAATTCGTCTGTTAAGGCTCAAACAGTATTAGAGATTAGACAATTTGCTCCCGAGGTATAACCTTTGTCGCATTAGGGGCAGGGAGAATCTTCCTCCTTTTTCCCCTTTTTCCCCCCTGTAACAACTCGGTGAGCAAACAGCCAAATTAAGTCGCTAATCTGGTCAAACAAAAGGCGACAGGGGTTTTGGGGTTTTTTGGGGGTTTCAGTCTCCGGGAGCAAAAGTAAGGTAAAGTAAAATAAATTTAAACGCTAAATTTAAAGAATAAATTAAACGCTAAATAATTGTCTAAGTGAATTGTGTGCTATACAAAGTAAAACAGAGTTGTTTTCAAGGACTGAGGTACACTGTCGCCTGCTTTTTCTGTAGCTGCTTTAGCTAACGAACTATAGTAAGCTCTCAACGCCAAGAATATATCAAATTACCGGGATATCTAACTATAACCCGGCTTGGTTTCATACTTGGTAGCTTGCCTTTCATACAGTCTTCTAGCCAATAAATGTTGACGTTCACGGGGTTTTTTTAGTCCCCTTCGTTTCTCTATCCTGACCGCATTACCGCATAAACGCATTTTCCAAGCTTGAATACTAACGCGAACCGGGGTTTTTGTCTTTTCGCATTTTATTATCATTGAAGGGCTCTTCTGATTAAACACATTGCAAATTACGTTATCTTTGTATTTTCCTCCGGTTGCGGTGCCTTGATCAGCTGATTAAAGTTTAACTGCTTGTTTGAGTGCTTAGCGACAGCTTGTTGGGGGAGATACCGTGTATAGTTCGCTCACTAAGTAAGTGACTTGTTTATTCGGTCCGTTTTAATTAAAGGGAACCGAGGCTTTACTCTTATCTCGGTTACCCTTGGTTGTATTTGTGGCTAGCTAGCTAGATAGTTACTGTTTGCATTTTTGGCTGGGGATCTGAGATTTAGTATTTAGTTAGTAGGGCAGCAGTCACTTTGATCGTCCATTCAGTTTGGTTGGAATTTAAGCGGAAAGCTTTGCGAGTGCTCCGCCTCCTCCCTCCTCCAGTTTCTCCTGGGCGTAGTATAGCCAGTCTTTTTTATCTGGGTTCTCAGCTAAGCCCTGTGATATTTTTAGGTTAGTACATTAATAGTACCGGGACTAGATAAATTCGAGTTGGCTTATTAGGAGTGCTTATTATCCATAGAGTTTCTCAATTTGGTATTTCATTTCTGTTAACTGAAACTAAGCCCCTGTTAAAAGAGGCTTATTATCCATTCACATAGTTTCCCCCACGGTTTCTATTGTGACTGCTGCTTAGGGCTTCTCAGGTTAATAAATAAATAAATTGTGGTTTCTGAGCTTCTGTCTCGGCATTAGTAATTTTCTTTGTTATCTAGGGTGAGCGAGGTCATTAGGTAGGGGGTTCAAAATGTGGCCAAAACTATGTGACGTTTGCAGGATGATCGCACTTTTGGAAAAAAGATTTCAGGGTGGGTTTGTCTGTCACCGGTGCCAGCTAATTGAGCATCTGGAGAGCAAGATCCTTGATCTTCAGGGCCAGTTTTGACACGACATAGTTCATAATCAGTAGAGTTCCTAGAGGAAATAAGTAGTATGTCGTTTCGGGAGAAATGGTTTTACGCCAAAGCAGGGTGCTGTGGGGACCCTAGAGCAGGCAGGGAGAGAAAGTTGGGTGACTGTGGGGCGTCCAGCGCAGGAAAGGGCGTGCACACCACACAGCGACAGCTCCTCCAGTGGTTGAGGTGTCCAACCGATTCCAGCCCCTTGCAGGAACTCTAATTGGCCCTGACCCTGAGAGTGAGGGACTGATGAGCAGCAGGGCACCCTGTTGGCCTCTACCCCTCAGAAAAAGAGAGTTATTGATAGTGGGGGACTCAATACTTAGAGGAATAGACAGTTTAGTCTGTTCGCGCGACAAGGAGTCTCTCGACGGTGTGTTGTCTGCCTGGTGCCCAGGTAGGAGACCTCCTGGAGCGTCTTGGACAAGCTCCTGGCCAGAGCGGGGGAGGGATCCAGTTGTCATGGTCCATGTTGGGACTAATGACATAGGTGAGGGTAGGCTTGAGGTTCTGCAAAGCAAATTTGTTGAATTAGCTGAAAAGCTTAGGAGCAGATCCTCCACGGTAGTGTTCTCCGGGATTCTACCGGTACCACGTGCAAGCAGAGGAAGCGGAATTTTATCTGGAGGTTTAACACGTGGCTACGAACCTGGTGTAGGAAAGAGGGGTATAGGTTTATGGGGCACTGGAACTACTTCTGGGACAGGGGTGACCTGTTCAAGCCGGATGGGCTACACCTGAACCGGAGGGGTACCTTTGCACTGGGTCAGCGTATGTTGAGGGGTAGCAGAGAGTTATTTAAACTAGGGACTTGGGGGGCAGGGAGGTTAGAGAGTGTTATACAGGGAAATGCAGACTGCCCTGATGGAAGCTGACAGCGTTACATGCACTATTGATGATATATTTTTAAAAGCAAAAAAAAAAAGCGTGGTGAGGGCTTTGAGCAGCGGGCACATGGGAAATCGAAGGGAAGAGCGTTAGTGATAACCTGAAATGTTTTTATCTAAATGCAAGAAGCATTAAAAATAAATTTCGAGAACTTGAGGCCGTTATGATTAGTGAAGGCGATGACATAGTTGGGATTACAGAGACATGGCTTAGTGAAGAGGATGGAGATGAATATAATGTAGAAGGTTATAAGCTCTTTAGGAAGGATAGATGCAATAGGCAAGGGGGGTGTAGCACTCTATGTGAACGAACACATAAATGTGTAGGAAATTCCTGAAATTGAACATTCCTTGCCCTCTTGAAGATATCTGGGTCAGGCTCACTGGCAAACACGAGACTGGTTTAAACATAGGTGTATGCTATCGACCACCAGCTTTGGACAGTACAGTGAATGAAATTCTCTTTAAGAGGATTACGCAAGCTTGTAGAGGAGGAGGGACTATTATATGGGGAGACTTTAATTATCCTGGTATTGATTGGGAAAAGGTGAAAGGACAGGGGAGGGGGAGGAGGAAGAATTTCTAGATGTCATAAATGATAATTTTTGGTGCAGTATGTTAATAAACCTACAAGAGAGAAGGCAATTTTAGACTTAGTGCTCTGTAATGACCCAGATAGAATTAGCAATGTTGAGGTACGGGAGCCACTTGGGACAAGTGATCACTCTGCTATTAATTTTGAGGTTTCATGGGAAGTTAAAAAGGTGTATTCAAAAACAAAAATTTTCAATTTTAGGCGAGCAAACTTTGACAGGATGCGCTCATATCTAAGTGAAATAAAATGGGAGACACTCCTGGACTGTGAGTCTGTAAATGAGATGTGGGAAAGATTTAAGGGGTTTTACTTGATTCACAATGCAAATTCATTCCAAAGGTGTCCAAAAGTAAGCTGAAAAAGCAGAATCCTCAGTGGATGACCGCAGCTATTCGTAGGAGTTTGAGGGAAAAGAGGAATCTTTATAAGATGTACATAGAGGATAACAATGAGATTACTAAAGCCGAATACTGTAAAATGCGGGCTGTGGTCAAAAAAGAGCTGAGGAATGCTAGAAGACTGTATGAAAGACAAATTGCAGAGGGGGCAAAAAACTAACCCTAAGCGCTTCTTTCAGTACTGTAGTAGAAAAAGGAAAGTCAAAGAGCAGGTTAAGTGCATAAAGAATAAAAATGGATCGCTGCTATATAATAACAAGGATATTAGGACACCTTAAACGGTTACTTTGTTGAGAATTTTACCTTAGAGCGGGTCTTTATTCGCCAGAGGGCATGTCCAATGCTCAAGATTATTTAGTGGAAATGGAGGTTAGGGATAACGTAGTATTAGACAAGTTGCATAAACTAAAGGCAGATAAAGGCGGCAGGTCCTGATGGCTTATATCCTAGAGTGCTCAGGGAAGTTAGTGAGATCATCTTTAAGCCGCTATCCGCCATCTTTAGACGGTCTTTAGAAACTGGAGAAATACCAAATGATTGGAAACAGGGTAATATAATACCAATATATAAGAAAGGGGACGGTACTGAGCCAGGTAATTACAGGCCAGTCAGTTTAACTTGCATTGCGTGCAAAATATTGGAATCTATCATAAAAGATGAGCTGGACTTATTTCTTGAACGTAACAATATCTTGAGGGATAGCCAACATGGTTTCCGTAAAGGAAGATCATGCCTGACAAACCTTCTGCAATTCTTTGAAGAGGCCACCAAGACTTATGACCAGAGCAGGGCTTATGACATCATATATTTGGATTTTCAGAAAGCATTTGACACAGTAAGCGCATAAGAGACTAATTTTAAAATGAGCTCCATTGGAGTTACAGGAGGTATTCTGAAGTGGATTCAAAACTGGTTGCAGGACAGAACACAAAGAGTGGTGGTCAGTGGTATCTCATCTGAGCTAGGTATGGTGGGGGAGTGGCGCCCCCAGGGATGGGTGTTGGGACCCCTGCTGTTCCTCATCTACATTAATGACCTTGATAGGAATATTGAGAGCAGATTAGTGAAATTTGCAGATGATACTAAATTGGGAGGTTTGGCAAATAGTTTAGGAGTCCACTAAAGTGATTCAGGATGATTTGGATAGAATCCAGAATTGGGCAGAAATGTGGCAAATGAAATTTAATGTAGCGAAATGTAAAGTAGTACATGTAGGTAATAAAAACATTAGACGGGATTACTTCATGGGAGGTTTTAAACTGGAATGTGCTCCACAAGAGAAAGATCTGGGAGTGATTGTTGACCAAACCCTCACAGGCTCTAGCCATTATGCGTAGCAGTTAAAAAAAGCCAATCGGATGCTGGGATACATTGCCAAAAGTATTGAGTTCAAATCCAAGGAGGTGATGCTTCTTTTGTTGAACACATTGTCAGACCACATCTAGAGTATTGTGAACAGTTCTGGGGACCATACTTTAAGAAAGACATAGAGGCTTTAGAGAAAGTTCAGAGAAGAGCCAATGGTTAATTCCGGTATAAAAGATGAAAGCTATGAGAAGAGGCTGAAGATCCTTAATCTGTTTAGTCTTAGGAAAAGGAGACTAAGGGGTGATCTGATTGAGGTCTTTAAATATGTTAAAGGGATTAACAAAGTGAATTATGTAGGATTCCTTCAACCAAGTGTTGTTAGTAGAACTCGGGGTCACAAATGGAAGCTGACCAAAGGGAAATTCAGCACTGATATTCGGAAATATTTCTTCACCCAAAGAGTAATTTCGGTGTGGAACAGCTTGCCTGACCATATTGTTGAGGCAGAGACCTTGGGAGTTTTCAAGAGCAGGCTTGACTTAAAGTTAGATACCATTGAGTCATTGAGTATCTGAAGTGATATATTCACGATAGTACAAAGAAACTGGCGAGCCTAGTTGGGCTGAACGGCCTGTTCTCGCCATTCATGTTATGTTATGTTATGTTATGTTAAATGTGCGAATGCAGACAGTTGAATGGGGCGGCCATGTTTGAGGGCCTGTAGTTCCTGCAAATCAAAAATATGTGGAAAAATAACAATGCATATTATAATACATGTACCCAAGTACAAATATACTGAATATGAAGAGATTCTATGGTGGAATTATTAAATAAAAGGGCACAAAATTGGTACTATGCAATGCGTAATGCAGACAATTGAATGGGGCGGGGGCATGTTTGAGGGCTGATAATTCCGCAAATCAAAAAAGGTTTGTAAAAAGTAACACTTGCCCACTATAATACATGTATCCTAGTATAAGATCACAGAATATGAAAAGATTCTGTGGTGGACATTTTAAATAAATGACCGTCAAAGTTGGTACTCTGCAATGTGCAAATGCGGACAATTGAATGGGGGTGCATACTTGAGGGCCTGTAGTTCCTGAAAATCAAATAGTTTGTGAAAAGTAACACTTGCACAATATAATACATGTATCCTAGTATAAGGCCACAGAATAAGAAGAGATTCTGTGGTGTGGAATCTCTCTTGCTCTCCTGCTCTGTTGTACACACGCAATTTCCTTTTTTCCTTTATCCCATTCTGAAAGATCTTGGCGTGTTTTAGTGTTTTTTTTTTTTTAAGATTTTTTTGGGGATTTTTCCTTTATTTGATAGTTACACAGTGGAGAGTGACAGGAAAGTTTGGGAGAAGAATGGGGAAGACCCGAGCCGGAATCAAACCCGGGTCGCCGCGAGAAGGACACAGCCTTTATGGTGCGCACGCTTAGACCGATGAGCCACCGGGGCGCCCCGAGTATGTGTTTTTGTTTTTGCACATGTGTGTTTTTATGTGTGTGCGTGTGTGTGTGTTTTTGCGCATGTGAGTTTTTATGTGTGTGTGTGTGTGTGTGTGTGTGTGTGTGTGTTTTTGCATGTGTGTTTTTATGTGTGTGTGTGTGTGTGTGTGTGTGTGTGTTGTGTTTACAGGTATAATCGGTACATCAATACCTGTGTCTTAGTTCACTCATGTATACCTGTGCGTTTATGCCTGTGTGTGATAATGTGGGTTTGTGAGTTTTCAGGACTGAACTGGTTGCCAGGACAGTATGCATTATCAAGCATTGCTGCTTACAACTGGGCTATTTGATTATATTATGTTTTTACGCAGCACTGTTTTGAATAGATGCTTTTCAACTTCCTCAGTCTTTGTGTTTTACAAAGGCCCACTATTCTCACTGGCCACACGGAAAACATGGGCCCCAAGCTTCACTCAAGTCCCTTAACTCACATTTACTGAACTCCTTGATCAGCTGAATAGTGTTGAGGAATGAGTATTTGTGCTCTTCCTAGTTTTCCTCTCATTGCATATTTTTCAGAGCGAACAGATTCATGTATTCAGACAAAGTGTAATATCACACTGAAAGAGAATAATTTCATGAAAGAATGCTTTTTTTTAATAGTTTAATAGTTTTTTTTAATAGTTCTGCTGCTCATGTCTGGGGGTAAACTACACAAGGAAAGCACAGAATAAACAATAAACATCCTTCATTAGCATTGCACTGCAGCAAGGGTGAACTCTACGGTGGGTTTGGATGATCACACTCCTCACAATATTGCAAACAAGCCAATAAGACCCCTTAAATGAAGAACAGTCATAACAACCCCTGCGGTTGGGTCTATGAATGCCAACTTGCCACCTTGTTCAAACAGAAGTTATGTCCTCGTGCATCCTGAAAGCTAGATTTGTTCTGCAACTCACCAAACAATGAAATACAGGATTAATATCCCAGAGTAGATGAGATGCAATGATGGCATGAAGAGAAAAGGTTCAGAAAGCATGTAGACTTGGAAGTCGCCAAGCATTTATTGTCAAATGCCCTGTTCTGAACTTGAAGTGCCCGCGATCAGGGAACTGCTGGTTTTCCACCCTCTCTATACTTGAGAATAAGGTGTAAATACAGTCAGGTGATCTTGAGTAATAATTGAAGGGGTTATTTCCATAAGTACTCAAGTCCATTTTCATTAGAAATCAGATAACACTGCAAATCCATTCTTTCATTAATGAGCAATAAGCCACATTTAATTTTGGCCAAGAAGCACTGAAGTACAATATAAAATGAGCAGTGAATTGGAAATTCCCCAAGAAGCTACTTCTAGCGATGACCAAGTCCAGTCTAAAACTTCTTCAAGTACACAAGTCCAGTCAGCCAATCAAAGCATCGTTAGAAACTTGGTTGGCCAATAGCAGCCACCGTAGCTTTTTTACCTAACCAAAATGGCTGACTCTATGGGCCAGGATGTGTGTGTGAATTCAACCCAACAGAGCTTTAAAAAAAAAAAAAAAAAACCCAAGCAGCCAGAAACATGGGCTAAAAACAAGCGAAAAGAAGTCTGACAAAAGGTAATGTTTTTTAGCTGCTTATTCTTTGGGTGAACTTTCTAATTACCACACCGCATCCCAAACAGTGACGATTAAAATCTTTATACCTGTTTGGATGGCGGTACTGCCCATTCATAATTTATAGAGATTGGTTTTTATTGTGACCTTTGTTCAGCTGCATTTACCTTCCCCATTTAACTGTATATTTATTTCATTCGTTTTGTTCAAGAAGCTTTTTGACATCCATGCCTATAGTATACTGGTATGACTATATTTGCTGTTCATTTTCATTAGAAAGTGGTTTGTTTTGTTTTCAAAAAGATGCACTGTTTTAGTACTCTGGAATAATAAAATTTAAAAATGTTTTATTTTGAAGCATTTGCTTCTAAGAGAACTCAAGTCCGCAGACTGGTGTTTGAAATACTTGGGCCAAGAATGAAGATAGAGGCTAGAAGGTGTTACGGGTTGGAATAGAGGGAGACCCCAAGCGCAAAGTAGCAGGCAAAACGACTGGTTTATTTGTCATTGTGCAAGGTTAACAATGAGCATACCATCACAAGAAACAATGGCAAATAGAAAATACGAAAGTGGAAATGCTTACAAACCCCAGAAGGGAGAAACAACCATTTACAATTAGGTAGTGGTAATACAGAGACGCGGATATGCGAGCTCTGAAAAAAGAGTCAAATTTAGAAAGAGGAATTGAGATGCACAAAAACATGCAAGCTCTCATACGAGAGAGAATTTAGTTCTCCGAAGGGAGAAAGCCAAACCAGCATAAGTAAAGAACACAAATGGTGTGACCGACAAAGGAAAAGTGAACAAGGCAGGAACTAAATACTAGAGGTGAGATCTAAACCAATGAGAGAAATGAACTAATAATTGAATAATGGCTGCATGTGGCGGGAAACTATGCTGCAGGCAGGGCTGACGAGCTTCCGCTGGCGCTTGTCACAGAGGGTCTCCTAAAATGTTTTAAGACATCTTTTCTGATATTTCATTACGTTTACATCAGCTTAACACATGTAACATAATCCCCACAAGTTGTCAAATTCTTAAAATCTCATTTCTCCAAAAATATGAAAACAGACTTGCGCACTTCTGGAAAATCAACCCTTCAATTGTTCTCTTAATCACTAGGAAGGAAAAAAAAACAGGGCTGGATTTAGATTCGAGAGCCAGATTTGGACTGATGTTACCGTATCGGTTTGTAAAATCTCACAGCGCCTTGAAGTAGCCTGAGTTCTCCCTCATGTAATTCCTCTGTTACTGAAGTCACTTAGAAAGGGTGTTTGAAGGACTTTGGGTGTTCCATGTTTTAGCACACATCCTTCATTCCTCAGCCTTCTCTTCCTTTTCCTTTAAAAGGGCTCCTGTGACTCAAGTTGCTGAGAATTAAATAAGGACCGTCACACACCCAGTGCATCAAACCCTGCTGTGTATTGTACTTTTTAGCTAGCAGACGAGTCAAAGTGCCCACCCTGACCCCAATTCATCTCTAATAGTGCCCCCCAATGGGCATCGGAGCTTCAGAACTGGACCTTGGAGCAATTAATTGAGGTCGCTTTGTCTAGTGATCCCCATTTTGTTTTCCATCATGTGCTTTGGCTGGGTACACATACACCATTTACCTGGGAGGAGATGGCCTGCTCCCACACCAGCTCTTTCTGGGAAAGACTGAGGACCTCTGCTGTAGACCATGCCTTTTGGGGCAGAGAAAAAACCAGTTTACCTGCAGAAAACCCATGTATGCGCAGGGAATGCATGCAAACTCCATGCAGAGAGGTCCTGACCAGCCAGGATTTGAGCCCCAAACATTGAGAGGCAACAGTTCTAAACATGAACCACCGTCCCAATACAAGCCTGTTGTAGGGTGTCCGAGTGTCTAACTGATCATGATGCGTTTCAATCTTGCTGACGACTCTTGCTTTGTTTTGCATCTTTGTATATCTGTATACAGAGTAGAGAACAAAGCACTGACTGAGAGTCTTTCTTTGACCTCTTGCTGCAAATTTCCAGCAGTGTTTTTATTTTTTGCATATTTTAGACTGGACCAGTGTACAACAGTGGTCAAAACCGCAGGGAACTGTAATGGTATTGTGTGTGAAACAGCAGGCTGGGCAGGCCTTCTGCTTCATATGAAGGAAATAAGCTATGCGTAAACATAAATTTTCATTTTGCCACAGACTTATGACGTAAATAACTGTGCAATGGCAGAGGTCTTTCTGAGAGAATGTTGAGGAGACTATAAAAGAGGGAGAGAGAGAGAGGAAGGGAGAGAGAGAGAGAGGGAGAGCAAGAAAGAGAGAGAATCAAACAGTGTGAAATCCTGACAGCACATTTGAAGAGGCCAACATTTTGAGGTCAGTCATGCTTTTCTATTTGAAATCTGTTTGGTTTTGTCCAACATTTGTTTCTTCAACAAATGAACACTGGGTCAGAATAAAATAGTGACAATGATTAAGATGGAGAAAGAGTCATTAAAGACAGGATGATGAAGGGTATTTACACCATCAAAATCTTGCTTCAATAAATAAGTACTAAATATATATATATATATATATATATATATATATATAGGGAATAAGTATTGCCTTATGGATATTGTAAAACAAAGCCTTTTTTAAAAAAATGGATATTAAACCCCTCTCTCAGTCAAAAGACATTTATGTCACTATTGGCTGACTGGTAGAGCAACATGATTGGTGCACTTGCTGAGGTCATTACTGTAGCCGCAGATTCTGAACAGTTAATACAAAAAATGTGTGACATTTGATTTTGGAAGGAATGGTTGTTACATAACTGTAATTGTTTTGTAAATTTTTCGTGAGAAAACATTCACAGAGTGGTACTGTATAGCTGGAGAAGAATTGACCGGTAAAACTGTTAAAAGAAGTGAGAGGGACCCTGCTGGATTCTTCTTGGGGAGACGGCAGCTCTGAAAGCTCTGGGCTCAAGCGGTGAGAGCCAGTCCCACTGACCTCTTCATTATCCTAAGCTCTCCTACAGTGTGTTCTGTGCTGGCATTTACAGCACACTAGTGTGAGTTGGCACCGGTCAGGCAGTCAGGAAGAGGGGAAAGGATCTTAATAAAGTATTTTTGAAACTAGTGAATGCTGTCAGCTCAGCCCCTCAATCTCATGTTGAAGGAAGTTTTTTAAGTAAAAATTTGAAAGGTGCCCGAGTGAATTACACTCGTCAGCGCCCTGTCAGTTTGCGTACATCTGTAAAGTTGTGATCACTGTTCAGTTAGTTGCCTGATACTGCAAGTACCACAACAGATCATGAATGACCGCAGGAGCAATGCCTGCCTGGTTATAAGTGCAGTGAATGTATGTCTTGTACTGTGGAATGGCTTTCCAGCCCTGTCGGTGCATTAGAGTGGAGCCTTAACCTAATGAGCAACGAGCAGTCCTTCAGATTTCATGTCGGCCAGAATCTTTCTATTGATTGGTCGAGTGACCGATTGGTATCTTTCTGACTGATGACTCTGGTATTAACATTTTGTATTCATGAGCAAGGTCTGAAAGTATTTGGACGATGATGCATTTTTAAATACAAATGTAATTCCTGTGCGATAAATCCAATCACAATGAGCGAGTACCTAGAAAAACACCTTCTAACATCTAGTGGTGGAGCCACTATGCTGGTGATATAGTAATCCATAGAAAACTGGGAAAGACCACAGCACTGATGGTGATGTAATACTGATATAAATAATCCATCCATCCTCTATACCGCTTCTTCCTCACAAGGGTCGCAAGGGAGCTGGAGCCAATCCCCGCTGACTCTGGGCGAAAGGCAGCGACCCACCCTGGACAGCTGGCCAATCCATTGCATGGCACACACACCATTCACACACACACACACACACACACACACACACACACACACACACATTCATACCTACGGGCAATTTAGTGTGTCCAGTTAGCCTGATGTGCATGTCTTTGGACTGTGGGAGGAAACTGGGGAACCCTGGAGGAAACCCACGTGAACACGGGGAGAACATGCAAACTCCACACAGAAAGGCCCCAGGCTGGATTCGAACCCATAAAATTCATGAGGCAGCAGTGCTACCCACTGTGTTACCGTGCAGCCCAAAAAAAAAAAAAATAAATAAATAAATTTTTATATATATATATATATATATATATATATATATATATATATATATATATATACAGTTGTTTGCAAAAAGTTTGGGCACCCTGATCAAAATTTTTGTTACTGTGAATAGCTAAGTGAGTAAAAAAGATGACTCATCTCCAAAAGGCATAAAGTTAATGAGGACATATTTCCTTTATATTTTAAGCAAGATTATTTTTTTATTTCCATCTTTTGACAGTTTCAAAATGGCAAAAAAGAAAAAGGGTCTGAAGCAAAGGTTTGGGTACCCTGCATGTTCAGTTCTAAGTAACACTCCCTTTGGCAAGTATCACAGCTTGTAAACACTTTTTGAGTGCCAGCTAAGAGATTTTAAATTCTGGTTTGGGGCATTTTGCTCATTATTCTTTGCCAAAGCCTTCTTGTTCTGTGAGATTCTTTGGCTGCCTTGCATGCACTGCTCTTTTGAGGTCCATCCACAGATTTTCAATGATGTTGAGGTAGGAGACCTTGAGGGCTTTGGTGAAACCTACAGCTCGCACCTCTTGAGATAGTCAGTTGTGGATTTTGAGGTGTGTTTAGGATCATTGTCCTGTTTTGGAAGCTGTCCTCTTTTCATTTTCAGCCTTTTTACAGATGGTGTGATGTTTGCTTCCAGAATTTGCTGGAATTAATTTGAAGCCATTCTTTCTTCTACCAGTGACATGTTCCCCGCGCCACTGGCTGCAACACAAGCCCGAAGCAAGATCGATCCAACCACTTGCTTGAGAGTTGGAGAGGTGTTCTTTTCATGAAATTCTGCATCCTTTTTTCTCCAAACATACCTCTGCTCATTGCAGCCGATGAGTTATATTTTAACTTCATCACTCCACAGGACTTGTTTCCTAAATGCATCAGTCTTGTTCAGATGTTCCTTCTGATGCTGAATTTCATGGTGAGGATGCAGGAAAGGTTTCCTTCTCATGACTCTTCCATGAAGGTCATATTTGAGCAAGTGTCGCTGAACCGTAGGGCAGTGCACCAAGTCTAAACAGTGTGCTAAATCTTGCCAAAGGTCTTTAGTTGTCAAACAGGTGTTTTGATTTACCTTTCTAGCAATCCGATGAACAGTTTTCTCAGGAAGTTTTCATGGTCTTCCAGACCTTAACCTGACCTCCACGGTTTCTGTTGACTGCCATTTCTTAATTATATTACGAATTGAAGAAATCTATACCTAAAAACGCTTTGCTATCTTCTTATAGCCTTCTCCTGCTTTGTGTGCATGAACTATTTTCAGTTTCAGAGTGCGAGGCAGCTGCTTAGAAGACCCCATGGCTTCTGATTGTTGGGCCAAGGTTAGAGGAGTCTGGGTATTTATAAACTTTGAAATTTGCATCACCCGGCCTTTCCTAACAATGACTGTGAACAAGCCATAGCCCTAACAAGCTAATTATGGTCTGAGACCATGGTCAAAGTTACCCGAAAGCTCAAATCTTTTGGGGTGCCCAAACTTTTGCACGATGCTCCTTTCCTTTTTTCACTCTAGAATTATACAAAACAAAACTAATACACTAATACTGAAAGTGTTTTATCTTTAACTTTATGCCATTCAGAGATCAGTTCATCTTCTACTTGCTTAACTATTCATAGTAACAGAAATTTTGATCAGGGGTGCCCAAACCTTTGCATACAACTGTATATATATACAGCTCTGGAAAAAATTAAGAGACCACTCTCACAAATGTTTCTTAAATCTGCATTTTTACATGTATGGCAGCCAGTCCATTCCAGTGTTTGTAGGATTCCAACACAAGCCTCCTCATTCTACTTAATGAGACACTGATTAGGTGATCACCTGAACCACATCTTATTTTATGAGGAAGATTTTTTTTTTTTTTTACACATATTTTTATTGGGAACCAATGTCTTACATAGGTTAAGTTAAAAACACTGGTATGTGTTCCACAGTTATTTATACCCTCTTTTCTAGGAAAGGTGAGCCAGAACAGGAACAGGGCAACACTTTCCTTCCCCATCCCACCCAACCCAGAGATCTAGAAAAGAAAAGAAAAAAAAAAAAAAAAATAATAATAATAATGACAATAGTGGTAAAAATAATCATCAAATACATAAAATAAATTAAATTAATTAATTAACAGGAAACAGGAGAAAGAAAAAGAAAAAAGAGAAAAAGAAAATAATAATAATAAAAGAAATAAAATAAAGTAAATCAGGTGAAGTACAGCAGGGAGAAATGTAGAACTGGAGGAGTGCTAAGGGTGCTCGTTTTAACCCTTTAAGGCCTAATGCAAAAATCCCAGTAGAGAATCATGCTGCCATGTTTACCATAGTAACCTGTATTTGGGCTGAAGCACAGCTTCTCAGCTTTCAGGAACAGTTGGAATTTTTCTTCTATTGCGCAAAACTTACAGTAATTACGGTACTTTCAAAATTACGCAGCATATCTGTGGCAAAAGCGACACGTTTTAAAATGCTTTATGCTGTCCCGGTTTAAATGGGTTAAAAGATACCAAGAATCCGAGAATCAGTTGGGATCCAGAGAGGTAAGAGTATTTACATATGAGATTATAGGCTGCCATCTTTTGTAAAATTTAGCAGTCGAGCCTCTGAGGGTGTAATGCTGACACCTAGATAACGGAAACTATCATGGGCCAGTTGAAAAGGTAGTGTACCTGACGGAATTTGTTTGGCTGCTTCATTAATAGGAAAACACTCACTTTTGCCAATATTTAATTAATAGCCCGAGAAAGACCCAAAGGTTGTCACAATGTGTAAAACATCGTCTACACAATTGACCGGGTCTTTGACATACAACCAAAGATCATCGGCATAGAGAGAAACTCAATGTTCCAGTCCAGCTCTACAAATACCAGTAAAGAGAAAGGAGGATTTGAGAGCAATGGAGAGAGGCTCCACTGCCAGGGCGAAAAGCAGGGGTGACAATGGACAACCTTGACGAGTTCCTCTTGTTAAAGAGAAATAATCAGATCTTTGTGAGTTAGTTGTCACACAAGCATTGGGGGCAGAATATAACAGTTGTATCCAAGAAATAAATTTAGTCCCAAAACCGAATCTCCCCAAGACAAAAAACAAGTAATCCCATTCAACCCGATTGAAGGCTTTCTCCGCGTCCAGTGTTATAACCATTTTGGCAGCTTGAACGATGTTGGGTGAAAGCACAATATTTCTAATGTTAGATGATAATTGTCGTCCTCTGACAAACCCTGTTTGGTTTTCTGAAATAATATCGGGTAGACAGTGATCTAAGCGGCGAGCTAAAACTTCAGCTAGAAGTTTTACATCTGCATTTAGCAGACTAATCGGCCTCCAACTACCACATTCCTTTGGGTCCTTGTCTTTCTTAAGAATGAGCGAAACTGAAGCTTGATTTAGAGTTGGTGGGAGGGAACCTTGTTGCAGGGAATCATTGAACATATCTAGTAATAATGGGGCAAATAAGTTTTATGAGGAAGATTATAAAAACCACTGCTGTGATTAAATTGAGATTATCCCACCAACATTGATTTCTAAACTCTTCCTAAGTTAAAATATTAGTATTGTGTTGTTTAAAAATGAATATGAACGTGCTTTCTTTGCATTATTCAAGGTCTGAAAACACTGCATCTTTTTTGTCATTTTGACCAGTTGTCATTTTCTGCCGATACATGCTCTAAATGGCAATATTTTAATTTCAAATTTGAGAGAAATGCTGTCAGCAGTTTAGAGAATAAAACGAAAATGTTCATTTTACTCAAACACATACCTATAAATGGTAAAACCAGAGAAACTGATCATTTTGCATTGGTCTCTTAATTTTTTCCAGAGCTGTGTATGTATATATATATATATATAGTCGCGCCCAAAATTATTCATACCCCAACCAATTTTTGTTTTTTTTCCAAGATATTTTTTGACAAATCAAATTTATTCTTGCACAAATTACCCAGTAAGTTGACATAAGGCTGTAAGAAGTACAGTAAACAATTTTTCAAGAAATACAATACTTTTTGGTATTTTATTTGAGAGATTTACAAAAAATGCCATGTCCAGAATTATTCATACCCTTTTCTCAGTATTTGATAGCAAAGCCTTTATTCACGATTACAGCCTCCAAACGCTTCCTGTGGTTGATCACAAGGTTTCTACACATTTCCACAGGGATTTTGGCCCATTCCTCTTTGGCGAACTTCTCCAGATCCTTAGGGTTTGAGGGTCTCCTTGTCATGATCTTGGTCTTCAGTTCCCTCCACAGATTCTCCATAGGATTGAGGTTGGGGCTCTGGCTTGGCCACTCCAAAACGTTCACTTCATTGTCCACTAACCATTTCTTGACGGATCTGGCCGTGTGTTTAGGATCATTATCCTGTTGGAGGATCTATTCCCACCCAAGACCAAGTTTTTCGGCGGATTGCTTAATGTTTTCACTGAGGATCTGGATATACTGGTCCTGTTTTAATGATGCCATTAACTTTATCAAGGTTTCCGGGCCCATTCGCTGAAAAGCAACCCCAGAGAATGATACTCCTGCTGCCTTGTTTGACCGTAGGGACCGTGTTTTTCGGGTTGAACGCTTCACTTCATTTACGCCAAACAAAAGCCCCATCTCTTGCCTAAACAGCTCCATCTTTGTTTCATCGTCCATAACATTGACAGCCAGAAGCTTGTATCTTCATCCAGGTGAGTTTTACGAAGGCTAGACGAGCTCTTGTGTGTCTGGGTTGAAGAAGTAAGTGGCGTAAGAAAGGTGAAGTGTTCAACCCGAGAAAAGCTGTCCCAACGGTCAAACACAGTGGCGGGAGTATCATGCTCTGGGGTTGCTTTTCAGCGAATGGGCCCGGAAACCTTGTTAAAGTCAATGGCACGATGAAACAGGACCAGTATATCCAGATCCTCAGTTAAAGCATCAAGCAATCCGCCGAAAAACTTGGTCTTGGGCAGGAATGAATCTTCCAACAGGATAATGATCCAAAACACACGGCCAAATCTGTCAAGAAATGGTTAGTGGACAACAAAGTGAACGTTTTGGAGTGGCCAAGCCAGAGCCCCGACCCCAATCCTATCAAAAATCTGTGGAGGGAACTGAAGACCAAGGTCATGGCAAGGAAAACCTTAAACCTTAAGGATCTGGAGAAGTTTGCCAAAGAGGAATGGGCCAAAATCCCTGTGGAAATGTGTAGAAACCTTGTGATCAACCACAGGAAGCGTTTGGAGGCTGTAATCGTGAATAAAGGGTTTGCTATCAATTACTGAGAAAAGGGTATGAATAATTCTGGACATGGCATTTTTTTGTAAGTCTATCAAATAAAATACCAAAAAGTATTGTATTTCTTGAAAAATTGTTTACTGTACTTCTTACAGCCTTATGTCAACTTACTGTGTCATTTGTGCAAGAATAAATTTGATTTGTAAAAAAATATCTTGGAAAAAAAACAAAAATTGGTAGGGGTATGAATAATTTTGGGCGCGACTGTATATATATTTATACAAATAAAACAAATGGGTGGCACTGTCGCCTCACAGCAAGAAGGTCGTGGGTTTCAATCCGACCTGGGGCCTTTCTGTGTGGAGTCTGTATGTTCTCCCTCTGTTTGCAGGGGTTTTTCCAGGTACTTTGGTTTCCTGTCGCAGTCCAAAGGTATGTGTGTCAGGCTAATTGGAGACACTAAATTGTGCAAAGGTTTGAGTGTGTGTCGGACTGGTGTGTGAGCCCTGGGATGGATTGGCCAGCCGTCCAGGATGTGTCCCTGCTTTTTGCTCACAGTCAGCTGTGATTGGCTCCAGCTTCTCCACAACCCCAGTGAGGAAGAAGCGGTATAGAGAATGGATGGATGGATGGATGGATAATAAAGGCTATATCAGCTAATAGAGCAGCAATCTCTGACAAAGCCTATGTGCTACCATAATTTATTGCCAATGATCATTCTGTAGTTTTTATTTTAGTTTAGTATTTATATGTGTTTCAGAGCCATTTTTTCATTGGTTGCGAAACCATTCTATTAATGGGGTGGCCTATAGCCTAGTTGTTGGTATATTTGACTGGGATTCAAAGGGCTGGTGGTTAAACCATAGTTTAAGTACAATAAGGTTTGTGGAGCTGTTCGGGTCTTGATCAACGCCCTTCACCCCACACTGCTCCAGGGGCAATTTCCCCGGCTTTGTCTGGTCAACTGTAAGTCTCACTGGATAAAAGTGTCAACTAAATAACAGCAATGTAATGCATGTGTATGTTTCTGCAGGTTGCCAATCATCAGTCATGAAGCAATATGCTTTAATGTTCTTCCTGATTTCAGGTCAGTGCTTTATCTGTGTCACACATTCATGTCACAGCATCACGGTCATCGTTACGGTGTGAGGTCACAAATGTGTTTGTCACAAATGTGTTCTTTACTGTCCTGTGATGGATTGGTGAGCTGTCTAGAGGGTGTTCCTGCCTTTTCTGCGCTATTATATTTTTCGTCCGAGACGATTGAGGGTGAGCGCAAGTACCGTTTGACGCCGTCTATGTGAGCAACACATGCGTGCACACGGGCCCTACAGAAAACCCAGTGTTTGCCCATTTACGCATGGCTGCCCTTACCGTGGTCGGTCAGCGACAGTCCCTGTTTTCCATTCACAGACAGAAACAGGGAAATAAAGTGCCAAAAAATTACACAGAGGCAGGTGCCCCCAGTCAGAAGTGAAGAGTTCCTACTCCTGTTGATGGGCAAAAAATGTGTTTTCTGTAGGGGCCGTGTGCAGGCATGTTTTGCTCACATAGACGGCGTCAAACGGTACTTGTGCTCACCCTCAATCGTCTCGGACCCCTCATCTCATGATCAGTTTTGGTTGCTGTGCGGAATCTGTCACGACAGGCTGTAACCAGATGTGGCGCTCTTGAGCTGCCATAAATCACTATGGTTGCCCTAAGCGGGGTCGGTCAGTGACAGTGCCTGTGTTCCATTCTCGGATAGACAGCCGACTGATTGTTAAACGGTGACAGTGCAAATGACGCACCACCTCTCGGCGGCTGAGATCTGGCCGTAACATGCCAAAGGCTCTTTTTCTCTCTCCTGTGTCACAAGCCGTTACATTTTCTTGATGCAGTAGCAGTTTTCGTTTTTTTTGTTGGCTTTATGTAGGCTATTTACCACACTAAAAAGAACAAGTCAAGTATCACTGTACACATCACGAACAGCTCAATGTTTGTTATTACTGAAGTGCTTGGCGCGTGCATCTGGTGCGCGTCAGGATTACAATACCACGCGTTTTTCTTTATTTCCTCTCGTGCCTCACTGGAAAAGCAATAAAAATCAATCGATTCTTCAATTTGCTGCAAATACAGTACATACCTCACCTGTGCGTTTTTAATGGCGCTGAGTATATATCATTGGCGGCACGTGAACTGGCAACTGGGGAGGCTCAAAACAATCCCTTAAAATTAATGATTGGTCACAACCTTTTTTCAATCATTCATTTAAATTACCATTACAGAAACTCTGAAAACTCTCAACATTATCAGGTGTGGCCAGTTTTCATTTATAACGCACACCTGTCAACTCTCTCGCATGTAGCCGATACCGATAGATTTCTCCAAAAATTACATCTCTTGCCACTAGGTGCTATCCTAAAAGAATGGACAAAGAGTATCACCTAGCGGTGGGAGATTTAGTTTTTGGTGAAATCAATCTGTTTGGTTGAATAGAATTTGTTTTCACCACACTTGGGCCGTACAAAAGGATGAATAGTAAGGGGGGGGGCCCATGTGCTCTGATTATTCTTAAAAAGTTGAAAATGGAGAAACAAACAACAAATTAATATTATATTGATCAAGTTATTACAAAAAATAAAATATAAAATTAAAGTGTCTGCATATTGTATTTACAAATGTCTATAATAATAACAGTATCCTCTGTGCGGCCCCTATGAATGCTGGGCCCCTAGAATCGTCCATGGTTTACCCCCCTCACAGTGCCACTGTTCATGGCAAATCAAGCCGTGGGTTGCAATTTTTGGGGAGGACAGCATCCAAAAAAAAGTCCACTCTCACATTCTTAAAGCATAAAATGAGTATTATGATTATTATTGTCTTTATTCGTACTCATGGTGTAGGCTGGTATGAAAAATGTAATTTCTCGCACTCACATAACACATTATACAACATTTGCCTCACAATATCAAGATTAAAACCATCAATATAAGCATTGCCTTCCATTACGTCGATAAGCTCTTTAGAAATACATGTAACATTTTCTTTCTCTGCTGTTGGCTTTGCTGATGCATAAATGCGACGTAAATTACATAGTCGCAGGCGATTAAAATTCACACCATACATGAAACGAAGGCGAGCTATGTTGACACCCATTGGAGAATCTGCTTTACGCATAGCCATCTTACCAACAAAACCAAAAATTTCATTTTTACTGGAAGCTACAGAATATAAAAACTTCAAGGTCTTGGCACACAATTGTTCGCTAATATTTATTTATATATTTATTTAGTTTTTATTTCGGCATGATTGTATAGTCGTTTCATAACAATTTCAACACAACATGTATCATGACCGAAAGGGTCGCGGGAGAAGCGAGATCGCTTGTCAAAGTCCCGCCCCCAACTCCCAGAAAAACAGTTTGATTATGGTTAAGATATCATAAAGATTTATGAATCACAACAGAGCTGAGTGTCCATTTACACTACGATTTAGGCGTCACAACATAAGATCATAAAGATTTATGAACATCATGAAGAATTATAATCACAATATAGCTGAGTGTCTATATAAGTTTAGATTTGAATGTCACTCTTGATTTAATCCATTTAGACTTGGTCCAGAAAAAGCTGGACTCCTTTCTTCACCATTTGATTTGTTCCTAGTGATTTGTTCCTAGTGGAAAGGTGCAATAATACCAGATCTTTGCATGGATCTCTTAATTAGTCATCATTTCCGTCGACTTGGTTCACCCTTGCCTTATCGGATTTAATGACTTCTGCAGAGTATGTTTAGTCCATCATTGCCTTCCTTGACGTCGAATCCAATTTTATTGAGCTTTCTGTCGAGGATAACCATGCTTTTCAAAGTTTTCTTTATCCTATGGTCGATCAAAAACAGACCAAGCCCCAATGATAGCAGGCCCGCTATCATAAATCCAATATATGCCTGTCCCAACAATATGAACAATATATTTCAATATGAATATAAAATAATACCCTTCAATCATGTTCTGTAGGCTTGCACTTTTTCCCTCTTGAATGAGTGCATGTATTCAGCCCTACCCACGAATTACCAGATTTGTTTTTGAGGTCTGATAAAATGAAGAGAAATACACTGCATAGCTGAAAGTTTGTGGACTCTTGTTTGTCTTAAGTTAATTTTAATGGTTTGAGTCGGGCCCCTGGCACGTTGAGCCAATGAAGGAAAATCCTGATGCTCGAGCAAACAAAGACATTTGTGACGAGAGGATGAGAGCCAGACTAACCAACTAACTGAAAGTTCTGAGAAAAACAGATTCAAAGTTTCTGCTGTCTGTAAATACAGATATTTGCCACATTGTTGATACTTTAGGTCAAAAGAACTTTGAACTGATGTTAAATATTCATGATTTTAGCCTAGTCAGAGGGTGCTACATGCACTTAACTCCTTTTTCACCAAATGCTAGATAGTAGATTCCAGTTCTCATTCGTTTGATTCTGCGCAGTAATTAACCCCTTAAGCCCTACGCCCCTGTACCGGGGGGTGGTGGTTACGCATATTAAATACAGTATGTTTCCAAATGGCAACATTGTCATGTGGCATATCCACATTTCGCGAAGAAACTAGGCAAAAAGCTCATGTAGACCATTTTTACCTCAACCAACACAATTCAAGCACCAAGCAAGTAAATAAGCATGTAGAAAAACATAGGACAAAATCATATCAGCACTGAATCGCTAGAATTTTTCCTGAATTTGTGCTATGCGTACAAACGATACCTCAAATGAAAGAGGAAAGTCCACAGAATCCAATGATGTGAGCCCTGTCATTTTAAACCGACATTACACTCAAAGAAAAGCAGGCATACACTTTATAGTCCACAGAGATGAGCAAAGACATTTCTTACCTTTGATATTTTGTAATAAAAAAACTGAGGGTAAATCCACGCTTGCTATTGTTAGCTCAATGTGTCCGTGTTATAACGGAACTAGATCTTCCAGTCTCAAAGCATGTTTTTCTTCTCGAGCATTGTTTCAAAGATCTCAGTTCTGCAGCATTCACCTTGCTTGCAATGTATTTTCCTCTCTGTGATCAGCGTTTGATGCTGTCAGTAAGACTTTGCCGATAGCCATTTGATTCTATGGCTTTTGACGTTTCCAACGAGCCCTAAAGCACCTTTATTGCACAAAGCTAGCCTGAGCTAGAGCCTTGCGTTCCCAGTGCGTCAAATCGAGTCCATGGGCCATTCCAATGTACTTAAATAGCGTGACGATTTAAACGCTTAACAGGTTTGTTTGTGGTATTTTCGGTATAATTATCCGCTAAATATTCAACCGTCGTTTTCAAAGTCGTTTTCTGACAGAGACGCATGAATACTGAGGGCACAACAGTACAAACAAGGTGAGTGACTTGTTTTTTTTGACTCATTCTTTATATGGGCAATATGAAAACATTGCGTCACTGTCAAATGGTATAGCCTAGTGATTACAGTGTAGGGCTGCAACGCAGGTGGCCAGGGTTTGAGTCCCTGCTCAGGCGTGCTTTAGTAAGACAATAGTAGCATTTTGCTTGGATAAATAATTGCTGCGGTTTTTATTCTTTTGACTTTTTTCCCCATTTTTTTTTTACCCTTTTTGTATTCATAATCTTATTAATTTGCTTTTTTTAAAATAAATCTGCTCCAGTGGAGCCAAACTTCATTTTCTTTGTATTTATTGTCTTTGAATGGGAAATTGTATAGGCTATAGGACTGGCAGAAATAATAATTTAAAAAATCATAAATTCTAAAAATTATATTTGGGTGGAATGTATGTCTGTAGTGACATATAAGTGAAATTAGATGAGTTTTACAGTTTAATAGCTGAGAAATCTGATTTGGCACACAAGGTACCTGAATTGCCAATTTGGAGAAGCCACCTGGACATTCCTCTCTAATTTTGTTCTGATTTACTTGAGTAGAATAAACTTTTGCACAGATAATGGTGAGATTCTGTGCTGTAAATTTGTAGAGGTTTCAGACTGCAACTAAATAAGTTTACAGGGGATAGAAGTAAAACTTTGTTTGGTGCAAAATGAGGTCTTTGATTTCTACTGTGTTCCATCTTCATTTACTCTGACTCAGTACATATATACTGATTTTTACACACGACAGAAATCCCAAATGGTGTTA
The DNA here is from genome assembly GCA_029692085.1 of Gymnothorax javanicus. NCBI lineage: Eukaryota > Metazoa > Chordata > Actinopteri > Anguilliformes > Muraenidae > Gymnothorax > Gymnothorax javanicus. The sequence continues at coordinate 18,864,437 of CM056197.1, forward strand.
CCTTTATTATGATACCAAGATTATTCAAATGGACTAAATAGTTGCAGAGATATACTCATTTCATTTTGGGCTTGCCATTTTCGAAAAAGAGGCTCAGGGCTTTAGGGGTTAAAACTCACCTGGACCTGTTACAGACTTGCCTGTAAGAAGAACCAGGTTTGTTTTGCCCCCACACACAGTTAGGAGGGTTACTGGGATTAGTTGCACAGATGGTTAGGAATTGGTAGCCAGGTACATATACCTTGCTGATTAACCACAGTTCACAGTTTTTAATTTCATTGGTTAGAGGTAATTTGCCAGTTTTCATGCAATTTTATGCATATTGAAATTCAGTGTTTGAAATTTAATCCAATATAGGCACCAAATGCCCACAGAGGATGTATTTTTCTTGGCATGCAGCCTTTTCTGACAGAATGTGTTTTAATAGTTTAACCCTTCGGGGTCTAAGCCTCTTTCTTCTACTTCTGGTTTGCCTGGCCTCCTTGTGTAATCATGCTGATATTATCTAAACCCTGTAATTCACAATCAAGTTATGTACATCATTTTTTTTTTCAGGACAACCTGAACCATCAGAATATGCATGATGCAGTAAACTCACATTAATGTACAATGTATAAATATTTATATCCCCATAAATATGCAAGAAAACACAAAATGGAAATTGAATCTCAGAGTTTTATTTGTGGAAATATTTAAAATTAAATATAACGTGTTCTTTGACGTCGCATACAAGATCATTGACCCCAGTGCGTTGAGTAATCTTTATCTACAAGCTTTTAGTTCAGAAAAAGTAACAGCTTGTTGAAATTCTGGGTCGACCATTGCGGTCGGAACAAAAGCCAGCAAACACAGGGGTCCCCCCAGGACCCAATTTTAGAACCGCTGATCTAGAGAGATTCTGCAAAGAAGAAAAGTCTCAAACTCCTTTTTCCATAGTATTCTCCAAAGTATTAAATATGGGGCGTCCAATAATAGTGGCACTTGTGGTTTTATTTAAAATAATAATTTTTTTTTTTTTTTTTAGAAATCTTTTTATTAGGGATCGGCAAATAACAGCAGTACAGAATCAATTTAATCCCATTTTTTTCTTCTTTACATAGAACACTGAACAGTGTCTCTGCATTTGGAATTATAAAAATAAATCACCAAAATATTATTAAACATTATCAAATTAAACTAATTTGGAGAAAAAGAAGAGAAAGTAAATAAATAATGAAAATCAGATCTGAAGAAAGCAAGACAAAGCAAGGAGAAAAAGGGAAATAGAAATAAATGGATAAAAATAAGTAAGTAAATAATTAAACAAAAGAAGAGATATGGGGGGGGCTTACTCCAAGGACAGGGTTGGTAAAGATTTAAAGTAGTTTATGAAAGGGTTCCATTTCTGAATAAACCTGTTAGAACTGCCTCTCACTGTGAAATTTATCTTCTCCAATTTAAGAAAAGACATAACATCTTTAAGCCATAAAGAAATATATGGGGGATTTGGAGATTTCCACAGAAGTAAAATGCAACGTTTCGCCAAAAGGGATGAAAAGGCAAGTATTTCTGATTGTGAAGCGTTAATTTTAAGTTATTCAAGCGATAATCCAAATATAGCAATAAAAGGGTCCATCTGTATCTGAGTTCCTAGAATCTTTGTTAAAATAGTAAAAAACTCAGTCCAGAATTTATGTAGTCTGGGGCAAAAGAAAAACATATGACTCAAATTACTAGAAGAGGCATGGCATCTGTCACATCGGTCTGCAATGTTTGGATATATTTCAGATAATCGAGATTTGCTAAAATGGACTCTGTGTAATACCTTAAATTGTATAAGCTATAGCCTGGCACACGGAGTAATTGAGCGTATGCTTTGCACAACTTTGTCCCACCACTGGTCTGTCAAACTTGTCCCAAGCTCATGCTCCCAAGCATTCTTGATTTTTACGATTGAATGATTATCAAAAGCCATTAATTTGTCATAAATACTGGATATGAATGATTTCTGAGTAGGCTTAAGGGTCAAAAAGTCATCCCAGGATTGCTTAGCGGGAAGGGAAGGGTAACATGAGAAAAGAGAAGATGCACAATGTCTAATTTGAAAATAAAGAAAAAGATGGGTTGTAGGTAAATTAAAATCTGTGGATAGGTCTGAAAAAAGTAGCAAAAGTGTGCGTCTTTATAGAGGTCTCTGAAAACTTTTATGCCTCGGCTCTGCCACAGCATATAAGAGTTACTGATGAGAGACGAGGGGAATAAATGATTGTTCAAAATGGGCATCATAGTGGATGCTGCCAAAAATTTAAAATGACGCCTGAACTGAAACCAAATCTTTAAGGTGGAAAGCACTATAGGATTCTTTGTAAAGCTAGAAGGATTGATAGGCAGCGAAGAGGTAAGTAAGGCCACAGGTGAGGATGAGACAAATGACTGAATTTCAAGTCTACACCATAACAGTTCTGGAGACTGAAGCCAGTAAGTCAATTTATGTATATGTGCTGACCAATAGTATAAAAAGAAAGTTGGGTAAGCAAGGCCACCATTAGATGTAAATTTTTGCAATAATGATTTCCTTACTCTGGGGGCCTTACCATTCCACAAGAAGGAAATAACAGCTTGATCTAAAGATTTAAAAAAGTGTTTGGGCAAAAACAAGGGAATGCACTGAAACAAAAACAGAAATCTAGGTAGGACATTCATCTTCACTACATTAATTCTACCAATCAAGGACAGAGGGAGAGAGCTCCACCTTTGGAAATCTATCTTAACTTGGGCGACCAGGGGAGAAAAATTAGAAGAATAGAGGAAGGTAAGGTACGGGTCACATTGATCCCCAAGTATTTAAACCCGAGGGGCTGAGCTTGAAAGGAATATCAGACTGTGGAAGTGCTAGGGCTAGAGAATTTACAGGATAACATTCACTCTTCAAGACATTAATTTTATAACCTGAAAAGGAACCAAATCTCTCCAGAATAGATAAAATTGGTGGAATGCTAGTTGTTGGATCTGATACATATAAAAGGAGGTCATCTGCATAAAGAGACAATTTTAATTCTGAGCCAGATCGAGAGATACCACAAAACTGAGGAAGAGATCTTAAAGCAATTGACAGGGGCTCTATGGCCAATGCGAAAAGTAGAGGGAAAGGGGCAGCCCTGCCTGGTGCCGCGCGAGAGTTTGAAATAACTAGATCGGGTATTATTAGTTTGGACACTGGCCTGGGGAGAGGCATATAAAAGTCCAATCCAGGATATAAACCTGTCCCCCAGGCCAAATTTGTGCAGTACTTCGAAAAGATAATGCCATTCAACCCGATCAAACGCCTTCTCTGCGTCGATCGAGATTACGACTTCAGGGACTGAAGTGGAGTGATCAGAGAAAAACTACATTTAAAAAGGGTTCGAACATTAAAAACAGCTGACGCCCTTGAATGAAGCCGTTCTGTTCTCTGATATGATTAAAAAGGAAGAACCTTTTCAAGACGGGTTGCTAACACTTTAGCCAAAATCTTAATGTCGACATTGAGAAGTGACAGAGGCCTGTAAGAGGAACAAGATGTAGGGTCCTTACCCTTCTTTAACAGAAGGGATATGGATGCCTGGGTTAGAGTTGGGGGCAACAAACCACAATCTAAAGATTCATTATAAACAGAGCAAAGGAGGGGGGCTAGTTTATTGACAAACTTCTTAAAAAATTCAACAGTAAATTCATCTGGGCCCGGTGCTTTATTATTTTGCATGACTTTGATAGAGAGCATAATTTCTTCCAAACTTAAAGGAGCATTCAGCGCATTTACTGTAATGAGATCAACTGTGGGGATGTCGAGATTTTGAAAAAAAAGTCATTTCTGCTGTGTTTGATGATTCTGACTCATAGAGAGGAGTAAAAAATTCTTGAATATGTCATTGATGGATGTGGGATCAGAGACAGGCTTGCCGGAGGGATCTTTAATTTGCGTAATAAATTGAGACGTTGTTCGGCATTTCAGCTGATGGGCCAAGAGCCTACTTGGCTTATCACCATGTTAAGTAATAAGTAGCTCGAGGCGTAATAGAAGTCGTTCGGCATCCGTTGTTGTAAGAAGGTCCAACTACATCTGCAGGTTGTGCCGCTGTTTAGCTAAACTCTGACATGGGTTGATAGCATTTTGCCTGTCAATATCCATAATATTAGTTAGAAGTTCATTTAATCTTGCCTTATGGCTTCTGTTACGGTGTGCGAATAGGAAATAATTTGGCCACGGAGATACGCTTTGAGCGATTCCCATAACAATGAATAAAAGATGGTATCATTTTTGTTCATGGTTATAAAATCATCAATTGAGGACATAATAAAGGCATTGAATGCATCATCAGACAAAAGTAGAGGATTAAACCTCCAGGATGAACGAAAAGGGGTTGTTCCAAAATTTTATATTGAGACTAAGAGGCGCATGATCAGATATGACAATTGAATGATACTCAGAGGAGGTCACTTTGGGAATTAGAGAAGCATCAATAAAAAAATAATCAATGCGGGAATAGGATTGGTGCACCTGAGAGAAAAAAGAATATTCTCTACCTTGTGGATTATAAAATCTCCAGGGATCTACGAACCCATTCTGTAGCATAAAATCCAAAATTGAATTAGACATAGCGGACTGGGTAAGACTACAAGGTTGAGAACGGTCCAAGGTTGGGTTCATAACACAATTCAAATCACCAGCCAGAATCAACTGATGTGTATCTAGGCAAGGGAGGGTGCTAAATAATCTATTCATAAAATCTGGGTTGTCAAAATTTGGGGCATAGATATTTACTAATAAAACAGGATTATGGTATATATTGCCTGCTACAATCAGATATCTGCCATTCTTATCAGTTACAATCTTCGAGGCAAAAAAATTTACCTTTTTATTAAACAAAATAGCTACTCCTCTGGCTTTTGAGTTAAAGGTTGAGTGAAACACATTACCAACCCATGAACCTTTAAGTCTGACTTGGTCTCTATCACGCAGATGCATTTCCTGTAAAAATACTATATCAGCATCCAAGCGCTTGCAGTGGGAGAGTATCTTTGATCGTTTGACTGGGTTATTCATACCCTTAACATTCCAGCTCAAAAATCTGATTGAAGATCTAATGTCTGAGTTAGAGCGATTAGAATCAGTCATCTTTTATCATCGAGGTTTGTTTGGAGATAGAAAAGGAGAGGTACATGAGAAAAATCCCCCACGGAAGAAAGGGGAAAAAAAAACAAAACAAAAACAAAACAAAACCAAAAAAAGAGGGTAATGATGAGGCTGGAAAAAAGGATAAGAGAACACAGAGACATAACCCCAAAATTCCCACAACCCACCCAAAGCCATCACGCACATCAAGTGTTCCCATCCCCAAACGATGGGAACAGCAATGCAAGCTCCGACAGGAGCCATCCTCAGAGAGATGCTTACAACTATGTAGCTACAACTAACTAGTGGAGCCCCGCAGAGCACTAGATTCCAAACATCAACTAAAAGGCACTCCAAATATGTAAATACACTGGCACAATAACTATTGACAATGAGATAAAGTCAAAAGGACGAAGGAAATAATAATTATTTACCACACATAACCACAGGTAGATGCTGCCTTAGCTAAGAATAATAAATCAGAAAAGGAAAAGGGGGAGGAAAGGCAGATGATCCCAATAATAGTAATGCATACCTTTAAGAAAAACTTATCAGATATAGAAACTCAGGCTTTACAACCTACCATCCACTCCCACCTGGATTAATAGGAAAATAAAAGCGCAAATGTGAAATTCACCTTGGTAAAAAACAAAAACCAGATAAAAACAAAACAGCCTGATAAACATACAAAAAATACTGTTGTCCATGTGTGGTCCTTAAAAAATAAAATAAAAATCAAAGTCTTTCAATGGAATAAACAAAAAGATTAGATGGTAATAATGAGGGAGGAGTATGTTATGTTTCTCAACTCACCAACACTTTTAAATCACACTTGAAGGATATGCACGACGAAAGAGCCCTACAGTAATTAACCGCACAGGCTTGCGCCTTTATCTGGATAATGTCTTAATGAATGTCTTGGCCTCCTCCGGTGATGTGAAGTCGTGCTGGACACCCTTATAAGTGATGCGCAGCCGCGCCGGGTAGAGGAGACCAAACCTGACTCCTTCAATATCGCGCAGCAGCTGGCGAACCTCACTGAAAGCAGCACGAGCCCGTGCCGTCTTAGGAGTGTGGTCGGGGAAGACGGAGATGGTCATATTTCGTACCTTAATCCGCTGTAGCTCTCTCGCCTTCCTGAGAATATCGGCACAGTCAGTGTAATAGTGGAGCTTGGCCACTATGGCGCGGGGACGATCACCTGGTTTGGGCTTGGGCATCAGAGCCCGGTGGGCTCTCTCTACTAGCGGCTCCTTCCGAGCGCCGAAGGCCTCCATCAGCAGCCTCGACACACCCTGCGGCAGACGAAAGCAGCAGAGTCAAATCCTCCGGGACACCGGCGATCCGAATATTCTGACGGCGCGATCTGGACTCCAGATCCTCACACTTGTTCTCTAACTTCACCATTTCCTTCGTCAAATATTCCACTTTAGTTTGAAGGGACAAAATATCGTCGGTGCAAGAAGACAGAGACTGCTCCATCTCCGCCACAGTGCTCTTGAGCCCAACGAAATTTTGCTGCACAGCCGATATGCTGGAGGATAACTCACTTTTCATAGCGAGAAGCTCAGTCTTGATTGAAAAAAGATTTTCGCCCAGGGCTGCCTGTAGCTCTGTTCTAAATATAGCAGTGACATCCTCACGGAGAGTTGAAAGGAGCTCAGTTTTAAGTGAGGCGGCGTCCGTCAGCGTGGGGCTGTGTATCGCTAGCCTCGGTGTGAAGTGGACTCACTACAGGGCGTGGCGGCATCGTGGGTAATAGGCCGCAGGTGAGTCTGAATAGTGTTTCCTCCTTTGTTAACTTTCGGCGACATTATGCGAGTTAAAATCAGAAGCGACTTTGTTTCAGAAAAGTTATAGCAAGAAGCTGGACTTTAAAAAATGAAAAAGAGTGCCTTAAAAGCACGTGGAAAAATAGACTCTGCAGGAGCTCTCCGTCATGCGACTTACGCCATGATTCGCTCAGCCGGAAGTCAAAATAATTATTTTTTGATGAGGGATTTTTTTTCTCAGAACGTATTTATTTCAATTAAACCTTGTATGTTTTCCCCTCACTTTTTCCACGTAAGATTAAGCTAATTCTTCAAAAGGTGAAAAGTTTATCATCATGTGTGCTCATCTTTGCCAGGGGTGCCAATAATTATGGCCAGGACTGTCTGTGGTTTGTTAAATTGGTGCTGAATAAGTTATCTGACCCGGACAGAACCCTGACCTCCAACACTGGTCTTAACGACTGGCATCGCTGCCTCATTGACACTTTTCTGATTGTAATCGAGGCACAACCCTGCCATCATTTTCTTGCGAACCCTTGAAGGGCAGAGGCCGTTACAGAGGCAGGGTTTGTCTTCATATTAATCACCTTCATTTCAGAAAAAGATGTAAATGCTCTTGTCTTCAAACTTTTGGCTGTGTAGCGTTGTGAAGGTTAGGGTTGAGGTTAGGGTTATAGTGAGGGTTAGGCTGACCAAAGTCAATGGAAGTTTATGCAATGTCCCAGTAAGGATAGCTGCACTAACTTGTGTGTGTGTGTGTGTGTGTGTGTGTGTGTGCGTGCGTGTGCGCGCGTGTTACTGTGTGTGCGTGTGTGTGTGTTTTACAGGATTCTGCACTCTGTGGCCCTGCCTTTCTCTTCAGTATCACCTTGCTGAAGATGAAAAGAGCTGGTCTGATGCTCAGAGTTTCTGTCAGCGGAAATACACTGATTTAGCCACCCTGTACAGAGGACAAGAAGCCCTTTTACCGCAGTCATCGAGAGACGCCTGGATCGGGCTCAGAGAAGCATGGCAGTGGTCTCTTGCACACCCAGATCTCTATCAGGAGGCTGAGGATTCATCTTTGAAATGGGCAGAAACGGAACCAAACAATAAAGATGGATATGAGAACTGTGCATCAATGAGGAAAGATGGGAAATTTCATGATTTTAATTGTTCTAAGCCCTTCCATTTCATCTGCTACAAGGGTTACAAAGGTCAGAATTCCTGTCTTTTTAAAATTTCATTACACAAACACCTGTGAGGAATAATTCAGATACAGCCTTACTTTATACCAAACTGTAAACCATTCTTATTGAATTGTCCTCAGCCATATTGCCCTCCCATGCATGCACGTACGGTTTTGTAAGAACTAACGCAAGTTGACTCCATTTTGAAGTCTCACATTCCTTTCATGCAGAGGTCATGTTGTGTCTGTAAAAGTCGTGTGGAGGTAGTGTTACGACAGCAGATTTCATGTGATGATCATTTTGCTTTAGTAGAGGTTACACAGAGGTCCGTAAAGGTCGTTTCAAAGTCATGTTACGTCTGTAAATGGAACAACAGCCCCGGAATTACAGCCCTTTAAATTGTGTCAGTGTTCAAATACTTCTGGATTTCAATGCATGTGGTTTAACTAGTTGCTGCATTTGATTAATTTTTGGTTTACCCTGTATCTTAAAAGGCTGTGCTTTCTATGCAGTTTCTCTTCACCAGACAGTGATGTAAACACCGTCAGTCTGAAGGACAGCTCTTAATTTATGTATTTACAAACGTTTGTGCTTCTTCATGGCGGAATCCTAGTAAGATTCGCAGCCCAAGGAAAAAAACCCACAATCCAAATACTTATGAACCTCACTATATTTTATTATTTATGACATTTAATTATTTTTATTTACCTCGTTACTTCTTACAACTTGGCCAGAGATCTGATCAGCTCCTTAGTTGGCTGAGGGTACTGTGACATCACTCTCAAAGAAAGCCAGTTTCGAGAGGATAATGACTTAGAGACCAGGTGTATAATTTCCAAGATAAAGAGCTGTACAGTCCACAAGTACTTGGACAGTGGCAAAATTTGTTCTTGGCTTGGCTGTGAATACCAGCTGGTGGTAACTAATCCCAAAAACCCTACATACCCAAATATATATATATATATATATATATATACATATATATATATGCGTCATTCCGTGTCAATTCACCGAATGGCTCCCGCATGACCCCCGCAAATTTTCTTGAAAAAAATCATGTCGGTGGATTCACTACCTAATAGAATAATCCCAAAATTGTAGGTCTCTGCTGCCAAAAGTTTGGCCACAAAAAATGATTAAAAGGCAAAGGTTTGGGCAATTTTTAGCCTTTTTTTAGCATCGCCTTCTGAAGTTCTAATTTTGAGCTGGAATATCTTAAAAAGTACTTGAGCTAGGACCTCCAAAGTTTGTATGTCAAATATCTGGTGCTACATCTGTACATAATTTAACTTTCAGCAGTCTAGCTCATGCGTAACATGCAGTAATAGGCCCCTAGATTCTGTCAAAAATGTCTATTCGCAAACTGTGGCAGCACTTTTAAGGGCCTGTAAACTCATCAGTTTTTATGATAGGGGGCTGATATTTTGTAGGAGGTGTCTTTTGGACTAGGTACATGGTTTTCTGAAAAATTACCAATGTGAAATAAATAGCATCTGAGATATTGCCGATCAAAAATGAGAATATACACATTTTCCTGCAACTTTGAAGCTATATTCCCGTTCAATGACACCATGTATCAAATCCAAATCAAGTTCACCTTAAAGAGCAGGTTTTTGTTAATGATATATCCAAAAATTGTGATGGTGTTCTTTCTCTTTTTCCCAATATGAATTTTCAAAATTATGTTTTATATTGGAATGCTAATTCTCAATTATAGCTTCATGGTCTTGTGGAAAGCTCTGTATTTATGTCAGAGATCTCAAATTTTGTATAGTGCCTCTTATAAACCATTTGACATTAACTTCTAATCTGTATTAGTGCCATTCACACTAGTATATGGAAAGATATTGAAGCTTGAAAATGGAAATCAAAATAAGCTCTACTGCAGTTCAAAATCGAGCATTTTAAGCATGTGACAGTGCACAATTGTACAAAAAATATTGTCAAAATTATTTCAAAGTAAGGTAGCATCTAGTCTGCAATTAGTTCTAAGAAAATAAATGTTGCAGATAACCATACCTTTGCAGCTAACCTACTCACGCACATATACTTTTCAACTATATTATGATAATGATAAATGTTCTGCAGCATACAAAAGTACAGACAAAACTTATCAGTTCTAATGAATAACACAGAATGAATATGATAGAACATGTTCTGCCAATTTAAAGAGTCACTTGAAGTCCTTCACGAAAACATCTGCAGCTCAATTATCTTCCTCTTTTAGCACATATCTACGGCCTGTGGTGCTAGAAGGAGCTTCCACCTTTCGAATTATGTGCCGTTTTGGCACCCAGCATACATCTTCCCTTCTGGGCCAAAAAAAGCTCCTGGCTGGTCCAGGGGGGTGCATGAACACTATCAGCACATCTCGCTCTTCCTCAGATGCAACGATTTAGCTCAACATATTTATCTTGGAACAAAGATAAAATAAACTAAAAGCATTGGAAAAATAAGTATCAGCCAATTTCATGTAATATTATAACTTAGAAACTTTGACTAGCTTTAATTTCAATGTCAATTAGAATTTTAATTTGAACAGGCACTGTCACATGCTTAAAATGCTCGATTTTCAACTGCAATAAAGCTTATTTTCATTTCCATTTTCAAGCTTCAATATCTTTCCATATACTAGTGTGAATGTGACTAATATGTATTTAAAGTTAATGTCAAATGGTTTATAAGAGACACTGTATAAAATTCGAGATCTCTGACATAATTACAGAGCTGTCCACAAGACAACAAAGCTATAATCGAGAATTAGCATTCCAAAATATAACATAATTTTAAAAATTCATATTGGGAAAAAGAGAAAGAACACCATCACAATTTTTGGATATATCATTCACAAAAACCTGCTCTTTAAAGTGAACTTGATTTAGATTTGATACATGGTGTCATTGAACGGGAATATAGCTTCAAATTTGCAGGAAAATGTGTTTTTTCTCATTTTTGATCAGCAATATCTCAGATCCTATTTACTTCACATTGGTAATTTTTCAGAAAACCATGTACCTACTCCAAAAGACAGCCCCTACAAAATATCAGCCCCCTGGCATAAAAACTGATGAGTCTACAGGCCCTTAAAAGTGCTGCCACAGTTCGCAAATAGAAATTTTCAACAGAATCTAGGGGCCTATTACTGTATGTTACACATGAGCTAGACTGCTGAAATTTAAATTATGTACAGATGTAGCACCAGATATTTGACATACAAACTTTGGAGGTCCTAGCTCAAGTACTTTTTGAGATATTCCAGCTCAAAATTGGAACTTCAGAAGGCGATGCTAAAAAAATGCTAAAAATCGCCCAAATCATTGTCCTTTTAATAATTTTTTTTTGTGGCCATGCTATTGTCAGTAGAGACCTACAATTTTGGGATTATTCTATTAAGAAGTGAATCCACCAACATGAATTTTTTCAAGAAAATCTGAGGTGGTCATGCGGGAAGATTTTCTGAAATTTGGCGAATTGACACGGAATGACCCATATATATACACACATATACAACCCCAATTCCGAAATAGTTGAGACGAAGTGTAAATTGTGAATAAAATCAAAATGCAATGACTTTCAGATCACATGAGCCAATATGTTATTTACAATTGAACACAAATAACATTTCAAATGTTAAAACTGAGACATTTTACATTTTTATCCAAAAAATGAGCTTATTTCAAATTTTCTGGCTGCAACGGGTCTCAAAAAAGTTGGGACACAGGCAAAAAAAGGGCTGAAAAAAGCAATTAATATATAAGAGAATCAGCTGAAAGAACATTTAGCAAGTAATTAAGTTAACTGGCATCAGGTGTGTGACATGATTGGCTATAAAAGGGATGTCTTAGAGAGGCTGAGTCTCTCAGAAGTAAAGATGGCCAGAGGCTCTCCAACCTGTAAAGGCTTGCGTAAAAAATTGTGGAATACTTTAAAAACAATGTTCCTCAACACCAAATTGCAAAGGCTTTGAAGGTCTCAGCATCAACAGTGCATAACATCATCAAAAGATTCAGAGAAACTAGAAAAATCTCTGTGCATAAGGGACAAGGCCGAAGACCTTTACTGGATGCCCGTGATCTTCGGGCCCTCAGACGCCCCTGCATCACTCACCGGCATGATTCTGTCATTGACATTACTAAATGGGCCCAGGAATACTTCAAGAAACCACTGTCTGTAAACACAGTCCACCGTGCCATCCACAGATGCCACCAAAAATTCTATCATGCAAAAAGGAAGCCATCGTTGAGCATGATCCAGAAGTGCCGCTGTGTTCTGTAGGCCAAGGCTCATTTAAAATGGACTGTAGCAAAGTGGCAAAGTGTCCTGTGGTCAGACGAGTCCAAATTTGACATTCTTGTTATGGGCGTTGTGTCCTCCGGGCTAAAGAGAAGAAAGACCACCCCTCCTGTTATCAGCATTCAGTTCAAAAGCCAGCATCTCTGATGGTATGGGGATGCATTAGTGCATATGGTATGGGACACTTGCATGTTTTAAAAAGCACCATGAATGCTGAAAAGGTATACAAAAGGTTTTAGAGCAACATATGCTCCCCCTCCAGATGACATCTATTCCAGGGAAGGCCTTGTGTATTTCAGCAGGACAATGCAAAACCACATACTGAAGCTATTACAACAGCATGGCTCGTAGTAGAAGAGTCCGTGTGCTGAACTGGCCTGCCTGCAGTCCTGATCTTTCACCGATTGAGAACATTTGGCGCATAATTAAATGAAAAGTCCGTCAAAGGAGACCCAAAACTCTCCAGCAGCTGAAAGCCTGTATTAAACAAGAGTGGGATCAAATTCCAATGGCTAAAGTCAAGAATCTTGTCTCCTCAATCCCCAGACGCCTCCACTCTGTGTTAAAGAGAAGAGAGGATGCTACACCATGGTAAATAGGCCCCTGTCCCAACTTTTTTGAGACCTGTAGCGGCCACCAAATTTGAAATGAGCTCATTTTGTGGATAAAATTGCAAAATTTCTCAGTTTCAACATTTGCTATGTTATCTCTGTTCTATTGTGAATAAAATACTGGCTGGTGTGATTTGAAAGTCATTGCGTTTTGATTTTATTTACAATTTACACTCTGTCCCAACTATTTCGGAATTGGGGTTTTATATATATATATATATCCGTAAAATGCAGCTGCTATATTCAAACCTGGGGAACTTCAGGCCTATTTTAAATGCTAGTGGAGATCCTAAGGTTTCCATCGATAAAATGATGAACAAGATCTTGATGTTTTTTGTTTGATGTAATACTGTGGCCATATAAACATGACATCCTGGGTTTGAATATTTCTCAATAAAGGTGTAATGTAGCTTCAATGAAGAACTGCAACCAGCAAATACAGAGTATGTTTGTGACATTCACCAGCTTTATGAAAAAATGGCTTTTTCTGACTTTTAACCTACATAAGGTGGTAAAACTCAAGTGAAAAGATGGAGTTCAAGGGTTTTAAAAAAACTGAGAATGAGGCGTAATTCCAACTGGTGAAATATTCTTATAATATATAAGATGCTTTTGCTCTGAGTTATTTTTGGAGGTGAGTACTTCTACCATACAGATTTTCGCGGTCACAGCGTGTATTTTGGAGCCGCCATTCGTCCGGAACCAAACAATTGGCAATGCTTGGGTTCGAGTACTACCATTGTCCTAACACTCCCGTTTTGGTTTTGAGTTCCTCGTAGACACCGGAGCCGATAAAAGTCCGACCGAAAATGAGTAAAAATCAGATGGGTTATAATGCCACGACTAATGGAAGTTCAACGAGAACGCGTGATTGGGATGCTACAGGCCGGAAGTCGGGTAGATAGAGTTGCCCGTCAATTCGGCATGCATTCTGCGACATTTAGTCGCCTCAGAACCAGGTTTAATGCCACTGGACACACGGCCGATCGCCCCAGATTCGGTAGGCCACATGGAATGACTCCAGCGTCTGACCATTGTATCACAACCGACCGTCTGTTACACACCGAACCAACCTTCATTTTGTTGAAGAAAACCTCAACGCCGTCCGTTACCGCGATGAAATTCTCCGTCCAGCCGTCCTTCCATTTGTCCAACGTCACCGACTGACTTTCCAACAGGACAACGCGCGTCGGCACATGGCACGTATCTGTATGGAGTTCCTTCGGGCCGAAAATGTGAAAATCCTACCCTGGCCAGCGTTTTCTCCAGATCTTTCACCTATAGAACACTTGTGGGACATTCTGGATAGAGCGATCCAGAGACGTCAACCACCGCCAGCTACAGTACGTCAGCTAAGACAAGCACTGACCGAAGAGTGGAACAGCATTCCACAAGCAACAATCAGGCGTCTGGTGATGTCTATGAGGCGCAGGTGTACCGCCGCGTGCAACACTAACGGGGACATACGAGATACTGATAGTGTCATTTGTGTTTCATAATGTCAAACTTCACCTTGTTAAATAAAAGCCAACACGGCGCTATTCCAACCTGATTTTCTGTTATATCTATTGTCTGAGATTCCCTCTTTCATTTGATACCAATGAAGTGTTGATGAATAACAGTTACACTCGATAAAATCAAGAAACAGAAAATTCTGTTTCTTTTTTTGGTCAGTATATATATATATATATATATATATCGTGGACAGAAAATGGATACTTGACATATAGCCTGTAATTAAAGTGCAATTAATCTATGTGTTTTTCCTACAAATCTGCATACAGTACTTAACCTTTTCAAAGTGATAAACCTATTAAAAAATTGTTTTAACATGAATTAAAAATGAACAATTGCAATAAATTGGTTTGATAAGTATCCACCCCCTTTACTGAATCATCCTATAAACTATCTCAGGAAATGGCAAATTGCCTTAAAGACCAAACAATAGCTCATTGCCCCACACCTGTGCGGAATCACAGCAATTAACTTGAAGACATGAATAAAAACAGCTGTTTACCATGGTCCCTCAGTATGCAAGAGCGGTCTCACTGAAAGGCAGAGTAAAAACAGCTGTTTACCATGGTCACGTAGTATGCAAGAGCAGTGTCACTGAAAGGCAGAATAAAAACAGCTGTTTACCATGGTCACTTAGTATGCAAGAGCAGTGTCACTGAAAGGCAGAATAAAAACAGCTGTTTACCATGGTCCCTCAGTATGCAAGAGCAGTGTCACTGAAAGGCAGAATAAAAACAGCTGTTTACCATGGTCCCTCAGTATGCAAGAGCAGTGTCACTGAAAGGCAGAATAAAACAGCTGTTTACCATGGTCCCTCAGTATGCAAGAGCAGTGTCACTGAAAGGCAGAATAAAAACAGCTGTTTACCATGGTCCCTCAGTATGCAAGAGCAGTGTCACTGAAAGGCAGAATAAAAACAGCTGTTTACCATGGTCCCTCAGTATGTAAGAGCAGTGTCACTGAAAGGCAGAATAAAAACAGCTGTTTACCATGGTCCCTCAGTATGCAAGAGTAGTCTCACTGAAAGGCAGAATAAAAACAGCTGTTTACCACGGTCCCTCAGTATGCAAGAGCATTCTCACTGAAAGGCAGAATAAAAACAGCTGTTTACCATGGTCCCTTAGTATGCAAGAGCAGTCTCACTGAAAGGCAGAAGCATGGGCTCCAAAGATCTTGCAAAAGAAGTCTGTGACAAAGTTGTGGAAAGGTACACATCAGGTGAGGGATATAAGAAGAAGGCTTTGAAGATACTTGGAGCACTGTAAAGACCATAATTAAGAAATGGAAAGTGCATGGCACCACTCACCGTCAGCCAAAATCAGGGCGTCCGTCTAAACTGGATGACCGGGAGAGAAGACAACTGGTCAGAGAGGCTAGCAAGAATCCAATGGCAACATTGAAGGAGCTCCAGGATTTTATGGCCAACAGAGGGAAACTTGTGCATCATACAACTATACTGAACAAAAATATAAATGCCCCATGTCAAATATTGATGCCACATGGAGTTAACAACTCTAAGTGAGCATATGCTGACTTTTACTTGTACAATAGGGATATTTCTCTTGATTTGTGTACCATTTTTTAATCCATCTCTGTCAGTGAGAATTTGTTCAGTGATGCAGTGATTTCACTCAGTACATGGGTGTGGCATTTCCAGACGGTGATCAGACAGAATGAACAGTACCCAGACACTCCTTACACTGGGGACAATAAAAGGCCACCCCAAAATGTCAAATTTTGTCAAAAGTCATCACGCCTCAGATGTCTCAGGTCATGCGGGAACGTGCCATTGGCATGCTGGATGCAAGGATGTCCACCAGAGCCGTCGCTGTGCAGCTGAATGTTAACTATCGGACGATAGGCCGTTTGAGAGTTCGTTTCCGACAGACGGGCAGTACTGCAAATCGACCTCATCCATATCAGCCACGTGTGACCACACCAGTGCAAGATCGCTACATACGGCTCATCCACCTGCGAGATCGGCTCAAATCAGCGACATGCACAGCAGATGAGACCGTTCAGACGCATCACACCACAGACAGTCCGTAACCGCCTGCGAGAAGCCAACTTGCAGACTCGGCGTCCTCACCATGGTCTGGATCTCACCGCTGTCCGGCGTCAGAACCGACTTGCATGGGAAAACGCACACGTTCGATGGCCCTTGGCATGCTGGAGAAGAGTGCTATTCACAGACGAATCCTGGTTCCAGTTTTTTGTGAATAAAAACTCAAAAATTTGACATGGGGCGTTTATATTTTTGTTCAGTGTATATCAAAGATATTGCACATCTGGCCTGTATGGAAGGGTGGCAAGAAAAAAGCCATTTCTCAAAAAGGTCCACCAGGAGGCCCGCTTGAAATTTGCAAAAGAACACCTTGGGGAGCCTGCAACAAACTGGCAGAACATTTTGTGGTCTGATGAAACCAAAATAGAACTTTTTGGCATGAATGCCAAACGCTATGTTTGGCAAAAACCCAACACCGCTTATCACCAAAAAAACACCATCCCAACTGTGAAACATGGTGGTGGCAGCATAATGTTATAGGGATGTTTCTCATCTAAAGAGACTGGGGAACTTGTCAAGATTGAAGGGAGGATGGATGGGGCCAAATACAGGGATATTCTGGAGAATGGCCTGAAGAAGTCTGCAAGGAGACTGAGAATGGGTCCAAAATTCATGTTCCAGCACGACAATGACCCAAAGCACAAGGCCAAAGCTACCACTGAGTGGCTTGTAAAGAACAAGGTGGATGTGCTGGAATGGCCAAGCCAAAGCCCTGACCCTAAATCCAGTTGAAAACTTGTGGAATGACTGAAGGTTGCTGTCCATCAGCGCAAACCAACATACCTCTCCTAGCTTGAACAGTCCTGCATAGAGGAATGGGGGAAGATCTCCAAGTCGAGATGCACCAACCTTGTGCAGAGCTGCCCAAAAAGACTGGTAACTGTAATTGCTGCCTAAGGCGCTTCCACCAAGTATTGACTCGGGGGGTGTAAACTTAAAAAATTAGGAAATTTCAGTTTTGTTCATTAAATGCACTCTTTTTTTCAAATTAAAATAATTTCACTGCATTCATATGGTATGTTGTGTTCTTTGGGTCAGGGAAAAACAAGTCCCATTTTAATCCATTAAATTTACATTCTGTGACGCAACAAGACATAAAAATATTGAACGGGGGTGTATTAATTCTCTGTCCACTGTGTGTGTGTGTGTGTGTGTATATATATATATATATATAGTATTGTTGAATGTAGTGTGTTTGTTTGAGAAATAATTGAACTGTTTTGGTGTGTCTAATGGTAATTGAGAAGGTATTGCGGTGATGGGCTTTCGGGGTGGGGGGGCACCAAATCCTAATCTCGCCTCAGGCAGCAAAATGCCTTGAGCCGGCCCTGATGGAGATTAAACACATCCTGCTGTATCGTTACAGAGAGCCAGACTCCAGAGTATTTCCCCATGTCACGTCAGAATCTGAGTTGGACAGAGGCTCAGAGGTACTGCAAACACCAGAATTACACAGGCCTGGCAGTGATGAAGAACGCGGAAGACCGCAGGAGAATACAAGACAAACTGGTACAAATGAATGGGTCGTCAGACGAAAACTGGTGGATAGGTCTGTCTAGAATTTGGATGTGGTCCGACCAGAGCCAATTCTCGTATCACAACTGGGACGACACCACTGAAGACAGAACATATCCAAACTGCACTGCGGTGGGGTCCTCAGAAAAATGGAAGAAGGACGAGTGCAGTGAGGAAAAACCTTTCTACTGCTACGATGGTGAGTTCAGTTGGAGAGTTTACCTCAGGTGCTCCGTCCACACTGATCCTGAGGTGAGTGTTGGATGACAAGGGAGTGAGCCGATCACAAAACAAACAAACCCAAAATTAAATCAAGCTCTGCCTTGTTTAAAGTCTCCCAAAACACTCTCCCAGTGTCGCTGCTGTGTTCTAAAATATCCTTTGTCATAAAAACATTGGCAGATAAAACTTTATTGCTTTTCTTTGGCAGTTTTTACAGTGCAGCCCATTAAAAATTGGACAGTGGCCATCTACAAAAACGACTGTAATTTCTAAGGGAATTGCCCAATACGGAATAAAATACACTGTAAAAAAATGAAAAGCTGACTCAAATTAAAGACCTAAGGCAACCAGCTGCACAATGTTTTTCAGTCGGCTCAACATCATGTCCTGAGTTTTTTCTTTTTTTTTTTTTTTAAATATTGGTTTGAGCAAACTCAAAAAATCATGTTGAGAAAACTCAAAAATGCTGTCCAGCTGGTTGCCTTATTTTTAAAGTTTAATTTTTTACCATGTACCCTCAGATTAAAGCTGACCACGTGCACTTTAACCTCATGTTAATTTGTATATTTTGCTGCCTTTCAAATTGCGGGAGAACAGAGCCAAAACGGAGGCCAATCGCGTCACTAACCAAATACTAAGTGTGTGACGCCATTATAATAACAACTAACAATTTGGTACATATATTTGTATGTTGATGTTTTGAAAGCCAAATTTAAGTCAAACGTGATGTTGTCTTGGACATTAAAAAATGATCCCAGAGTCTTGCACATTGTGAAGCATATGGCTTTTTAATTAAACACTGGTCTTGGATCTGTATTTGTTATCAGCCAATAGCCAAAGCCCAGCTATCGGTGTGTGTGTTGGGGCTGAAAAAGTCATATCGGTGCCTCCCTATCTGTGATCAGGACCTTCTCTTGTGGAGTGACAGAGGTGACAGGTCTTTGGGGTCTGAGGTTGGTGAGGACCCACTGCTTGTGAGTTTGACTAAATAAAGGGGGAATTCTGGGGGTCCTGGTCTTACTTGGGACCCAGGATTCATAGCAACTGCTCTACCTGTGATAGGACCACTTCAGAAAGTGGAAAAAAATGTGTGTGGGATTAGAATTTGCATTGACCACCCCTCCTCCCCTCCCCATTCGTCTCTCCAGATGATCTTATCCTGGTGAGAGAGAACCGTACCTGGGACGAAGCCCTGGATTACTGCAGGAGGAACCACAGTGACCTGGTGTCCGTTTACACTGAGTCTCTTCAGCACTGGGTGAAGAGAAGGGCCCAGCAGGCCTCTACGGACCATGTGTGGCTGGGCCTCCGCTTCTCCTGTGCTTTGAGGTACTGGCACTGGGTCAACACAGATGGAGTCTGCTACCAGAACTGGGCCTCGCAGAACCCGCAGGTCGAGTGTGGGCGTATGGGGGCTATAGAGTCCCGTGGTGAGCAGAAGTGGCACAAACTGCCCAAGACAGAGAGGCTCAACTTCATCTGCAGCAAAGGAGCATAGGCTAAGGGCCCAAGAACCAACCCTTGATACACACCTACTGGTGTTTACACTGCGTAGGTCCATGTTACTAAAACAACACACACCCAACACACCCCTACCACATATACACCCTGTATATCTGAAATGCCGTGGCAACATGCAACCTTTAGAGACCTATATTCACTTTGTGTTTGTAGCACTGTAGCATAACACACCAGTGGTCATCCATAATTTGCACTTCAACAGACCCTAGTCAATAAGAATTATTTTTTAAAAATGCTGTACATGGATTATTTTGCAGCTCCTCCCATCAGAGGGATGCTCAAACACTCAATGATTGTTGTACATAAATGCCTCGGCTCTGCCCTACATTGGCATTATGGCGCCATCTGTTGGACAAATACGTAAATTACAGTGATATTCCCTCCAAGCAGTTTCCCCATTGGCAACATTTTAAGAAATACAGTAAATATGACTTGTTTAAAGGTAGTGGCAGGCTTTTGTTGAAAAAGTTATGTTTAGGGCTCAGGATAATAATTGGGGGTATGACTTTCCTTAATGTTTAAGATTGATATAAATTAGTGGCAGTTATGTTAGTGTGAAAATCACAATTAAAGTTAAGACTAAGGCTATGGATAGACTTGGAGACTTGATACATAATACAGTTAGCCCAAATTTGGAAAAAAAGAGACAGTTGTAGCATGAGGGTGAGGTCTTATTTTGGACTACAGAAATATTTCCACAAAATTTGTCCATCCAATATCAAAATCACTTCTTCCTTATCAGAGTTGTGGACGAGCTGGAGCTTATTGCTAGTGAAATGTGTCTCAAAAATAAATCACATGAAATGTCATCGCTTGAATTTTCATTGTTGCACTGATGATTCATAAATAGGTTTCAAATTGATTTTAAAACAAAATCTGATAATGGAAATGCATTAGAGGCCTGAAGTTAAGGTTAGGATTGGATAAATGATTAGCGGTAGGTTTTGGGCAGATTTAGGGATGTATTGGAGCAAAGGAAAGGTTTTGTATAAAGGAAGGTTCTTGATTTCAGCATCCAATTTTTTTTCTTGTTTTTACTGTTAGGGCCGAATACAAGCACACATATCTTCATACTGCCTTGGCAAAATGCAAATTACACAAGAAATAATTTTCAGATGCATTTCTCTATATTAATTTCTGTGAACAGTTCATCTTTGGATTATGCATCATAAAATATTATAATCTATCAGTGTATTCCTTTGAATGATTTGATGATGTTTTGATTTGTTTTCATTCAGATTATTGGGAAAATCCCATATTGAGACCGTCTCTAAGGGCTTGAACTGGGGTTAGGATGTGTAAACCTGTAAACTTCAGAATTATAACAAGAGCATTCAAGAAATACCATGTGTATGTAGTAATAACAACAACAACAACAAAACAACCACAATCATAAATAATAATAATCATAAATTTATATCACACTTTTCAAACAAAACAGCACAAAGTGCTTCACAAACAGGTAAGAAGTAAATATATATAAAAAGTTAGGGAATAAACGTCAAAATAGAAGAAAAAGTATTTTCAAAACAGACTTACGCAAAATCACACCAGAAAGGAAGAAAACAGTCGTATACTAAAATAATTTAGTCATCAAAAGCAAGCCTATTAAAGTGAGTCTTCAACAGAGATTGAAAAGAAGGTAAAGATTCAGCATTCATTATATTAACTGGGAGGCCATTCCAGAGTCTTGGAGCTTTAACTGAAAAAGCCAGATCACCCTTTGTTTTTAACTTGGACTCTGGAACAGCCAGTAATGCTAGCTTTGATGACCTGAGCAATCTATTAGGTTTATAAGGAATGAAAAGCTCACTTATATATTCTGTTGCCATGAAGTGCTTTGAGGGTAATCAATAAAATTTTTAAATTGATTTTAAAATGAATTGGCAGCTAGTGCTAAGATGCTAAAATTTGAGTAATACGGGCTTTTCGATTGTTTTAGGGAGCAATGTTGCTGCTGAATTTTGAACTACTTATTGTTTGGCCAGAGATTTCTTATTCAGGTGGGTAAATAAAGAGTCACTGTAGTCTAACCTTCAGTAGTCTAAATAAATGAATAAATAACTTTTTTAGTACCTTCAAAAGATAAAACTGATCTAATTTTAGCAATGTTTTGGAGTTGCAAATGGCATGACAGTACAAGCTTCTTAATGAGTGGCTCAAATTTGAGTTTGGTATCAAATATCATGCCAGGATTTTGAGAAAAGGGCCTAATATTTGAAGCAAGAGGTTCTAGAGATGATTGAGTGTTATCCCTGACTAACTTTGGACCAAGATATATGACTCCAGTTTTATTTGAATTTAACTGTAAAAAATTATCTGCTGACCAATTTTGTGAGAGCAGCAATCAAATTCTTGATCCAGCAATTTTTTAAAGGATTCTTGACCATTGTCGGATGGAAGAATGAATGCCATACATCTTAAAATCCACTAGATGGTAGTAAAGTTCCAAGTGCTTTAGTGTAGGTATTCCCTCTCTGAGTGCTCCTGTTATCTAACTTGACAGAGGACATTTTCCCGGTTAGGTTTTAATTTTTATTCAGGTCCCCCACTACAAAATTTGAAAACTAGACTGTAATTTTGATGTCACGAGATGACATACCAAGCAGTACATAAGTATTTAGACAGTAACACCATATTAAAAAATAGCGGCAAAGCCACTGTGCCCGCTTAGCCTAACATGGCCAAAATCGAAATTGCCCCAGATTTTCATACCATATATACGTATATAAAATATGGAAAGGATCCGTGAAGAAATGAAGACACTAGAGCGCTGACGAGGAAAAACGTTTAAGGACGCAGAGACGTACGACAGACCACCACGGAGGCATCTAACCACAGCATAAGCCCGATTGGCCTAAAGTAGCCTGGAATCCATACATATCAAGTACTGGTCGCTCCCAACGGTCACTGACTGATATCAGTCTGGCCTCAGTCGTATAGCCAGCGTTTAGCCCTTATGTCACTAATTAAGTGAATATATGAATATTCATGTTTTCTGCTCTTGGCTGATTGGGTGACCTTTTGGCGAGAACCACCAATCGAATATGAGTTAACTGGCCAGCAACGGCATTCGTGAATGTTATTTGACATGAGCTTAAAAATTAGATTGTGGCTTGCTTGCGTTTACTCTTGGAGTGGTTGTTAGGTTTTGAACAGGATAATGTTTGGCCATATCTGCATTTTGTTTCTTTCAGTGGGATTCCCGGTATAATAAAGGCTACGTTAAATAATACTCAAATTACATAATGTATTTCACTGTAATTGGCATTATCTATAGCTCGAAGGGCATGATTGCATCAGCTAGATTAAAGTGATACTCCTCCCAAAAACTATAATTTGTATATCAATTACTCACCATTAGATGTCTTGAACAGACGAAGTTGTTCTTCACCTGGCGCAACTTTATAGCCACTGGAGAGTTTTGAAAAATTATCCAAATTCCTTTTTTTGCTGGAAGCAAATGGGGTCACTCAGTTGCAATGGGAAAACTCCACAAAACGTCCGTGGACAAACTTTCAAACCATCGTCCAACGCATCGTCCTGTATAATACAAGTATGCTTTTTTTCCACTCGTATCCTCAGAACTCTAGAAACGCGGTTATTTTTCACTACAAATAATAAAATACCACAGTTATGCTTCAAGTAAGCTCACGCATTCAACAGAAGTCCCGCCTCCCGGCTCGTTCATTGCCCAGAGACTCTGCTGCCACTCAGATGAATACTCGTATAAACACGAGCCGGGAGGCGGAACTTCCGTTGAATGCAGAACTGAGGTATTTTATTTATTTTTGGGTCATTCCATGAAATGGAGACCCAAAGACCCTGCATTTTTTACAGGACTATATGATTCACAATATTGGATACCACCTATAGAAAATGCCATGCATGAAGGCCAAAATATATTAAAAAACTAACATAGGCGATATAATTGACCTATGGCTAAGCCCCGCCCTCAAATACGATGAGCCAATCACAGTGCATATTCTCTCCCCATATACTCGGACATTCTGAGCCTGAACTTCCATTGAAATGCATTACGGAAACTGCAAATCGTTCGCTTTTATGGGGTTTTAAAATGTTTAAAGTTAAAAAAATGGTCAAACACTGTGCTTGGGGTAAATTTAACTCCAATACGAGGTATCCTGAGAGGCTGGGCGATGGGGTGTATTTTATACCCTTCCCAAAGCCACATCATAACCGAGAGAAGTGTCTCCTCCAGATAAAGCTGCTTTCACACCGGACGCGAAATGAATTTTTCACATGACAAATTACATTCAAAGTCAATGCAAAGACGCTTCAAATTGACTTTGAATGTAATCTGTCGCGCAAAAAATTCATTTCGCGTCCGGTGTGAAAGCAGCTGAAAGCTTTGTGCAAGACCCCACTATCAGCCTTACGTAGCTAATGAAGGTCAACAAGGATGTCTACATTTGTTCCAAGCTGTTAATATCGTGTTTAAGGCGACATCTTGTCACTTCGCTGGAGATTAATGTAAAGTTATATTTTACATTGCTAAGTTAGCTAACGTTAGCTAAAGTTAGTAAACTCTATGGCTAACTTCAGTGCTGACGGACGTTGGCTTAACATGAGCTCCTGGCTGCGTTGTTCACCATGTCACCTTGTTTACTTAGGCGTTCAGTCACGTCAGGTTAGATTTCTTAAATTCGGTAGCTAGCAATAATAATACGTAAATGAAATTTATTACCCTGCGGTACACGAAAAAGTGCTGATCCTCTATCTTGTTTTGTGAGAGGGTGACGGAAACGAGTTGATTGCGGTTGATTGCGGTTGAGACCTGAAAATTTTAGCTTCTAATTTAAACTTTTCATTGACCTTCTCCACTCTAAATTCATTAATGTATCCCTCCAATGCATAGTGTAACCTTATTTGCTGACTTCTTTATGATATTTGAGCCTTCTATCGCCAAAATCATTGGTAGCATCCTGAAAAATATCTCCGACTGCGATACCAGACATTAGCGCCTGTTCTAAAATGTTGATTGTTTGTCCGAGTCAGTGGAGGGGGCTGGGGCTTAGCCATAGGTCAATTGGTCTTCTGAAAAAGATAAATTAAAAAACTGCATGTCTTTGAAAAACGTGGATAAAAAGTGTCCAAATTTGTGACATTCATTGCCTTCAGACTTTGAATGTAAAATTCTCAGAATTTTGAAATAAAAGTCTGGCTGAAATGGCTTTTGTTCTTAACGTCAATTCCAAGTGATTAACCCAGAATGGCAATTAACTGGGAAATCCAGATGTATAACACAGCAATTAGCGTTTAAAATATTGTTGTGAACGTAACTCATGGTGTCCTGAATAGTTATGTTGAAACAGTGCTGAGAAAACCCAGGGAACAGAGTATATTATCTAGATTTTTGTACCAAAGTGTAGAGATTAATCTGTTTCATAACCGTCCAAAATATTATCTCAGAAAACATAGGGGTTTTTATAAAATTCTTCTATTTGTGGAGCAAAATTTTTCGCATCATATTTTTCCAAGTTACGTTCAACACGAGCCGGGCTCACTGCCCGATCTCCCGTATCCCCTTGGGGTCTCACAGTGGTCACAGATATGGATTTCCTTTCGAACCTCCGGGAACCAGTCTATCGTCTTCATGAAGGAAGCTGAGCAGTTAGTATTTTTGTGTCCCAGAAAGTTACGTTCAAATGGAGTGACGTTCAATCACTAAAATCTTTCGGTAAATCACCGCTTTTCAACACAGGTATGTTTTCTATTGGGATTCATAATTTGGCCTGCCATTTCACGTGTTTGAAGGAGTGGTGCATCGTTTTTGGTCGCGGAAGCTTCGGCCTTGGCGATTTGTTTAGAATTTGGACACGGAAGTGGTTTTGTGTCTTCGTTATGTTCAACAAAGCCATTGCTGAAACAACAGCTTTCAGTGATTTTTACCAACTCATTGTTGATTGTTTACTAGGGCTGGGACTTTAACGCGTTAATTTGGATTAATTAATTACAGGAAAAATAACGCACAAAAAAAAAAAAACGCATTTAATCGCACCTTTCTCAGTTCCCGCATTTCTGGCACACCGGTAACACTGATGCACACACTAAAGCTCGGTAGGTGGCGGTAATGCACCTTAAGTCTTAAAATGTTGAATAAAAAGACTATTATTGTACTTGGGAGTTTGCACTAATCAGTGAATGTAGTACACAGATGAAAAATGCACTGATAAATATAGATGAAAAATAAACATTTTTGTTGTTTAAGATCACATATATGTCTATTCATTGATTCAGCCGTCAAACAAAATTTATTTGAATTGAAAAACTTTGCTTATTGTGTCAAAAATTGGTATTTGATAAAAATGCGATTAATCGAGATTAATTAATTGCAAAGCCTCTAATGAATTAGAGTGATTTTTTTAATCGCATCCCACCACTATTGTTTACATGTCTACCGGCACCTCTCATCCATATATTTTCTCAATGAAACTGCCACTCGGCAGTTAGGTGTATTTTTGTGGGGGTTGTGGCAAACCTAACTGGGGCATGGCCAGTCACTGCTGTTATTGTGTCCATGTTGCGTTCAACGCACTTTGGCGAAAGAAAGGATAAATTTTTCAAATAAAAAGAATTTTGATGGAAGTTGTTTGGCTAAATTGCCTGTTTCACATTTACTTTTTTTTTTTTTTTTTAATAAATGTTGCACAGCAAATGAGGGTTGCTTTTTGTGAATTTCCTGTATTTCAGCCCAGAATTGTGTTGAATGTTTAACTGCATGCTCCTGCTGAGGAATTGAAATCAACAAATTCATCCTGTTGACCATTAGCTGTACCATTGTAAATTGAACAATTAGTAGTTTCCAATATCAAAAAGGGCGTAGGGTGAAAACAGGTGATGCATTTGCTAAGTCAAGCATTTTTCGTGTCCATGTTACATTTGCAACATGTGTCATGTGGTACAATCCAGATGACAAATTTTGCATTTAGCAACTAGTCTACTCTAAAATATTTTCAGAGCTGATGTGTACTTACATGGGCTGCCTTCTCATTTATATTTCGTCCAGAATATTGCATTTGTTCCGTCCTCAGATGAACATGACCAATGAGTGACTTTTCAAAGCCCTGCCAAACATGTTCAGACCTTATTAGAGCACGACTGGGCATTGCCAAACTGCTGGTTTGCTTTAAGTTTGTTCTCTGTTATACTAATTGAACAAGTTGAGACTTTATCTTTTGAAATAAAATTTTTATTGCATACTTTTGTGTTAGTTTCATGTCCTTGTTACATCGGCAACACTGAACGTTCAACACCTTGCCTCTTACATCCCATAGTAGATCTTGCCATTTAGCTTGTGTCACATTTTGACTCATGGGAACGCCAACAAAAGTGAACCAGTACTTCTTGCAAAATCTTTGTTTCAAATTTGAACAGTCACGTCACACTTTGGTTCTCCTTTTCATGGAATGACCGTTTTAAGTCTGTCTAAAGGGGTGGGGCACCCTTGCGACTGTGAGCCAATCACAGATCTCACATGGATTTTGTGCGACTATTTCAAAGTCAAACGCTGGCCTACCGACTGAGGCCAGACATATAAACAAGTGACCGTTGGGAGTGACCAAAGCTTGATATGGATGGATTCAAGGCTAGGCCTAAAGGCCAAGCAGACTAAAAAGGGAGCTATGTGGTGCACTTTATTTGGATATAAATACCAGCAACTTAAAGCTGGCAGTCTCTACTGATCCAGCTGAAGAGCCTAGTGCTAAAAGTACTTAAATCACATTTTGGACAATTCAAGTTCAGCATAAAAACATGTGTTTGTCCAGCCAAAGCCATAAATAGAAGACCCCAGTGCTGAAAGTACTTAAGTCACTAAATGTTCATTTTGAGAGAATCGAGGCGGTGGGCTTAGGTAGCTATAAAACACGTTTTCCAAGGCTTACCTCCCGGTGCATGAAAATGTGACTGAAGTACTTTTAGCACTAGGCTGTTCAATTCTTGGCTTTAAAATCCAAAAAAAAAAAAAAAACAGTTATTTTCATTGTCTAAATACTCACAAATAACTCTAAGTTTTGCAATGTGCTCCAGATCTTTAGCTGCCAAAATTTATAACGGTCAGGCGGATTTCTATTAGGGGTTGATATATGTGTGATAGTAAATGGCCTGAAATTTCTTTTGGTGTAAGATCTTTAGTAAATAGGAAAATTCCAGGTTTTCACGTTCCAGATGTCGATGGTTTGGTTTTTATGGCCTCGAGAAGGGTCACCCTCCAGAGGGTCAAAATTGAACTTTTAAATAAAAATAGGTTTTTGAGTTGAAATATCTCAGTGCGCCCTCAATAGCCCAGCTTCACTTGTACTGTAATCAGTCTATATTAGGAGGAGTTTTGGAAAATTACAAAATTTTGGTGGGCTGTTGTGGGCGCCACCTATAGGGGGCGCTTGAAAACGCCATCTTGGACCAAAGTAGCAGTCATGTTTGAGGCATTCCTTGCTTATGCCCTCATTAGCCCAAGCTTGTTTATGCACGTTATGATTGTATAGCAGTGCCTTGTACTATTCCACTTGAAATTGTAGTGGGATGGTGAGGGCGCGGAACTATAGGTGGCGCTCAATTCGGTGAAAATGCAAAAATAGGGGTATTCTGCGGCTGTAGATCTCCATGCGCCCCCATCAGATTTTCTGTTTTATTTGATAGCCCTACATATCCACTATGCGTATCAAAAAGATTGATGTGGGGTTCAACTGTTTTAACCCTTTTTGACCATCATTCTGAAAGGTGTGACGTGACCATTCCATATGTTTGTCTATGTAGTGCTGTTACGGTACATAAGTCAGTGTAGGTGTCAATTTAAATTCAATGCCAATGGATGATTTATAGTGGAGTAATCAGCAATTTAAAGCTCTCTTCTTAACCAATGGATAGGGTCCGGCCTTCTGCTGACTTCCTTTGGAATGTTTAGAAGATTGGAGGCGGGGCCGGACGGATTGCACGCTGAAAAAAAAAAAAAAAAAAATTGTTTACTTCTTTTGTCATGCTAATTTCAGGAAAATAAATCACTCATTATCTCCATCATCCCTACTTTGTTAGAGAAAACTCAGGTGAAAGCATGATGTCAGACACTTGGTTTTCCCCCCTAGTCTGTTATTTTTTGGAGATAACGATGGAAAACATGAAACGAGCCAAGAGTTAGAAAGTAAAAATTGTGCACATTG
This sequence comes from Gymnothorax javanicus, assembly GCA_029692085.1. Taxonomy (NCBI): domain Eukaryota; kingdom Metazoa; phylum Chordata; class Actinopteri; order Anguilliformes; family Muraenidae; genus Gymnothorax; species Gymnothorax javanicus. The sequence goes on from CM056197.1 coordinate 18,893,430, forward strand.
TCAGGTGAAACTGAATGTACACAGTGCAACAGCTTGATGCATACAGATGTGAATGAGAAAATGTGGTGACTCCTTTTTGATGATCTATTCCACCTTCTGCTCAGCAGAGCTGACCTCTTGGCTGACCTCTTGGCTGTGCTGTAGCGCTGTTTGTTGGTGTTCATTCTGCTTGAGTTGAGACAGAGGAAGACGTGTGGGATCTAAGCTGAAGATTTACTCTTGTCTAAACGGAGTTTTCTGAAAATAATTGTCTGTTAAGGCTCAAACAGTATTAGAGATTAGACAATTTGCTCGAGGTATAACCTTTGTCGCATTAGGGGCAGGGAGAATCTTCCTCCTTCTTTTTTCCCTTTTTTCCCCTGTAACAACTCGGTGAGCAAACAGCCAAATTAAGTCGCTAATCTGGTCAAACAAAAGCGACAGGGGTTTTTGGGGTTTTTTTTTTGGGGGTTTCAGTCTCCGGGGAGCAAAGTAAGGTAAAGTAAAATAAATTTAAACGCTAAATTTAAAGAATAAATTAAACGCTAAATAATTGTCTAAGTGAATTGTGTGCTATACAAAGTAAAAACAGAGTTGTTTTCAAGGACTGAGGTACACTGTCGCCTGCTTTTTTTTCTGTAGTTGATTTAGCTAACGAACTATAGTAAGCTCTCAACGCCAAGAATATATCAAATTACCGGGATATCTAACTATAACCGGTTTGGTTTCATACTTGGTCGCTTGCCTTTCATACAGTCTTCTAGCCAATAAATATTGACGTTCACGGGGTTTTTAGTCCCTTCGTTCTCTATCCTGACCGCATTACCGCATAAACGCATTGCCAAGCTTGAATATTAACTTGAACCGGGTTTTTGTCTTTTTCGCATTTTATTATCATCGAAGGGCTCTTCTGATTAAACACATTGCAAATTACGTTATCTTTGTATTTTCCTCCAGTTGCGGTGCCTTGATCAGCTGATTAAAGTTTAACTGCTTGTTTGAGTGCTCAGCGACAGCTTGTTGGGGGAGGTACCGTGTTTAGTTCGCTCACATAGTAAACGACTTGTTCATTCGGTCCGTTTTAATTAAAGGGAACCGAGGCTTTACTCTTATCTCGGTTACCCTTGGTTGTATTTGTGGCTAGCTAGCTAGATAGTTACTGTTTGCATTTTTGGCTGGGGATCTGAGATTTAGTATTTAGTTAGTAGGGCAGCAGTCACTTTTAGTCGTCCATTCGGTTTGGTTGGAATTTAAACGAAAGCTTTACCGGAGTGCTCCGCCTCCTCCCTCCTCCAGTTTCTCCTGGGCGTAGCAGCCAGTCTTTTTATCTGGGTTCTCAGCTAAGCCCTGTGATATTTTTTAGGTTAGTATATTAATAGTACCGGGTCTAGATAAATTCAAGTTGGCTTATTAGAGTGCTTATTATCCATAGAGTTTCTCAATTTGGTATTTCATTTCTGTTAACTGAAACTAAGCCCCTGTTAAAAAGAGGCTTATTATCCATTCACATAGTTTCCCCACGGTTTCTATTGTGACTGCTGCTTAGGGCTTCTCAGGTTAATAAATAAATAAATTGTGGTTCCTGGGCTTCTGTCTCGGCATTAGTAATTTTCTTTGTTATCTAGGGTGAGTGAGGTCATTAGGTAGGGGGTTCAAAATGTGGCCAAAACTATGTGACGGTTGCAGGATGATCACACTTTTGGAAAGAGATTTCAGGGTGGGTTTGTCTGTCACGGTGCCAGCTAATTGAGCATCTGGAGAGCAAGATCCTTGATCTTCAGGGCCAGTTGGCGCACGACATAGTTCATAATCAGAAGAGTTCCTAGAGGAACTAAGTAGTATGTTGTTTAGAGAAATGGTTTGTACGCCAAAGCAGGGTGGTGTGGGGACCCTAGAGCAGGCAGGGAGAGAAAGTTGGGTGACAGTAGGACGTCAGCGCAGGAAAGGGCGTGCACACCGTACAGCGACAGCTCCTCCAGTGGTTGAGGTGTCCAACCGATTCCGGCCCTTGCAGGAACTCGAATTGGCCCCTGACCCTGAGAGTGAGGGGACTGATGAGCAGCAGGGCACCCTGTTGGCCTCTACCCCTCAGAAAAGAGAGTTATTGATAGTGGGGGACTCAATACTTAGAGGAATAGACAGTTTAGTCTGTTCGCGACAAGGAGTCTCAGACGGTGTGTTGCCTGCCTGGTGCCCAGGTAGGAGACCTCCTGGAGCGCGTGCGGACAAGCTCCTGGCCAGAGCGGGGAGGGATCCAGTTGTCATGGTCCATGTTGGGACTAATGACATAGGTAAGGGTAGGTTTGAGGTTCTGCAAAAGCAAATTTGTTGAATTAGCTGAAAAGCTTAGGAGCAGATCCTCCACGGTGGTGTTCTCTGGGATTCTACCAGTACCACGTGCAAGCAGAGGGAAGCAGAATTTTATCTGGAGGTTTAACACGTGGCTCTGAACCTGGTGTAGGAAAAAGGGGTATAGGTTTATGGGGCACTGGAACTACTTCTGGGACAGGGGTGACCTGTTCAAGCCGGATGGGCTACACCTGAACCGGAGGGGTACCTTTGCACTGGGTCAGCGTATGTTGAGGGTAGCAGAGAGTTATTTAAACTAGGGACTTGGGGGGCAGGGAGGTTAGAGAGTGTTATACAGAGGAAATGCAGACTGCCCTGATGGAAGCTGACAGCGTTACATGCACTATTGATGATATATTTTTAAAAGCAAAAAAGCGTGGTGAGGGCTTTGAGCAGCGGGCACATGGGAAATCGAAGGGGAAGAGCGTTCGTGATAACCTGAAATGTTTTTATCTAAATGCAAGAAGCATTAAAAATAAATTTCGAGAACTTGAGGCCGTTATGATTGGTGAAGGCTATGACATAGTTGGGATTACAGAGACATGGCTTAGTGAAGAGGATGGAGATGAATATAATGTAGAAGGTTATAAGCTCTTTAGGAAGGATAGATGCAATAGGCCAGGAGGGGGTGTAGCACTCTATGTGAACGAACACATAAATGTGCAGGAAATTCCTGAAATTGAACATTCCTTGCCCTGCGAAGATATCTGGGTCAGGCTCACTGGCAAACACGAGACTGGTTTAAACATAGGTCTATGCTATCGACAACCAGCTTTGGACAGTACAGTCAATGAAATGCTCTTTAAGAGGATTACGCAAGCTTGTAGAGGAGGAGGGACTATTATTATGGGAGACTTAAATTATCCTGGTATTGATTGGGAAAAAGTGAAAGGACAGGGGAGGGGGGAGGAAGAATTTCTAGATGTCATAAATGATAATTTTTTTGGTGCAGTATGTTAATAAACCTACAAGAGAGAAGGCAATTTTAGACTTAGTGCTCTGTAATGACCCAGATAGAATTAGCAATGTTGAGGTGGGGAGCCACTTGGGACAAGTGATCACTCTACTATTAATTTTGAGGTTTCATGGGAAGTTAAAAAGGTGTATTCAAAAACAAAAATTTTCAATTTTAGGCGCGCAAACTTTGACAGGATGCGCTCATATCTAAGTGAAATAAAATGGGAGACACTCCTGGACTGTGAGTCTGTAACTGAGATGTGGGAAAGATTTAAGGGGTTTTACTTGATTCACAATGCAAATTCATTCCAAAGGTGTCCAAAAGTAAGCTGAAAAAGCAGAATCCTCAGTGGATGACCGCAGCTATTCGTAGGAGTTTGAGGGAAAAGAGGAATTTTTATAAGATGTACATAGAGGATAACAATGAGATTACTAAGGCCGAATACTGTAAAATGCAGGCTGTGGTCAAAAAAAAAGAGCTGAGGAATGCTAGAAGACTGTATGAAAGACAAATTGCAGAGGGGCAAAAAACTAACCCCGAAGCACTTCTTTCAGTACTGTAGTAGAAAAAGGAAAGTCAAAGAGCAGGTTAAGTGCATAAAGAATAAAAATGGATCGCTGCTATATAATAACAAGGATATTATGGACACCTTAAACGGATACTTTGTTGAGAATTTTACCTTAGAGCGGGTCTTTATTCGCCAGAGGGCATGTCCAATGCTCAAGATTATTTAGCGGAAATTGAGGTTAGGGATAACGCAGTATTAGACAAGTTGCATAAACTAAAGGCACATAAGGCGGCGGGTCCTGATGGCTCATATCCTAGAGTGCTCAGGGAAGTTAGTGAGATCATCTTTAAGCCACTATCCGCCATCTTTAGACGGTCCTTAGAAACTGGAGAAATACCAAATGATTGGAAACAGGGTAATATAATACCAATATATAAGAAAGGGGACCGTACTGAGCCAGGTAATTACAGGCCAGTCAGTTTAACTTGCATTGCGTGCAAAATATTGGAATCTGTCATAAAAGATGAGCTGGACTTATTTCTTGAACGTAACAATATCTTGAGGGATAGCCAACATGGTTTCCGAAAAGGAAGGTCATGCCTGACAAACCTTCTGGAATTTTTTGAAGAGGCCACCAAGACTTATGACCAGAGCAGGGCTTATGACATCATATATTTGGATTTTCAGAAAGCATTTGACACAGAACCGCATAAGAGACTAATTTTTAAAATGAGCTCCATTGGAGTTACAGGAGGTATTCTGAAGTGGATTCAAAACTGGTTGCAGGACAGAACACAAAGAGTGGTGGTCAGTGGTATCTCATCTGAGCTAGGTATGGTGGGGAGTGGCGTCCCCCAGGGATCGGTATTGGGACCCCTGCTGTTCCTCATCTACATTAATGACCTTGATAGGAATATTGAGAGCAGATAAGTGAAATTTGCAGATGATACTAAATTGGGAGGTTTGGCAAATAGTTTAGAGTCCACTAAAGTGATTCAGGATGATTTGGATAGAATCCAGAATTGGGCAGAAATGTGGCAAATGAAATTTAATGTAGCGAAATGTAAAGTAGTACATGTAGGTAATAAAAACATTAGACGGGATTACTTCATGGGAGGTTTAAAACTGGAATGTGCTCCACAAGAGAGAGATCGGGGAGTGATTGTTGACCAAACCCTCACAGGCTCTAGCCATTGTGCCGTAGCAGTTGAAAAAGCCAATCGGATGCTGGGATACATTGCCAAAAGCATTGAGTTCAAATCCAAGGAGGTGATGCTTCTTTTGTACAACACATTCGTCAGACCACATCTAGAGTATTGTGTACAGTTCTGGGGACCATACTTTAAGAAAGACATAGAGGCTTTAGAGAAAGTTCAGAGAAGAGCCACGAAGCTAATTCCGGGTATTAAAGATGAAAGCTACGAGAAGAGGCTGAAGATCCATAATCTCTTTAGTCTTAGGAAAAGGAGACTAAGGGGTGATCTGATTGAGGTCTTTAAATATGTTAAAGGGATTAACAAAGTGAATTATGTAGGATTCCCTCAACCAAGTGTTGTTAGTAGAACTCGGGGTCACAAATGGAAGCTGACCAAAGGTAAATTTAGCACTGATATTTGGAAATATTTCTTCACCCAAAGAGTAATTTCGGTGTGGAACAGCTTGCCTGACCATATTGTTGAGGCAGAGACTTTGGGAGTTTTCAAGAGTAGGCTTGACTTAAAGTTAGATACCATTGAGTCATTGAGTATCTGAAGTGATATATTCACGATAGTACAAAGAAACTGGCGAGCCTAGTTGGGCTGAACGGCCTGTTCTCGCCATTCATGTTATGTTAGGGTTCTATCTGATCCCCGTCCTGGGCCCACCCACATGTGTGCAGTTACATGTATTGCTTTTCCTGTCCCAGTCTCACTGCTGCTCAATTGGATGAATAGATTTTTATTTCAGGCCCTCCAGCTAATGAAATAACCCTTGGCCAAGGGCCAGATGTGTGCACCTTCAGTTGGTTACCTTTCCATCATGCCTTGTTGCCTTCATCCCTTTATTCAATCCACAGACGTCACAAAGTCAATAGCTGCACAAAAGTGCCTTGGAGTTTTGTTCAAACAATGCCCTTGCCCCTCCTAATTGTAAAACCTCCCATTTCATCCTCAGGATGGGGGAGCTGATGAAAATGGTTTCTTTACTTTGCAGTTCCAAAAATGGCAACCTCAGACCCAAGTCCAGAATATGAGAAGTGTGTCTACTGGGATGGTCAAAAAGGGGTTAATACAGTTGAACTCCACTTCAATCTTTTTGGTACATATAGTGGACATATAGGGCTATCAAATAAAACAGACTTCATTCAAATCTGATGGGGGCGCATGGAGATCTCCAGCCGCAGAATACCCCTATTTTTGCATTTTCACCGAATTGAGTGCCACCTATAATTCCGTGCCCTCACCATCGCACTACAATTTCAAGTGGAATAGCACAAGGCACTGATATAGAATCATATCATGCATAAACAAGCTTGGGCTAGTGAGGGCGCAGGCAAGGAATGCATCAAACGTAAGTGCTACTTGGGCTCAAAGTGGTGTTTTCAAGCGCCCCCTATAGGTGGCGCCCTCAATAGCCCATCAAAATTTCATGATTTTCCAAAACTTCTCCCAACACAGATTGACATCAGCGAAAATGAAGCTGGGCTAATGAGGGCGCACTGAGATATTTCAACTCAAAAACCTATTTTTTTTTAAAGTTCAATTTTGGCCCTTCAGAGGGTGACCCTTCTGGAGGCCCTAGCAACCAAACCGTTCACTTTTGGAACCTGAAAATTTGGGATTTTCCTGTCTACCCAAAGGCCTTCCACTGGAAAAAAAAAATTCAGTCAAATATCTAACAGACATATATCACCCACCGCCTGAACGGTATAAATTCTGTCAGTTAGTGGGTTGAAATTGGGCTTGTTTTCAGCAAAGATGGTGGTTTGGTTACAGGGAGCACAGCAAGGCCAGATCATTTCAGCTTTTTGTACCAGCATCCACTTCTAAATATTTTATTACCACAATAATGTATTGTTGTTACGTTGGCATAAGCACAAGCTTCAGAGGTAGACAGTAAATATGTCTTAGACACTTTACTGCACACAAATGCAGGGGTAAACCAGCATAATTTATAGAGTTTTCTGAATGCTAACGTTGAGGGAATTAGTGGAAACTAAAACTCACAACCAAACCTACTCCTGAACCAGAGTTTTGCAGCCTGGTGCTCTTGAGGGAAGTTTAGCAAAGCGGTAAATTAAATCTAATGTGCTCTATACCTGACCATGATTACATACATTCATACACACATACTAACAATTATTTGAATTCAAACAAGTTATTTATATCTCATAAAGAATTAAAAATAAATGTATTTATGTTGATGCATCTGTCTTTCTTTTACGAGTGTGCCACGTTTAGTTTTTTAAATTTTTATTTTATATAATGACATAACAGTTAGGACTCACACATGCTTTTATTTCAGTGGTATAAGCGTAATATAATAATGCTTTCAAGTTTGCTTTTCTCGTTTCCATTTGAATATTACTGCAATGACCTCCATGTCAATTGTGAACGACATGTGTACGTCAGTCTTTCATGTCTGATACTGGATGATACATAGCCTACTGTAATATCGTAGTAGGCTATTTGCATGCTGTTGAACCATTGGCCAGCTTTTGAGATAAACACATACAGTGAACGCATTGCGTCTTACTTTTTATTTATGCATATTATTCTAAGTGCAATGAACTGTTTTATTTCTCAGTTTACATTACGCTTTTGTCCTTTCGCAGCACCAGTGTTTATTTTTTATTTTTGTGAGAATTTGGCACCACGTTTGCTGGTTATGGTGTGTTATGTTGCTTCATCAAAATTGGACGTCATTGGCCGGTTGCCTGACGTGCGCGAATCTTTGCATGGACATTGATACCATTCATGTCAGTTTGAGGGGATTTCCGTTTGAAAATGGCCATTAACGTATCAAAATGACAAGTGAACCCAGCGCAGTCCCGCGTCAAAATTCGGGAGACATAGTGTGGCCAGAGCGAAAGAAGCCAGCCGCGCCAATATCGCCGACTCCGCGACGAACAGCGCTCAAATCAAAATATTAGGCAATTTCGAAGTCAGTTCACTTCAGGTTCGACATCTCCCACCCAGCTTCCCGCAAACAGCCCTTCGGGCAATAGCAGTCGAGCCACAACGAGAGCCCTCTTCTGTCATGCGCCGCACGCAGAGTCATTAATTATTGCAAAGCCCTGTCGAGACAGGGACGGACGAACGGACGGACAGACATCACTGCCGCATAGAACAGAGGAAGAGGCCGCCAAGCAGGCCGGTCTCACGCTGTCGTTAAATACAAAGAGAAAAGGAGGGGTAGCCAACGGAAAGAGGTGACAGGAATACAAGAAAACTGCTTTCCCTTTGGTTACCGCATAGACCTTGCATCCCTCTCCGCTACCTTCTCTCGCTTTTGGACGAGTAATTAAGTCGTGAAATCGCCGAGAAATGTTTAAAATCGTCTTGTAAAGAACGACGTTAAAATTAGCCTCTCGCACGGCCTTAGACTGGGCTGTCAAAATAGACTGCGCATCTTAGCAGCCTGGCACCGGAATCGCCAATGCTAATGCACGGTAACCCTTACGAAAATGAACTAAAGAGTTACTATAGTATACTATAAGAATTGTATAGTGTTCTAAAGTGTGGTTGTAGTGTTCTATAGTACGTTTCACCAGCTATAATATTATAATAGTTTTTTCTCCAATATTTCAATAGTAACACTAAAATCTCTATAATGCGTTCCAAAAAACCATACAATTACTACAGTAATACTATAGTTTTTGATGGTAAATTTATGGTAAATTTTATGGTATTCCAATAGTGGTTTTTTATAAGGGAACAGCTGAGCGGCTGGTTAATATTTTACTGCAATAAAAATAACTTCAAAAGATCCATCCAGACATTTTCAGGTGAGTAATCTAAGCAATATATGTTTCATAACGGCCACTTTGATAACCCAAACTAAAATAGCTATTGTATCATTGCATTCAATATTATTTATGAATCATAACTTGATATGATAGAGCGAGATGCAACAGGTGGACTGGTTTATACACTTACAGTTTTCCACAAGTTTCTGGGCACAGTTCGCTGGCCCATTTCGGAATTATATCGCGGCTTAACAGAATTATTATTTTTTTGCTCATCTCAAATAGTGTACGGAAAAATGACTGAAGCATTTTAATTGTTGTTCATGGTGTTATATACAAACCCAAAACCAGTGAAGTTGGCACGTTGTGTAAATCGTAAATAAAAACAGAATACAATGATTTGCAAATCCTTTTCAACCTATATTCAATTGAATACACTGCAAAGACAAGTTACTTAATGTTCGAACAGGTAAACTTTGTAATTTTTTGCAAATATTAGCTCATTTGGAATTTGATGCCTGCAACATGTTTCAAAAAAGCTGGCACAAGTGGCAAAAAAAGACTGAGAGAGTTGAGGAATGCTCATCAAACACTTATTTGGAACATCCCACAGGTGAACGGGCTAATTGGGGAACAGGTGGGTGCCATGATTGGGTATAAAAGCAGCTTCCTGAAATGCTCAGTCATTCACAAACAAGGATGGGGCGAGGGTCACCACTTAGTGAACAAATCGTGAGCTGATTGTCGAACAGTTTAAAAACAACATTCCTCAACGAGCTATTGCAAGAAATTTAGGGATTTCATCATCTACGGTCCGTAATATCGTCAAAAGGTTCAGAGAATCTGGAGAAATCACCGCACGTGAAGCGACAAGGCGAAAACCAACATTGAATGCCCGTGACCTTCGATCCCTCAGGCGGTACTGCATCAAAACCGACATCAGTGTGTAAAGGACATCACCACATGGGCTCAGGAACACTTCAGAAAACCACTGTCAGTAACTACAGTTCGTCGCTACATCTGCAAGTGCAAGTTAAAACTCTACAATGCAAAGCGAAAGCCATTTATCAACATTTTCGCTGGGCCCAAGCTCATCTAAGATGGACTGATGCAAAGTGGAAAAGTGTTCTCTTGGTCTGACGAGTCCACATTTCAAATTGTTTTGGAAACTGTGGACGTCGTGTCCTCCGGACCAAAGAGGAAAAGAACCATCCGGACTGTTATAGGCGCAAAGTTCAAAAGCCAGCATCTGTGATGGTATGGGGGTGTATTAGTGCCCAAGGCATGGGCAACTTACACATATGTGAAGGCACCATTAATGCTGAAAGGTACATACAGGTTTTGGAGCAACATATGTTGCCATCCAAGCAACGTCTTTTTCATGGACGCCCCTGCTTATTTCAGCAAGACAATGCCAAGCCACATTCTGCACGTGTTACAACAGCATGGCTCCGTAGTAAAAGAGTGCGGGTACTAGACTGGCCTGCCTGTAGTCCAGACCTGTCTCCCATTGAAAATGTGTGTGGCGCATTATGAAGCGTAAAATACGACAACGGAGACCCCGGACTGTTGAACAACTTAAGCTGTACATCTATCAAGAATGGGAAAGAGTTCCACCTGAAAAGCTTCAAAAATTGGTCTCCTCAGTTCCCAAACGTTTACTGAGTGTCGATAAAAGGAAAGGTGATGTAACACAGTGGTAAAAAGGCCCCTGTGCCAACTTTTTTGCAATGTGTTGCTGCCTTTAAATTCTAAGTTAATGATTATTTGCAAAAAAAAAAATAAAGTTTCTCAGTTTGAACATTAAACATCTTGTCTTTGCAGTGTATTCAATTGAATATAAGTTGAAAAGGATTTGCAAATCATTGTATTCTGTTTTTATCTACGATTTACATAACGTGCCAACTTCACTGGTTTTGGGTTTTGTATTTTCATAACAGAGATGTTAGGCCACATGGATTGTCTGCCAGTTGCCCTGCAGAGAAATACTGAATATCGCATTTTAAAACTGTGCCTGCTTTTTCACCAAGCAGCGGTGACTGCTGCAATAGCTAATCTACTGTACGACAACATGAATAACTTGAAGTTGATCGTGCTGTTACAATGGATCATTATGGAATGAAATAGCAAATAATTTGTGAGGATGTAATTTCCATTACGGCTATTCTAATAAATTAAACGACTCCGCAACTGGTTATTATTTAATTCAGTGAGTATTTCGACATTTTGAAATGTAGCCTGTTAAATGGACTGCAATAACTGGAAATATACTATGGACATTGCCAAATCATGGGGCATAATATAAAAACAAAGTATAATCCCAGGTGTCATCAACCCTATCACATCAGCCAGAACTGTTGATGCCTTGTTCACGGGTCTTTACTGATGTGGCCTTCGCGACTAGTCGGCATGAATTTAGTGTTAAAATGATCAGATTATTACCTCCGCCCAGGAGGTTATGTTTTCACCCCGTTTGTCCGTCCGTCTGTCTGTGTGTTAACAGGATAACTCAAAAACATTATGCATGGTTTGTCACGAAATTTGGCAGGATGATAGGCGGTAATCCAAGGATGAGCTGATTCAAGTTTGGAAGGGATCCGGAACATATTCTGGATTCTGGATCCGGAAGAATTACCACGTATCTGTCTCATGCGGGTCCATGTGATATTTCTGCCTAGATAACTCAAAAGGTTATGAATGGTTTGGCACGAAATTTGGCAGGGTAATAGGTGGTTGTCAAAGGAAGAGTTGATTAAATTTCGGAAGTGATCCAGAACATTTTCTGTAACCAAAAGAACAGATATACGGCGTGGCGGAGATATTACCTCTACCAAGAGCCCTCTAGTTGCTAGTGCAGTCTTAGCCTCAAGTTTAATCATATCCCATGTACTGGTTTAGGTGTCTGTTAAGTATTCCATTAGCACTGGTCTGTTTTTATTTTATTTATTTGTTTATTTATTTTTTGATCCATCTGCATGGTACCATGTGAGAGTACTTCTGACAACGCGTATGTCTCTGCAGCATGAGTGGCACTAATTGTACCAGAAGCCAACCTGAGATAACAAAGAATGTGATCAGGAAAGCAGCTTTTCAAAGGTAAGAGATTTTACCCGTTTCAGGAAGCAGGATTATTCAATTAGCTGGATAAATGCTCTTGACTCACCAGGTTTAAAATCTCTCCTCAAGTAAGGCCACCCCTGACTGAATCCAAGTGTTTAATGAGTTCCATCTTAAGCACACCGGAGGCAGAACAAAACTCCTATGAATAGTACCGGGTGTACATGAGGTCGAAAACATCATGTTTGTGGATCTCGCGGGGGTGCACATGGACAAGGGCTTTAGGGTGGTTCTGAAATGGACCTTTCCAACTCACTCCGACCACCTCCACCCACCTTTGTTACTGTTGTTATGGAAGCCCATAGGGGACAATATTCAAATGAAAATGTAATTCCACTATTGCATTATAATTTTCCACTTATGAGTTATTTGAGACAATATTAAATGGAAAATGCATTAATCCAATTATCACTTTAATTTTCACATACTCATATGGGAAATCTATGACTATGTTCAAATGATAATGAAAAGCTGTTTTACATTTAATTTTCAAAGTCATGCCCCGCAATACAGTGGACAATATTCAAATGCAATAAGCAAAACAGCACCCCCAGCCTATTGCATTTACATTTTCAAATGTCATCACGCTCTTTTTAGGGTCAACATGAAAATGTTAATGCTATTTTCTGACTATTTGAAAATGATATTGAAAATGGCATTCAACAGTTAATTTGTAAAGACTTAACCTGCTCTACTGTGGACAATATTCAAATGCCATAAGCCAAACAGCAACTTCCAGTCTATTGCATTTACATTTACATGTCATCATGCTCTTTTAGGGTCAACGAAAATGCTGTTTTCTAATCACTTGGAAACAATAATGATAACGGCATTTGACATTTCATTTTCAAAGACTTATCCTGCAATACATGGGACCATACTCAAATGCAGTCAGGGAAACAGCGGCTCCCAGTCCATTGCATTTTCAAATACATGTCACCACGCTCTTTTTGGGACACAATGAAAATTAAAATGCAATCTGTTAGCGTCTCATCAAGGCGGGTCTTCCGCTAGGATGTCACTCATTAGGGGCGCAAACAAAAATGATGTTCCTCATTTGCATACCAACCAATCAGCTTCTGGGTAGCGCATGTACGCACGGAGGCTTACTGATAATGTTATGACGGCTATGTACTGAGTGCTATTCACTGTAATTCTATATAGATTAATGGGGCCATCGCGTATGAAGTTACGTTGCTCTTGGGATGTAGTCACCCAGGCAGCTAGTATGCCAGCTAATTTTAACTAAGGAAAATCTTTGTAAATGATCATCACATTAAAGCGATATGATTTGGTTTTTGCCCAAACTTTACTGACTTAGCTAGCTGTAATATGCATGAACTTATCCGAGGCTTCGCGGCGTTGTGCAACTGCAACCCAAGTGTGCTTGCAGATTTCTGAGACGTTTGCTAGCTTGCTAGTGAGTTTAAAAGCAATCGCTTTGGTACAGCTCGCTAGCTAGTGAACCCATGGTAGCTATGATGCCTATTGGAGAAGCTCTGATTTGTCACTTTCAACGCCATCGCACACACACAACCTCTTTCACCATTGATTACCAGCTTCTTTTACCTGAAGAGCAAACTGACAGTTTGGCCTGAGGCATGTTATTTCATACTATTCATAGCAGCATTATCCTTCTATGCGTGCTATCGCGTATTACATTACTCTTCAGATTATAACACCAGCCATCTCCCCACCCTGCTGACGCTAGTTGAGGGAAATGTTTGTAATCATTGTTATACTTAAGCGATGTGATTCGGTTTTTGCCCTAGCCTCACAAGCTAGCAAGCTGACAGCGATTGGATAGACTTTGTAAAAAATAATTTTAAGCAATGCAGCTAACCCTTGAACTAACTACATTAGACACAATCGAGTTATTAATCTAATGTTCGTTATATCAGCGTTTTCCTCCAAACCAATTTCGATGACAAGCTAACCTTACTTATTTTGGCTAAGCAACTGACATTCTGAATTTGATTGTAGCTAGCTTGCTAGCTACCAAGCCGAACTTCTCTCACATTTAAGTTTCTAAATAGATTAAATCATGCCATTACAAAATCCTTCACCATATGGCTAAATGTTTTATATTATCTAGTGTTGCGAATGCCTGTGTTGGGTGGCATGAAGGAATCAAGTTCTCAGCAGAATAGCAACTGCTTTGAAGCTATATCTGGCATTGTCTTTCTTCCGGTGATCTTCTCCCTCCACAACTCTGAGTCCTGGACCGTCCAAGCCCTGTCCCTCACCATTAGCGCTGGCCGCAGCTGTCCTGCTGTGCTGATTCGGTCCTAATCCAGTTCTGCACCATCCTCGACGTGCCACTTCCTGGAGCTACCGATGCCACTGTTTAGATGGACTTTAATGAAACTTTGTTGCCATTTTATTCTATTATTATTTTATTTTGTTATTAATTAGCTGCCCGCGGAGGATGGGCTTCCCCACTATAGCTGGGTTCCTCCTGAGATTTCTTCCCACTGGGGAGTTTTTTCTCACCACTGTTTGAGTATTTTTCTCTCTACTGGGAGTTTTTTGCCTCATTAGCTGTAGTGGGGAATTGGCTGGGCACTGCCCTTTCATTTACTTCATCTCTCACTGTAAAGCGTCTTTGTGACAGTCTGTCTGTGAAAAGCGCTATACAAATAAATTGAATTGAATTGTATGCAGAAGTCCACTGGGGAAAAACAATGTTATGTAAAACAATGTTACCATATACATCAATGGTGTCATTGTTGTAATTCTGTCTCCTCAGCAAAGCATATGCATAGATTGTTGGTAACTAACTAGTGAGGGCAAAATGGCAAAAAAAAATGTATTTGCTTACCTTTGAGCAAGCAGCCATGTGTTTGTTTATCTTATTCAGATTGAGTTGTGTGGGAAGCCTTCCACATGGCTTAATCCATTGCGAACACTTTTCCAACTGCTTTTTTGGCGTTGGAAAAAGGATTAATTGAGCTCCCTGTTGCCGGGCAGGGTATCTTTTGTCAGTATGACACATTCCCAGAGCGCATCTAAGAATCATATTTGATAAAGTTAAACACCTTGCCTCTTAGTTCAACGCAGCTCATGACTGCATTGAATGTGGGACAATATGGCGATGTTTTTGGGGTAGGCAGGACCATAGTAAGATGAGGAAATCTGATTGGTCGTCATTCTGCTCTTGATTGACAGGTCAGAAAGGTCCATTGGCAGGGGTTGGGGGTGGGGTGTAATGAATGAATGTGTGTATTTCCAAAATACTTTCTCAATAGTTGGCTTGGTAAATGTGAGGGAGGAGGGGGGCAGAATCACATTTTTAAAAACCCCCCCCCATACACACACACACACACACACACACAAAGAGATTTGGGAAGTAAAACCTGGAGAACCATCCCAAATCTGAAGTCCAAATCTGAAGTCCTCTCCAGGTTTTCACTCCCAGTACAGTTGTCCAGATAATTTAGTCAGCCCACATTTTTGCATACTACACCAAGGTCCTGTTTCACAAAATCAGGATTACTTTGCTAGCTGGATAATTATCGCACAAAGTTCCAGAACCATAACAGATCTGGAGCATGGAGTGATGTAAAGATTTCTCTCCTCAGTTGTGCAGCTAACTCGCTGATCCTGCTTTGAAAAATGCTCTTCTGGTCTGGGGGAAATGTTGTTCATTTCATTAGCCAATGTTTAGCTATCACTTTCATCCAGAGGTACAGGCAGTTGAGCTGACGTAGCAGTAACCTGTCCCCCTGTTCGAGGTATTGCATTGGCGTCTAACAGCTACTGATCGTATTGTGACTGCTGGGGGACATGATCCACCTACCTTCCGATTTCCAGTCAAACAACGAAAACATTACGCAATTGACCCTTTGAAGGTGTTCAATATTTATATTAAGTTAATAAGTTAATATTAAGTTAAACTTAATCTGTTTCCTTTTTCATTTGTTTATTTAAAGGATCCCCATTCGCTGATGCCAAGGCAATCAGCTAATCTTCCTGGGGTCCCATCAGACATACACAATACATTACAACAAGCATTAATATACATAGAATTAATCGGTACACACGTAAACAATTAAATCTGCATATAATAAAAATATGGTCAGTGCAACTCATACATTTGGGTAAGAAACCAAATAAAAGCCAATATAAAAAAAAAAAAAAAAAGAATAAAAAATAATTTACCACATTTTATTTTTCGCACATGAAATGTAGACCTGGAATGTTAAAGACTCCTTTTATATCATCTAATATTCAGTCTATTATCTTCTTCCAGTAAATACCTCTGCATACTCTTTTGAAAAGTTAATTTATTGTTTATCTGACGAATCCTTTGGGGGGTAACTTGTTCCAGTTTATTATGGCTCTGTAAATAACCGCTTTTTTCAATGAATTAGTCCTTGGACAGGGCACCACAATGTTACCATCAACGGAAAATCTTGTATTATGATATACATTACAAAAAAACCAATTGATCAAATAGAAATGCTGGCATCTTAGAATTAATGGTACGACTGAACAGAACAGCCAAGGATTAACTTCTCTGCTCAATGTTAAGCCATGAGAGGCAAGAATACAGTTTTTCTAATCTAATTCTCGTAGAACAGCCCAAAACAAGTCTAGCAACCCTATTTTGTGCGACCTGCAATTTTGCAAGGTTGTTTTAGACGCAGATGACCACACTACTGAGCAATAATCCAGATGACATAAAATTAATGATTTTGAAACCTGGCCCAGCATATGATTGTAGGTAGGGCAAACATTTCCTGGTGACTGCAATACCTGTGAGGTATCGTTCTGGAACCAAATGCGAGACCAGGAAGTTTCAGCAAATATGAGTTTTATTGAAGTTGGGAGGTAAACCCCCACAGGGCAGAAGGCAAAAGGTACAGAGTCCACAATCCAAAATCAGAATCCCAGGGACGTAATCCAAACTGTACGCAGGGCAGCAAACACAAAACTCAGAGTCGGGCAAAACAGGTTCGGTACACAGGCACGGGTATATCAGAGAATCCAAAGCCAAAGTCCAGTAGACGTAATCCGAACCGTTAACAGGGCAGCAGAGACTAAACTCAGGGTCAGGCAAAACAGGTACAGTACACGGGCAGAGAAGTATCAAAGAAAAAGCCAAAATCAGAATCAGGGACATTCCAGTCAGAAGTATAACACTATGAATACAAGGCATCAACGATCGCAGCACAGGGAAAACGTTCTGACGAGAGCTGAGAGTGAAATGACTGCTTAAATACACGTAGGGGAAGTCATATGCTATGATAGGAAACAGGTGAGCTGGATCAGACTAATTAACAAAAGAATGAACATGAGGAAGTTCCTGATTACAAGAAGTTGGCAAAAGCCAAAACGCAGACAGGGATGACAAAGATAACCTATTGACAGACATACGGCTCCGGTTAGGGAGTTCTAACGTGCACAGCCAAGGAGAGTGAACAGAGTCTAACAAGTGCGGAGGTTCCGCTGAAACTGCAGCAAAGTAGATTGAGTAAAGCCAAAGGGGTGGAGACTAGAATAGGGCGAATGCTGAGAGCTCGTAAGTCAATTAGTAAGTGCAGCTATACAATCCCTAGTGCTCGTTAGTAAGTTAGTACTATAAACAGTGTAAGTTTGGGTTAGTAATTTTAACTAAAATAATAAACTGTTAGTATTGTTAGTAATATAGAAAAGCAAGGTGAAGGAAGCAAATGAGATTGGAAGGAATGATTGAAATCCCAGAAACCATGAAATCACCCGAAAGTGTGGCACGCAATACTGGGGCAGTGAGCGATCACATGACATAAGACCAGACAGGGGGAGACAGTGCAATGCATGGTATGACACAAAACATGGACCGGAATATAACTGCAATGGTGGAAAATGGCAAACAGACAGAGACAAGGCAAAAACAAAACATGGCATGGCATCCAAATCACAAATACAAAAACTGAGCATGGTCAGACAAGGCAGAATACATAAACAAACATGGCAATCAAAGCAGAATCATAACAATACCTCGACCCATTTTACTAACAATTGTATTAATCTGCTCAGTCCATGACAGTTGGCTGTCGAGAACTAGACCCAGCAACTTAGCTTTGTTTACCTGTTGAATGGTTTCACCAGATATGGACAACTCAAGTTTAGGCTTGGAAGCCAATTTGTGCCGTGAACCAAAAACAATAAATTTAGTCTTGGAGATGTTCAAAGTTAATTTATTCATTTTAATCCAATCATATACTATGTTCAACTCGCTTGACAAAATTTGATTTACTTCATGACATGTATTCGCTGCATAGTATACAGTAGAATCATCTGCGTACACTGTTATTCCGGCTTTTTTCACTGCAGAGGGCAAGTCATTAATAAAAATTGAAAACAAGAGTGGTCCCAGACAACTTCCTTGAGGTATACCACAATCCAAACTACCACAATTTGAAAGACTACCATTGTAAAAAAACCCTCTGAGTTCTAGAGGAAAGATAACTCGTCATCAATGTTATAGCCGATGGAGGAAAACCATAGCACTTCAATTTTTTAAGCAAGGTATCATGATCAATAAGATTGAATGCAGCACTAAAATCTAAGACAACAGCTCCCACTATTTTTGAGTTGTTAATATTCATGAACCATTCATCGGTCATTTGTATAAGTGCTGTACAGGTTGAATGACCCTTTCTATTTGCATGTTGATATTTGGAAATCAAGCTGTTATTGATAAAATAATCATGAATCTGATCGTAAATAATTTTTTCCAAAACCTTACTAAGTACAGGAAGAATACATATGGGTCTACTGTAGGGCCCACTTAAGGGTAACTTACTATCCTTTAACAATGGAATGATTTTTCCCTTCTTCCACAGTCTGGGATACACTCCACATAGCAGACATTTATTAAATATGTGGCTTAAAGGACCCAAAAAAAATCAGCAGCAATGTTTAACACCTTGCTGTCAAGATTATCTGTGCCTACACTTCCACATTTAGAAAGAGTCTTCAACATTATCTTAACATTTCTGGCCTCAACATCACAGAATTGAAACCAACATTTTTTACCATCCATTATTTCATCACTTATCAGTTTACCAGGATTAGAATCATTGCTATCTCGGCTCTGCCTCAGGTTGTTCACCCTATTTATAAAAAATTATTAAAATAATCAGCAATATCTTGGGACTTTGTTAAGAGCACTCCATTTGATTAAAAAAATGAGGCACATGGACTATTTTTTTTTCCCCATAATTTCATTCAAAACTTTCCAAAGTTTTTTCCCGTCATGTTTAACACAATCAATTCTTTGCCTGTCGTATTCCTTCTCCTTCCTTTTGTTCAATTTGGTCACTTGGTTTCTAAATTTACAATATTTCAGTCTGTCCTCCAATAAACCAGATTTAGCAGCTACCATTTAAGCTTCATCTCTCTGTTTCATCAAATTTTTAAGAGGAAAATCAATCCATTGGGCCATATTAGTTTTAACTGTGAACTTCTTTATGGGTGCATGCCTGTTAACAATTTCCCTAAATATATTCATGAAAGCAGTTAAGGAAACCTCTGGATCATCAGACTATACACACCACTCCAGTCAACCTTTCTAAGATCTTCTACAAAATTATCATTGACAAATCTTTTATAAGACCTACTATATATAACTTTAGCTCTTGCCTTTGGAATTTTAGCCTTTCTACTGAAAGCAACCATATTACGGTCACTGAAACCAACTGGCATGGAAATCATATTTGAGCATAGCTCAGGTACATTTGTATATATATGATCAATACATGTTGAGGAAAGATGACCAGCTTGATTGATGAAAATTCTTGTTGGTGAGGAAACAATTTGCGATAAATTACAAGCATTAATAAATGATAATATCTTTTTTCTTCCTCAAACAATTATCAGCTAACCAGTTTATATTCATATCCCCAAGCAAATACACTTCACTGTTCACATCAGAGACTGTGTCAATCATTTCACATATTTGAGTAAGATAGTCACCATCAGCATTGGGAGGTCTGTAGCAACAGCCCATCAATATAGGTTTCAAATAGGGTATATGCACCTGAACCCACAAAGCCTCTACATCATTCAACATAAAATCAGCACGTAGTTTAACAGGAAGGTGACTTTGCACAAAAATGGCCACCCCCCCACCATGTATATTTCTATCCCTCCTGAAGAGGGAGAAACCAGAAATCAGTAACTCGGAATCATGAATAGTTGAATCCAAATGAGTCTCAGATACTGCCAATATATGAATGGTATGAGCACACACCAAATTGTTCAAGTCATAAATCTTGTTCCCAATACTGCAGATGTTCACATGTGCAATTACCTGACCTTTGTTTGGGAGCTTAAAAGGGCTCTGTGCCATTATCTGAGAAAACTACCAGGTACAAAAATCAAATATGCAAATTTCAGGTAGTTTTCCTGGGTCTGATAATCAGCTTGTCATACCTCATCAGCACTGCTGAATCACCCCTCTCCCAGGCAGCTCGCAACTCAGGCATAAGCTCCTTCCTTTTCTTTTTAACAAGGTCAGAGTAATCGTCATTAATGTAAATAATTGTTCCTTTAAGCCTTTTGGCCTGTGATTGAATCATCAGCTAGTCCTTATAACGCAAGAGTTTTACGGCTATCGGCCTCCGCCTGCTTTCATTAAACTTCCCAGCCCTATGGGCCCGTTCTATTTCAATATCCTTCACATTCAGACCCAATTAGTTACCAAGTATTTCTTGTACTCTCCTTTCTGACATCTCCCAGTTCTCACCCTTTGCCTCAGGGACACCATCAATAATAATATTACTCCTCCGTGATTGATTTTCCAAATAGTCCATCTTCTTCTCAGTCCCATGGATTATTTCCAAAGATTTTGCCGGGTCCACTTCCAGCTGTTTCAATTTTTGTCCACTCTCACGCAGCTCATTGTCCTGATTCTCCAATTTACCATGAGCAAACTCTAGACTTGTCTTAAGTTCCTGTATCTCTTTAAGTGCACTATCCACTCTCTTGTGCACACCATCAGAGATGATTTCAACAAAAGTTTTGAAATTCTTACTTTGTTGCTCCAGCAGCTCACGGTAGAAGTCCTTTTGTTGCTCCATCATAAATTGAAGGGTAGACATTGTCACCAGTTCTTCCTCGTGATTTTTTTGTACTTTTGTACTTTCATCATTAGTGTTCTGTAGTAATACTCCTCAGTGTACAATGAATGCGGGTGCATATTTGGTTTCATTTAAAAAAAAAGAACGGCAATAAGAGCACCTTACTTCGATCTTACATTGAGTGGGAATGCAATAGGAGCGATCTGATATACAATACGGCAAATCGCCAGGCGGATATGACGGCAGAAAATCACGGGTCAAATGTAAAAATGTCGACGAGTGAACTTCCGCTCATATCCGCGCACGGTCGAACGCTAGCTAATATAATGGCGATTTATAGCGTTTCGTTCCAAAACTTGAACTCTGGCTTTGACTCGTTTGTAGCGTTTATTTGAATTTTGTGGTATTTTCATGTTCATATCTGTGTATCCACGATGGTTTTTGACTGCGAAGCTGCCCAATGCTCATCACATTTCATCATGCATGCATTGGCTTGGCGAAGCAGGTCTTATAACCGGAAGTGCGGATGTCGACAAAAAATCCCCTTCCTTCATCTCATCTCCCGATTTACGACAGTTTTGCGCTATATCAGATCGCTCCTATTGGTTGGTGCTGGAGCTAGATCTGTCAGTACGAAGTTAGGGTGTGCTGTAAGTAAGCAGTTCCTCGTACATTTTAGCTCTGATGATGAGGGCTACAGTGCCTTGCAGTTATATCAAATGTTTTACATGTACAGTGGTGTGCAATGATGATTCCACACTACCACTTTCACCTAAAAAGGATTCTATTCTATTACTTATTTATAATTTTTTTTTTTTAACTAAATTTGGCATTTCCAGTATCACTCCAATCTGGATTGCACAATTTGATAATTATGTACAAGGTTTGCGTGGATGCAAGCTCCTGTGGCCAGCTCAGGAGAGAGAGACAATTAGCGACTCTCCACCGAAACACGGGCCTGTCAGCCCCTGCATCTTTACACTCATTGGTCGAAACTATCGCAAGTTCAGAACGAGGGCGGAGGATACCCGAACATGAGCAAGCTTAGAATCTCGCTGACGAGCGCCTGGCTGGCCAACAGGAGGCGCTTGAGCAACGAACAAGGCAACCATTTTTAATTTCCCTCCCCGGCAGTCCCTTCCCAATTTGCATCCCTACAGCGCTTCAGCCAATCGCGCACTGTTCTGAAGAAGCTGCCGACCACTGCTGGTTGGTATCATAGACTGTATAAAAAGATGGACGCAGCGCCCAGGTCTGGAAAATGAAGCCCATGCGGAAGTACTGTAAAATGGCATTCTATTTAATGGCCAGCAGATGGCGACATCAGTGGTTGCAGAAAGAAGTTCAATGCTATAGAAGTCCATGAGAAAATGACCCTACTTTCCCCACCTGATTTTGCATTTAAATAATGATTTATCACATTATTTTATGGTAGCTATAGCAAGTTTCAAGTCTCCTTCGATGTATCATGATGTTCATTTTTGTAAATTATGGTCCCATATAGACTAGAATAAAGGATAAAGTCAGAATATGTTTTTGGGGCGTGGCTATCCTCTGATCCTCATCCGATATGGTCAGATCCAGAGCCACGTTCCTCCCGGATCTTCAATACACGCTCTCGTCCAATAGAAATCACATCCGGTTTCAAAATGACAACATGGCGCAATTCAAATTGCCAAAATCGAGGCTTCCTTTGTGGTATGGTTGGTACGACCGGGGATCGAACCCGGGCCGTGGTAATCACTACTGCTCCGCAAATGCGACAGCTTAGCTAACTGGGCAGATGCACTGCTTTATAATTTTTTGGTGAAAATGTTTTGAAAAATACTATTGTAGGGAATGAGAACAAAAAAAAAATTAAAAAAATCATTCCCACTAGTATATTGGGGTAGAAATATGGGTAATATACAAAAACACTGAAAACACCATTTTTTTTAATCACAATTGAAAGGTGCCACAAAATTTTTTTTTGTTTTGACTCTTGAATAGCCAGAATGCATGTTTGAAGGCTCATTCCATAACAGTTGATGCTAAAAAAATTGTTTATATTGGTTTGAGGCAACATTATTCCTCAAAATCACCTCTGATGGGCAGTTATTCCTGTATATAAGGTGACATGAACTTTGAGAATTGTCATTGAGTTAAACACGATGGCACCATGAAAGGAGCTCTCTTAGATTGTTTGCAGCCACATTGTGGTCTTACACGATGCTGAAGATGTTAAATGCTGCCATGGACTGTAAGAAGCACCTTCAAGCATTTCAAAAGACTGGTTTGCTGAAAACTAGTGCAAAATGGAAGTTAAGTGCTTCTGATGTTTGTTATCTGTGTATGACAAGTTAAAAAAAAATCAGCGGTTAACAGCATGACAACTTGATGATATTAATAGCACCAAAAGTGAAGAGATGAAAGTATCAAGATTTACCATTTCCTGACGCCTGTGTGAAAATTGTCTGATTGGTCATGTTGCTGCCGTGAGATGGCAGAATCAAAAAATTACTTGAGTTTGCCAAGAAATTACAGGATTGGACACCAAGGGACTGCGAACAAGTCTTTTGGACTTCTAATTTTGGACTTCAAATCTTCTTCAAATTCAAATGAATTACTGGAAAGCACTCTGTCAGGGTAAACTCTGAGGAGGAGTTAACAATGGAGGTGCTTATGAACAAGAAAAGTTCCTGCAACAAAACCTACAAGAAATTGATTGGTATTAGAGACCCTCACAACTGGACATCAGATAAAAAAAAAAGTGACTAGGGGTAAAGTTATTTGACTAATTGACATTGCTTTTTGGCTAATCATTTGACTAATAGGTTTCAGAAGCCAGCTCTAGCCCTGATATGAATTACTGGAA
Source organism: Gymnothorax javanicus (assembly GCA_029692085.1). Classification (NCBI taxonomy): domain Eukaryota; kingdom Metazoa; phylum Chordata; class Actinopteri; order Anguilliformes; family Muraenidae; genus Gymnothorax; species Gymnothorax javanicus. The sequence goes on from CM056197.1 coordinate 18,917,211, forward strand.
AGCACTCTGTCAGGGTAAGCACTGAGGAGGAGTTAACTATGGAGGTGCTTATGAACAAGAAAAGTTCCTGCTTGTTTTCGCCATTTTTCAGGAATCCATTGCAGGTATTTGGAATTTTTGTATTTTGTATCACCAGTTCTTGTTTAAGCACCGGTCCCACGATGTTGTTGTGCGTGTGTCTTCAGGTTATCTTCCTCAGGGTAAGCATCCCGTATAGCATCAATATACTGGGTACCACTTTTTATTTGAGCTTTCAAAAATGGGCTAAAATGTAGTGCCTCATACTCGTTGAAGGTTTTTCGCTTTTGTGGGCAACACCATGTGGACACCTGCTGCCATGTTCAACACCACAACTGCGACTTGAGTGAGATCATCTGCTCGCTCTGTTGATGTTATTTCTGATGTGTTAATTCAACAACATTGTCTGCAAGAAAGGAATGGTCTATCTTGATGAAAATTATGTTATTATCCTGATTTAGCCACTTGTGAGATTCTAGATGTGATTTTTTTTCAAGCCACAGTGGTGGCCATATTTGACCTTGCATTGTGGCAACCCCTGGCAACCCCGTTCTTGGCTCCCGGCAAAAATTGAAAAGGCATGAAGTGAGTAATATATGGGCCAAATTTGATGCTTTTGCATAAAAGTGAACCAAGCATCCCTAACACCCCTGACTAAGGCATAGGTCACTGCCGTCAAGCTATAACCAGTTCGGAAAACGACGGTCAAACTATCACCGCTAAAATTTTATGCGCAAATACAGCGGATAGCGCAATAGGAAAGTCACATGATACAATTGCTGTCAAAAATTGGCTTGTGGAATGAAATAACGAGGCTTACTCAACGAAAGTATGCGTGTATTTTGTTCAGAAAAAAATTGTTAACAACTTCCATAATTTGGTTTGAAAATGATTTTTATTTATTTCTTTTTCACTAAATACTTGACATGTTGTGCGGGTTGAAATGTGAGATTTTGATGAAGTGCGGTTGCTCCATATCACTAGCAATTGCATGTCACAGTACCAGTGTTTCAGGGCTTGTAATTCCTGCAAATCAAAAAGTTTGTGAAAAGTAATAATTGCATACCATAATAGATGTTATACTGCTTAATCAGAAAACGCAGTCCATTTTACTTTGTCTTTCTTGGTTGTGGAGCTATGAGGACACCAAAAGTGCCTTTTGTTCAGGCAGTTCCATGTTTAGGTCCCCAAAGCACCCCCAATATAAACCCTAGCGTAGGCTCCCTGGCATTTTATACATTCATTTGTGTCTGCCAGAGGCGGACAGTAACGGAGTAAATTTACTTGAGTACTGTACTTAAGTACACTTTTTGAGGATCTGTACTTTACTTGAGTATCATGTTGGGGGATGACTTATGACTTTTACTTGAGTACATTTGAAAGGCAAATATTGTACTTTTTACTCCGCTACATTTCTATCCATAACCCAAGTACTCTCTACTTTTTCTGAAAAAAAAAAAAAAGCGGGGAAACCCTGTGGATTCAGTATTTTGTGGTTGTTTCTTTCTCAAATGTGATTGGATTGTACAGGTGCCACTGACAGGACAGCCTACCAGCAATCACCTTCAGCTTGCCTACCATGAATGCGCGAACTCCATGGTTCAGTTGTGACGCGATCGCAGCTTTGCGAAGTCCCGAATAAACATAGGGAAAGCATACCAATGTTGGAGAGAATTCCGGGAGTTGAATGGTTTTAATTCTGACACCCAGGGGGGTATACAACGAAGCAAGTTCAACATAGACAGGCTTTATTTGAGTAAGCCAGTTCAACAAACCCTGACCTCACAATCAGAGATAATTGGTATCACAACGGTGGTAATAATCTTTCTGTGTTAACCTCGGCTTTGCGCTTTTAACGCCGTGAGCGCTCTCAATTAAAGGGCGTTCCAAGCGTCAATTTACCGTATTTCCCTTCATAAAATGACCGATCGCGTGCAGAATGTTTGTCCGAGGAAGCTATCCCTGATCCAGGATCAGGAAGACGGCGGGATGTCTCCCCCCACGGCACCAGGGGGCGCCCCAGCGGCTTAATGGGAGACATATGAAGTTTTTCACTGATTGGTTGGACACTTGAAAGACTGCATGATTATGCATGCGCTTACTCAGATTGACACTTGGGAAATTGTAATTGAGACTTATTTTAGTATATGTATTCTTGTTGGTTGTAATAAGGCCAGAGAGGAATTCTGGCGGAAAATTGCTGACCCTTGTAAATGCCTAAGTCCTCTGATGAAGGACTAGTGGAAATCACTTTACTTTCTGGCCAAATGAAACAAAGTGAAATTAAATTATAGATTGAATATTATCTGACTGATAAATACCAATAGTAAACTCCGTTTTACTAATTTCTTCATTTTTGATGTAAAGTATTTTTTCCATTGCTTTTCTTTTATACAGAATGATTTTAATAAAATCGTATTCCACCAGTAACCCTAACCAGTTGCACCATTGCGAATTTACAGTAGTCCTGTGGCATAAATTACATTTAATAGTTGAATACGCTTTAATAGTTGCAGTGCCAGCACTGTCAAAAGGACATGGCAGCAAGTCAAAACAAAGCATGAGAACATTTTTAAAAGTAGTATGCCCTATGCTGCTTTGCTTTCATAATTATTTAAATTATTTTAGTGGTATGCTGTGTAAAATGTATAACGCGGCATACAATATTCTTGCTCATATTTTCTGCATCACCACCTGAATGTTGTCGGTTCCCGTGGCAAAAATAGAAAAAAAAAACCGCAACGTTATGCATACTGTTCGTGCAACTGTAAGTGCCTCTCTTTGCTACATTGCCAATATATGGCTCCAGTAGATCGCAAAAGTAATGAATTCCCTCAGCTGAGAATCTGTAGTGTTTGTAGAGAATGTAAGACCCACGCAGCTCAACCAAGGAAGGAAGAGCCCGGGTTGAAGGTTTATGCGTGTGGATTCCTAGTATTAGCACGAGCAACGCCCTGGCTGGTGCGAATCACAATAAAATGGATATATTTTCTCCGGAGAACAACGGGCACAAAGGCACAACTGTGGTTACAATTAATCTGAATAAATTTAGAATACCACATTTAGTTATACCCTCGTTAAATATCTGACTCCAAATTAGAATTAGAATTTATAGTTTAGGGACACATGCATGAATCTCGGGGCAGCTACGTCGCCAGACTCATCCGTGAAAACCAGTTACTCAACCGATGCCCCGGGTAATAGCGCGAGTTGCCGGATCTTAGTTCGGTGAGAGTTCTAGAGGATGGAAGAAATTACCATGATAGTAGCAACTTTGGCATAAACATATCATGAACCCAGATTTATGTGCACCACAGGGCCCCTTAAGGAGTTCGGCCAGGCACCAGCTTATAAGCTCAAGAAAGCCCTTAAGGTCAATCCCCAGGACCGATACTACATAAACCCTTTATATAAGTAGACAGATTTATGCGCACCACAGGGCCCCTTAAGGGGATCGGCCAGGCACCGGCTTATAAGCCCAAGAAAGCCCTTAAGGTCAAATCCCCAGGACCGATACTACATAAACCCTTTATATAAGTAGACCGTAACTTGCAATCCAACTTAAAACCCATCACTACCTTTTTTTAAAACATCAGCTAGCTAGTCTGAATGATAAGGACTCGCCCCTAAGTACCGGTCGTAACGTGGCTAGAAAGAATAAAAGGATTAAGAGTCACGGAGACCACGCAAGCTTAACAAGAATAACAATAATTTATTCACCAGGTAGGCTAAAGCTTAAATCAAGCAAATCAACACTAAGCCAATTACAAGTTACACACAATTTAGAAAAGGAGAATAAAGTCATACCTGGAGGAAAAGGATACACGCATTTAATGTGTTGCGGGAAGTTCAAATTACGATATTACATAATTGAAAAGGGCTACTCATGCACTTACGTGCGTGGGGACAGATCAGAACGATCTTCCCTGACTATATAGATTGGCTACATATGGCATAGGGAATGGCTACTCAATTATTTAAATTACGTGGGACAGATCGGATATGATCTTCCCAGAATGGATTGTTTCCCTTTGCTTTAAGCCAAATCACGCCTTTGATCCAGGCGGCATTGCCATAAACACCTGGAAGGGGGTCGAATCCGGTTTTTGGGTTTCCACCATTGGGAGGATGTAAAAAAAACACTTCAGCAGAGAGAGGAGAATAGGGTGATTACCAGAGAGTATTCTGACCAAATTCTCAGGAGTTTCCTAAAGGGAATGAACCATAATTTCAATGGGAATGAAACATACTCCATTCAACTCCCTGGATTTCCCCGAGAATAACAAGACCAAACATGATATGAATATGTACTAATATGATGCAGTTGTCATGAAAAGGTCTTAAGATGAATTATTATATAGGTAAATTGGGTTATAAGTATATAAGTGATTTCTTAGAAGGAGATTTAACATATAAGCACATTATGCACTTCCCAGAGGTTTAGATTATTTGAAACAGATTAATATAACAGGACTTTAACTTAAGACTTAGGCCAGTAATATGACTCGCACAGGGGCATTGTGTCAGCCAGAGCCCTGCAACAACCCTCCCGTGGTGAGACCATTGCCACCTCCTGGAAGTCCACAAAAGTTTTATTGCTATCTGGCATGGCTGTGGACTGAGCTTATCAGCCATTTGTCGCATACAGTCGCTGGGCTCCCCCACGCATCAGCGCTTGCAGATCTTACAGAGGTGCCGCTCAGAACCCAACCCAAAGGCACAGATGAATTTTACTGATTTCGGAATGGAACAATCTTTTGTAAAATGAAATATGCAGTGAATTCTTACCCGCCATTCTACAAGAATATCGTCAGAAAAGGTGAACAGGTCATGCCAGTCTCCCTCCTAAGAGAACCGCATACGTTTTGGGCACCAAAGTCCACAGGATTATTCAAGAAAGGTGATGCCAACTTCAAAGGAGGTGCTTAGTGATAAGGCAACACATGTATAGCAAATTTAAGCCGAAACTTGGCACATAACCTGCTCCCGACCAGGTAAAGTTCGCAGCGTAAGTTACCATGGTAATCTAGCCACGTTAAAAGAGAGGCACCTTCGTGACATTGAAAAGCCTAGGTTTAGGCTCGACATGCCTCGCTAACCCACTTATCTTGCTTCGTAGTATACCCCCCAGGTCGCCTTGTTTCTACTTGAGGTGTGTAGAGCTGGTGCTAACTCAGTTGAATGTGAGTTGTAAATTGTCATCCCAAGCAAAATTGAAGAAGCTCGTGTATTGTTTTTGTAAGGCTATCTTGCATAGATCATGCTGGTCAGAATGAATCAAACAGTAGAGAGATCGATATTTCCTCTTTGAAGCGAGTTAACTCTTGGTTGGCAAGCTAATTCTGTCTGATCAAACCAGAGTTTGTGTTCGTGTAGTAACATTTTTGCTCTGGTTAGTACTCAGAGTTGAAGTTCATCGATGAATGTATAGCCGCTTGATAAGTTTACCTAAAAGTGGTGATCTATGTGACGTTGTTAATACTCATTTTGTAATGCCGAGCTCAGATACTTGTCAGATACCTTGTTGTAGCTAGCACTAATGGTGTAAATTTATCGTCTGGCGATGATCGCCATTGTTGCTACTATCGTTTATCACAACGAGCTGTACACGGCCATTTACCCAGCTGAGTGAGCCATTCTTAAGCTGCTTTCACACTGGACGCGAACGAATTTTTCACGCGACAGATTACTTTCAAAGTCAATGCAATGACGCGAATACTCAGAAGTTTCACTTTAAGAAAAGCGCGTTCATGTTCCAAGCTTCTGAAGGGGAGGGGCGAGCGGCTCTGTTGTGTTTTGAGAACGTTTCAACTGTCAACAATGGTGACGTCATATCGCTGATACAGCCTTTAACATTAAAGTATCTATAAAAGCTCCATCCAGTAGGTTTCTATAGGTAAAGGTAAGCACTGTGGCAGTAATAATACAATATTTACTTTTACATAAACATTTGGCTGTTTGTGATCTGTGCTCTCTGGGTCGTGTAGGATCATTCTTACATATGTACTGGGAGTGTTCTGATGTGGCACTCTTTTGGAAACTGGTATCTTCCACTCTATCAGGCCTACTGGAGGTAGACATACCGTGTTCTCCTAAAATACTACTTCTAAATGACACCTCATCATTGAACCTGTCCTCTACTCAGACCTGAACTCTATTAGCGGGGTTGACTGCAGCTAAGAAAATGCTGGCCTTGCGCTGGAAGCCCCCCCACGCGCTCACACGCACCCAGTGGTTACAATCATATTTGAGCATACTCTGCATGGAGTTGTCTGTGGCAAAAATGCATGGAGCTAGTCAGAAAACAGTCGGAACCTGGATGTCTGCGGTGGCAATGGTTAAAGATTTACTGAGTTGAGAAATATGTCTTTACTTGAAATCTTTGTAATTTTTTGTTTATTTTTATGCGATAACTTTGGCCTATAGGACACTGATAAGACTGATATACTATGTGCTGTCTGCTGTATGTAAAGTAGAAGATCGTGTTGGGACCATGAGGGAGGGGGGATGTCGCTATCCTGGGGGGGTATTTGGGAGGGGTGGGTAAAGGAAAGTGGATACTACTTGTTGTATTATTGTCTTTGATCTGTGTCATGCCCTTCTCTTTTGGAAATATAAAAATAAAAATAATTGATCACAAAAAAAGAAAATTTGTATTTTTAAAAACAAGTACTCCAGTACTTTTACTTAAGTAAAAATCTGACTGTAGAACTTTTACTTGTACTTGAGTAAAATTTAGCAAGTGGTATCTGTACTTTTACTTAAGTAATGAAGCTGCGTACTCTGTCCGCCTCTGGTGTCTGCTGAATATAAATCAGGCTGAATTCATCACCAACTGCAGTCAGTACCTTGCCAAATGTGAAAAAAAAAGCTAAAATGCTACCTGTTCAAACCCCCGTATCTCCAGGGGCACACCTTGGATTTTCTTCTATTTTTTTAAATTTATTCCTCTATTATAGTAGAAAGACCACTCCAAAAATTGTTGATGTGTTTTGACCAATATAAATTTTGCGGGTGTCTGAACAGGGGTGGGGTAATCTCGAGAATCGCGTGGCACTTTCAGCTTCTTACACTTTTAACTATGCAACATTTTGAGTGTTTTCAATCATTAGTCAATCACATCCTAAATTGTACTAACTCTTGTATTATAGTAGACATAACAAAACAAAAGTTGTTGATGTGACTAAGGGCCGGTTCATACTCTACGTAAGGTACGCAAGCGAACGCGAGCACAGGTCCGTTCCATTCCGTTCACAGAGAAGCCTGAACGCTCGTCCCTTGCTGCGCTGTGCCTCGTTAAAAAGCAGTACACTGCTCATGCAATAGGGGGTAGCAAAGTCTTCTCCTTCTCTTCCTCCTTCTTTTTTCTTTTTGGTGTGTTGAACACAGCGTATGGTGCATTATTTGTTCCCCCTATTGGAATCTCACGGAAATACACGCGTCGATGCGTCGCGTTACAAATATTTGGACGACACACTTTGCTACGCAAAGGACGCAGGATGGCTACCTTGTCAATCGATCCTAAATTGTTAATTCGTTCACGCGCATACCTTTGCGTAAAGTATTGTTGGCCCTTACGTCGAAACATACGTTTCAGAACTGGGGTCTGGCAATTTTTGAGGATCACACTTTGCATCAATAAAATGTACTGACACTAATTCTTGTAAACTGACCGTCAAATTAAAACTTTGTTTTCCACGCTATGTTAACAGTGTTATTGCTTCCTAAATGCAGCAAAGAGCACAATAATGTTGTCTGTCCCAGTTTTGTCCAACTTATACTGCCGGGCTTTGCGTCCAGTGACATCCGGAGTTGGAACAGTTCGGAGAATGTTATTGAATGGCACCCAGCATTTTTCAGAAGTCCATGTTAATGCTTGTGTCCTCTTGTTTCACTTCATGAAAGACAATAGCAATAATCAGAAATTATTGACCAATAACTGGTTCAGGTTTCTCCCTGCCAACATGATCTACCAGCCTGCATATACTGACCTTTCCGTGAATGTGTTGCATGAATTGAGAACTTACAGTTATTGTGATTCAATAATCATTAACATTGTGTAAGAAGCTGAAAATGCCACACGATTCTCGAGATTACCCCACCCCTGTTCAGACACCTGCAAAATTTATATTGGTCAAAACACATCAACAATTTTTGGAGTGGTCTTTCTACTTTAATAGAGGAATCAGTAAAAAAAAAATAAAAATTAGAAGAAAATCCAAGGTGTGCCCCTGGAGACACGAAGGTTTGAACAGGTGGCATTTTAGCATTTTTTTTCTCATTTGGCAAGGTACTGACTGTAGTTGGTGATGAACTCATGGTGAATTCATCCTGATTTATATTCAGCAGACACAAATGAATGGAAAAAATGCCAGAGAGCCTATGCTAGGGTTTGTATTGGGGGTGCTTTGGGGACCTAAACATGGAACTGCCTGAACAAAAGGCACTTTTGGTGTCCTCATAGCTCCACAACCAAGGAAGATAAAGTAAAATGAACTGCATTTTCTCATTAGGCATTATAACATTAGCTTAGACGCAAAGTTTCAAAGCTAACGGTGAAATAATAAAAAAGTTATGCCATGTTAAATACAAGAAAAATGTCAATTGACAAAAAATCTGAGGGACAGTACCCTTAGAAAATGATTCACCAAAAATTCATTTTTGGTCCGAATGAGCTGAAATTTCGGATTTGACAGTGATATATATTTATACAGCTGCTTACAAAAAATTAGCAGAATTGAGAAGGTGGTGGTGAGACCCATTTGATGATCTGACATGGAATGACCCACTTGCATACTACTCTGCCCATCCAAAAAAAAAGGCGCACACTCAAATATTTAGTTGGAACCCCTGTAGCTTTGATTACAGTGCAAATTCATATCGTCATTGTTTTGACAACCATATGCAATGCCAGAACATTTATTTTCGATCAGAAATGCCATAATTTTTGGTTCGACAAAACGGTTGAACCACTCGGTGGTGTTTCGTCAGCACATCCCAATAACTTTCAATGTGGTTAAGGTCTTCATTTTCTTTATTGTAGCCCGGACGAAGTCTGGCCTACTATCTCAGATTCCAAATATACTTTGTCCTGTAGCACTTCCTTGTGTACGCAGTACAGGCTACAATTTTTGACCGATTACTTTCATATTTGGTATGGACGTGTTATACTTCACTTATGACACCTATCAATTTTGGTTGCCATGGCGACAGTATTGGCTGCATAATATGCTAGTGGCAAAACATAGAAATGTGTTGTGGACGCAGTACAGGCTGCAATTTTTGACTGATTACTTTCATATTTGGTATGTACATGTGTTATACTTCACTTATGACGCCTATTGATTTTGGTTGCCATGCGACAGTATTGATTAAGCGATATGAGGTTTGGAGCACAATAGTAGACATATCCATTATGATTTTTAGAGACTTTTACCTCTGTCACATTTCCTAATTCTTGGAGCACAATTGCCATGTCCATCTTTGACTCAGTTTAAACAAATTCACATTTTTCATTTTGTGGTATATCCAACAAAATCTGCTTATATGAATTAAACATTGATATTTTGATGAATAAGCATAAATAGTATTACAGAATCATCTGTGTTTCCATTGCAAACAAACTTAACACAGTAGTGCGTTGAGATTATGTCACATCAAGTACTAGTGTTATGTACTTGAGTATTTTTGTACAAGTACTGCTTATATCATTTGTAAATGGAGATTTGTTACATACTATTTGTGCTGCCTAACTGGTCAACTATTTGTTTATTTTGTTCATCATTTGCTTGGCACCCTCTGGTGTTGGTATGTCTGTGAAAAAACATGATCAGACGCAAGCCACCACTTGTTTGTGATGAAATAGACTAGTGCTTTCCAGAAGTTTCCGGCTTCTTCTTGCCTGGAGGGGGCCGGATCACCCAGGACTCCTGTAGATCTTTCCAGAATGGTCCTAGTCTATATAAATACTGTGATTTTGTTCAGTTGGAGAGTTTTTGTTGTTGCATCAGAGTTACATAGTGGCATTAGTGTCATTATAAGATTGCACAGTGGATTATTTATAGACATTTTTTTTTACCTAATCAGTGAAGAATATATTTGTTTAAGTTGTCATTGCTGGTTTTCTTTGTTGTGATTTTCAAATCATAACACTAGAATTGTTGGAGCATGGAGGTGACATGTCCATTTTGGCAATTTTGGCCATGATGTCGCAGTACCACACTTATGAAAGTTTACATGTTCAGTATACTTCTGAACCATGCAGTATAAGAGTGACTGATATAAAAATGATGTAAATGATGTACCTGGTTTAATAGAACATTTGCAAACCTGAAAATCAATTTTTCTCAAAACCTCTAAAATGGACATATAACCATTGCGATCCAAACCCTCGATATGCTAATTAGTGAAAAAACATGGAGATTTCCTTGTGGATGCAGTACAAGCTGCAATTTTTGACCGATTACTTTCATATTTGGTATGGACGTGACATACTTCACTTATAAGACCTATTGATTTTGGTTGCCATGGTGACAATATTGGCCGAATAATGCACAAAAAAGGGGAGAAATGGGCTTTCGGGGGCTACGCCCATGCGGTCGCAGCCAACTGGACTGTCTAGGTTTAATTAAACAATTATGAAGTGAAAGTTAGATAGTGTAGGATGTGCTAAAAGCAAGCATGGAAGTTAACACAGTAGTTTATCTTTTTTTCCTACGTGATCAAATCATTGGAGAACTTTTTAATCAAGTAACTTATTTAAAACAGGTCAGGAGTGGCCTACTTATTAGTTCTCATCTTACCTTAACTAGAAAAACTGGCTACATCTGTATTTAGTGTTTTCGCGGTTCACATAATTTCAAATTAATGATTCAAAACCACATCAGAGCAATCATTGGTTTCCAGGGATGTTCTGTCTCCCTCAATTTTCAGTTCACCTGCTTTCACTGTGCAACAGTGGTTTAAAAACTTCAAGGTCAGTGTTTTAAAGGATCCCTTCCAACCATAATACCTTGCCCGCCATTGTTGTTGTTTTCAATTTGGCCGCGGCCTCGACACGTGAAGAAAGGTAAAGAGATCCGAGACGATTGCGCTAAAATGGAGGAAGTTGACCATAATATGAGCATGGACGTAGAAATGGAAACTGTACGAATACACGTTCCGCCTGTTGCACCATGCGGCGAAAGGAACGAGGAATCGGTAGAAAAAAAAAAATAATGATAGAATAACTATCCAGACTAGGGATTAATATTTTTCCCGAAAATGAGACATTTTCTATCCCGGGAAAAGAAGCACATTTTCCCGGGAATCCGGAAGTGCTTGTTTTAGGTAGCCTATAATTTTTGGCTACCGTTATCTCTTTACTGAATATAGTTCAGGAAACACTTAACAAAAGAGACATGTGGGTCCCAAACACTTGTACAGTTTAATGTATTATGGGTGTTACTATATAATTATTGAGGCACAAAAGCGTAATTTCAAGATTAATCAATATTATAACAATATAGAAACTTCGCCAAGCCGCGTGCAGCTTGGCGTTCGCTCCAGATGAGGGCATACTGCTTGTGATCTGTTCGCTGTCTGACTGAACAGCCTCATGGAAATTATATTTTACAATTCTTCATATTATAAACGAACGAAATTCGTTAGGCAAGTAGTTAGGATGGTGCTTTCATGGTTATGGTTTTGAGCTCAGATAGATTCCATAATCTGCTCACATTCAGACGCTGCGGGTGGCCGGCACGGTGTGTGCCGCGGTGTCAGACTGTCGGCTAAATAAAGTCAGCGATCACTCAAAGTTAAAAGGCAAAGTTATAAATCGCATCCACTCACTGGGTGGGAGGTTTCAGATGGATTCAGGGGTTTTTCTTTATTCAATGAGGCCCCATTTCACTACAGCCATGCATCTCTGTCTAAGTGTTTGCATAAAAGTATGAATCCAGTGTTCTTGTAGTTTGAGCTTTCACCTGGAGTTTTGTCTGAGATTTAAAATGTTGCAGTGAGGCGGACTGTTGGTCGTCTACAGCATTTGATCCTCCCTCCAGACAGAGCAATGCGTCCTTATTATTAAATATTTTGAAGTAGGCTATTATGAAGTATTTCCACTCAGAGCTGATGTCAAAAATCGTGTTGTGTTAGTCTAATTCAGATTATAGACCCACAAGTTACTTAACTAACTGCGTTAACGGTCAGAAGTGTTTGAATTCAGAGGCACTGCGATTGATAATCAATTAAGGCCGTGTTAATACGCGCCTCACGATGTGGCAATGCTGAATTTTTTCTTAACCACATAACTTTCGCTTTCATGAAGTTGATGACCATTCCAGTTTTTAGAAAGTACCGCTTAAAATAGCCTACGTTTGGCCAAGAAAATTTTTTTTCCTTTGGACACACTTATGTTAAGTGTGGGCATTGGAGCAATGTGCATCTTGGCCACACTTATAAGTGCGTCTAACGCGAATTTCGATCAATTTTTGTGCTTGGACGTATTTAAATAAGTGTGAATAGTCAGTTCGATTAAGTTAAGTATCTCTTCCCCTGCACGCATACACACACAGCTGTTCCGCCTGCGCACACACACAGCTGTTGAATATGTTTTAAGAAAGTAAAATAGGCCTACATATTTACTAAATATATTCCATTATCTTATGAATATTTTTTAATGTTTTTTTCCCGGTTTCTCGTTTTTCTATTTCCCGGGAAACGGGAAATGGTTTGGAGGTCAAATCCCGGGAATCCCGTTTCCCGGGATTAAACTAATCCAGACATGACCAATGATAATTTTAAAAAGCGTTTGTGGCAGTTTAAGACCTCAATAACAAACACAGAAGGATGGAGGAGGATTTTTTCAACATACAAAATTTCAGAATTTAGATGGCAGATAAAATGGCGGATATCGCACTTTGAGTGCGCAAGGTATTATGGGTGGAAGGTATCCTTTAAGATTAGTTTAGCAGAAACATTGGATTTTATTTGTTTTGCACTATTTGATCTGCTGACTGAAAGACTGACAACTTGCCAACCCGCTGGATTCATGAAAATGTCCTCCTACCTGACTGAGTTACTGTGTGACTGACTGTTTTCATGATAGGGTGTGAAAGCTGTCAGTGCGAATTTTTGGGGTGGCACAAAAACCCAACTGGACATGTATTTATCAATGCTCCTTTGACCTCATTGCCGCTGGCAGTGTGCCAAAACAAAATAACAGACCAGCCAGACTCTCAATATGAGATTGTCAATATGTCTGAACTTTAGCAATCCTCCCTCCTCAAATTCATAGATCAGAATCCGAATGGAGCCATCTCTAACAAAGTGGCAGCCAATGAGCCTGAGGTGGCCAATGTTAGCGATGATGATTAAGGGGAATCCTAAAATTATTCTGCACACTCCTTCATTCTGAGAGTGCTGTGAATCCAGAAGAGACTGTAGGCTTAGCCGCCAGCAAATTTTTTTCCTCCAGAGGACATCTCAATGCAGAATACTTCACAGACGTCTCAATGGCTCTGGCATCAAGTTTTGTTTACTTCACCATGGCAGCTGTAAGGGTTTGACTGAGCACCGTTGCTGTGCCCAGAGATCAGGAATAGTGGACTGGACTCCGCTGCGAAAATGGATCTGGTTTGTATTTATAATGCCTTTGCAGCAGAGCAAGAAGGCACAGTAGAACACAATACAAAAGAACAATGAATTAAGGTTCCTGGATAAAAATATTAGTAATACATGTAACTGGGACGTTAGCTACAGTACTATATATTACAAATAGAAAAGAACAAGGAATTGAGGTTCCTGGATTATAATATTAAAGTGCTGAACATTAACTCTTAATCTTAGTGCTGTAAATGTTTAAGATTTACACGCGAATGTGGGAATAAAGTCTAAACAAGACTAGAGAGTAAATACAGGCTAGTGAGGCTTACGAGACTTTGCACCGAATGAGTGCGAACCTGAGACTTAAATAGGTTATGCCATCACACAGTAGCAATAGGGAACAAATGCAGGTAATGATCACGGACTGAGGAATGTGGTCCGGGTCTTAATAGGCTGGTGAGTTGGAGCGCTGGAGGCGTGGCTTAGTTCAGCTGCAGCAATCAAACTTTTGCCAAGCTGCTTAAATAGAAGATAAAGACTGAATGTCACCAACTCCAACAGTGATATGAAGCAAATTGGCAATAGCCAACTATTTTGTGAAAGGTTACAAACTAAAGTATGTGCTCCTTAACAAACACATGCTGTTGTTGCTAGTGAATGATAGCTAAAAGCTACACTATCAATAGGGCAATAAGGAGCCTAGAATTTGTTGCTGCCCTGCCATTAATGTATAACCTCCAGAACAAAAATATAGCAAGCATTTCCAATAATACAGGTCTACAATAACCTCATTCATATGCACGCGCTAAGGGATTGTCTGAGAAGGACTTCTTTTAGCTGACTTTTCACATGCTGCTTTGTGATTACATATAAATTCATTATCAATGTGTGACCGCAGATGTCAATTTGATAGTTCCTCGTTTTGGTCATAATGTATAAATTAAATTTGAGATTTGGTTACATTTTTTTCAAGAGAAATTAAAAATTCTTATTAATATCTCTATTTTTAGGTGGTATTTCTCATTTTTGGGCTAATGAGCAAAAACAGATGAGATTCATTGGTGCATTGTTAGGCACTAGATGCCAGAACCAATCAGAAGCCTGAATACACACCATTGATATGTCATTTGTGGAAAAAAGATTTGCTTGCTGCCTAGCGTTTTGTGAACATGGCCCATCTTTTTCTTGTATCAGGAGATTGCCTGTGAGATTAGCCTATAGCCTAAAGGCAATAAAAATGTAGTTGTGTTATTACCTGTTATGTGTTTAAAATGCTACATTATGGACAATGTACAGAAGATATCATACAGTACCTTACCGAGTTTATTATTTTTTTCTTTATTTAATGGGCAAGTGTGTGACGACCAGTCTTAACTGCCTCCGTAACCTCCTTTTTATTCCGCCCACAACACGTCGTTCGGACTGATTTGTCCCCGTTTCCCGCCGCTGAGTGAACGCTGCTTTATATCAGCCAGTGTCGGAGCAGCAGGAAGTGCATGAGCGGCAGTGCGGTCGGCAATCGGAGCACGCAGCTCTTTGGCTGCATCCAAATGTCCGCACTTCACCGCACTTACAGACTCGCAGACTTTCTGGGCGCGTTCACGGGAAGTCCGGGAGCGCTGAGGGCTGTCCAAATCCTAGTCCAGTCCACAAGGGCCTCAGCGGACTTTCTGCGGACTTCCAGAAAGTCATGGGGGTGTAATTTCCAGCAGACTTCCTGAGTGTAATTCTGACTATTCATTGCAATACAAGGCGTGGCCGTTTTAATTTTTTCCAAATTGCTGACAGAAAAAAGCACATTCTACGCTTTTTAAAACCACATAAACTTATTGAAATTTATAATATTACGCGTTACTTGAATAACGTAGGCCGAATATAAAATTCAGC
Organism: Gymnothorax javanicus; assembly: GCA_029692085.1. Taxonomy (NCBI): domain Eukaryota; kingdom Metazoa; phylum Chordata; class Actinopteri; order Anguilliformes; family Muraenidae; genus Gymnothorax; species Gymnothorax javanicus. The sequence goes on from CM056197.1 coordinate 18,932,703, forward strand.
ATCATGATGCAGAAATATAGGCTATAGAGGTAATCAATATGCATTTAGCATTGAAGCTTGAAGTGAAACAGACTAAAACTGCCTATCCAGCTCCATTTATTATGTTTGCAAACTCCGCTCTTGCAGAACTTTCGCATTGATGACAATGAAAGGCGTCATTCTGCATTATGCCTGAAGAAGTCGTTCGGCTCAGTCTGCAAGTCCAGAGGGTGGAGATTTGGATTCAGCCTTCGAGTAGCAACAAAGAAAAGTCAGGCAGTTTAAATCCCTCTTCAGCTCGCTTCCTCATACTCAGGAAAACAACCCGTCTCCACTCCACCTTCACCAGCAACTCATTCCCCGGAGCACTACACAAAAAAAAAACAAAAAACAAACCCACTACTACACGGAAGTTTGTTTACCTGGGCAGTCCTTACTAACATATTCAACCGGTCCCTACTCCAGTCCACTGTTCAACCCTGCCTAAAGTCCTCCATCATAGTTCCTCTGCCTAGAAAGCCCAACATCAGCACCCTCAACAACTACAGACCTGTGGCACTAACTCCAATCGTTATGAAGTGCCTGGAGAAGCTAGTCCAGAGCCACATCATCTCCTGTCTCCCATCAACATTAGACAGACACCAGTTTGCATACAGGGCAAATAGGTCCACAGAGGATGCAGTAGCCACCACCCTCCACGCCGCCCTGTCCCATCTGGAGCAGCCGGGGACTTATGTGAGACTGCTGTTTGTGGATTTTTCCTCTGCATTCAACACCATACTCCCACACAAGCTGGTGCGTAAGCTCACAGGCCTCGGACTATCAAACTCCATCTGCAGTTGGATTCTTGACTTCTTGTCAGACTGCTCCCAGAGGGTCAGGGTAGGCACCCACGTCTCCACAGCCCTCAGCCTCAGCACTGGTTCCCCACAGGGCTGTGTGCTGAGCCCCCTGCTCTTCACCCTGTACACGCATGACTGCAGCCCCTCCCACTCCATCAATGCCATCATTAAATTCGCGGATGATACCATCGTGGTTGGGCTAATTTCCGGGGGGGGATGAGTCCGCCTCCCGGGACGAGGTGGAGAGGCTTTTTGGGTGGTGCAGGGATAACAACCTTGTCCTCAACACCACCAAGACCAAGGAGGTCATAGTAGACTACAGGAGGTACAAAACAGAAACTCAGCCCCTGTTCATCAGCGGGGACTGTGTGGAGAGGGTGGCCGACCTCAATTTTCGGGGCGTCACCATTGAGGAGGACCTCACCTGGAGCGCTAACACCACAGCACTGGTTAAGAAGGCCCAGCAGAGACTGTATTTCCTCAGGCTGCTCAGAAACAACAACTCCCTGTGAAAGGTGCTGGAAGCCCTTCTGCCTGTTCTGTAGAGAGCATCATAACATACTGCATCTGTGTGTGGTTTGCCAGCTGCACAGCCGCAGACAGGAAAGCGCTCCAGAGAATCATCACCTCCGCCCAGAAGATCATTGGCTGCCCTCTCCCCTCACTGGAAGAACTGTACAGCTCCCGCTGCCTCAAAAAAGCCATAAACATTCAGAAGGACCCATCCCACCCTGGTCACACACTGTTTGAACGCCTGCCATCAGGCAGGAGATACAGGACTCTTAAAGCAAGAACAAATAGACTTAAAAACAGTTTTTATCCCAGAGCCGTTGCTGCCTTGAATGCTGCTAAAAATTAAAACTAACTTATGTGCTACATATGAAGCTGTGTGCAATGTGACATTCATTCTTTTAAGTGCAATAAATGGAGCTAATATTATTTATTATTAATTTATTATTATTTACAGTATGTGTAGTTTTTATCTTTTTCATGTCTTTTACTCATCACCAAAGGATTGCATTCAGCTTTGTTGTACTTGTACAATGGTAATAAGATTCTATTCTGTTCTTCTATTCGAACACCTGCAAAAACCGGAACGGATCCCAGTCGTGAGTAGTTGTGTAATGTGGAGAAAAAAAAAATCCACTAGATGGCAGTATTGACAATTTTTTTTGTTAAGCCCAGTCTAAAGCTAGGTTTGGGGCATGTCCTGGGCATGCCTCAGAACTGGAAAGAGTATATAAGGAGAAAAATTGGAAGTGGGTAGTAGGAGGGTAGGGAGAATTATTGGGAAGGATACATTTGACTGAAGACCTGTCACTCTTTTCCAAGACCTGTGAAGCTTTTTGTGGATTTTTGCCTGTGTTGGAGCATTTTCCTGTCCCAGGACATTCTTATAGCAGCCCATCTCCATTACAAAGGAACTGTAAATATCTCATTTTTATTTAGTTTAATCTTGGTCAGTAGGGTGGGGGCTAAATTAGTTCTAGTGTTTGTTTAATTAAATCTGTTGAAGTTGAAGAATTTTGTCTGTCATCCCTTGCTGTCCCGTGGCCGCCATAACAAATTGGGGCCATAACAGTTGGAAAGCATAGCGGTTCCTGTGGTTTTAAGTCGTCATTAAAAAGAAGCAAAACGGAATTTATTTATTTTCCCTCTGGGGCTACTTTGGGAAAACTGAGTTTTTGTTTTGGAGAGCTGCATTTTCAGCTGAAGTTTTTCTTTGTTTGAACAGTACTAACTGGGCTGTTTTCTTTCGTGGAGTCTCAATAAACTGAACCCCTATTGTTGCACTGAACTGGCTGCAGTAGCCTCTTTCTTGGATTGATGGTTTTCAGAAACTAGCACTTTTTTTGTGTAAGAAAATTGAAAACTTATGAACTGAATTGTTTTGATTTGCACTTGAACTATCTTTGGGGAAAACCCGAACTGGATTTTGAAGAGTCGGGATATTTAATGTGTTGTGCCTTCTGTTGTAAAAGTGTTTGCTTGCTAATTGTACTGCATTTAAGTAATTTTGGTGTGAGGGTGTATGGTGTTTAAAAAAAAAACTGCATCCTTTGTGGGTTGACAAACAAACAAGTCTCTTATGTCAGGAGAGAGACCTGGCTGGCACCCCAAAACCCCAACTTAAAAGTAGGATAAAAATAATAGTCAAACCGTCACAAGTGTGCTATAAGGTATGCTTTCAAAGCGCCATTTTACAAATGTAAATCTGTCAGATTGATCTACAACAGCATGATCACATTTGATCAATACAGTGAAAAGTCACAGGGTTTAAAGATACTCCCAAAAGACAAGCAATGAAATATTGTTTTATAGCCGTTCTACAAAATTCAATATTTTATTCAATTTTTATATAACTGCATCCCTCCCATTTATTTTAAATCAGACATATAAAACATTTAACACAAACCTTTCATGTTAAAATGATTGATGGGCTGAGATGTGCTCCCTGCTTTCAAAAATAGCACAACAACACTGTCTGGACAGGGCCGTTATTGCGCAATTTCCATGTAGAAGGTGTAGGCCTGTATTCATTTCTGAGAAAGAGCATGAACTATTCCACTGACCTGCCCTTTACTTTTAAGCTCATGATAAGCAAAAGAAAATCAGCAGAGCCCATGCAGCAGCTCAGCTGCTCTGAGACCACCAGCTTTGCTTTCCTAATTTGCATACAGAGATCCAACCACAATGCGAAATTAATCCAAGTGTAAATGCAAAAGCCTGTAATCAGTGTAACTGTATTAGAACAGCATTTTGCTGGAGAATTTCTGGTCACATTTTCATGTTTATTGTCACCTTGAAAGTTTTTGAGCTCCATTGGAGCAACAATCTCAATTGTTCTGTGAATTTCACACTCTGACTCTCACCCCAGAGGGGGCGGAGCATTATTGAGGGGCCCCTCAGATAGTCATTGCAGTCAACTGTAAAATAACAGATAGGCCTCTATCTTATTCTATCCTATCCGACACAAATCGTCACTTATTAAGCCAAGCAAATTTATGTTTAAGAAAACACAGTGAAGCTACTTTGTCAGTGAAGCTTGTTCTGAGGGAAGGGGGAGAAAAAAAAGTTGCCAGTGTTTTGGCAACAAAAGCACATTGGGTATGGTTGCCAGACATCTGCTAAATGAGAAAAGTACCGGTAGTACGCCATTGACGTAAGGGGGGTGGCCCCCCTTCCATTATTAGAAAATTTTTTGAAACTGGGGATTGATTTGGTTAGCTGTGGTAGCATCGAGACAGACTCATCTTTAGCCTCAACAGTTTCAACTTTTGGGTGGGGGTTTCTCGTCACGACACAACAGCAGATTAGTTCAGTCTGTGGTCTATAGTATGCACTTTCCTGGATTAGCAGTTTGAAGCATTTCATCATAGACTTGATATAAACCTTTTGAGACAGTGTTCAAGCAATGAATTGGAGGCTTATAAAATACCTTAATTGAGATATATAAAAGAAGGTGACGTCCAGAGTAAAGGTGTCAGGGTTATCCACCCATGGAGACTGACTGTCAGTTTCTTTATGGTTTTTTTGTCCCTTGCTTTTTTACATTTACTGATTAATCTTATTTATTTCATCCCATATAATGAAATTAGGCCACCTATCTAAGAAAAAAAAAAATAAAACACTGACACGAATTGCAAGAGCGAATGAAATCCCTTCATAGGCTAGACCGATATCATATTTGGACATGCGATACGCACGTAGGTAACTAACCCCTTGCTCTAGAAATACAAAGTAAAAACACAAGCAGGACACACGCTGCATTAATATTGTGCTGATTGAAATCTTACCGGGAATATAGGGGCACAAACCAGGGCGTGCAACTGATGATAACTGTATGAACTCGGAAGGTGGATACCCACAAACACAGTTCATCCTGAACTGTTTAAAATGTTAGCAACAATTGGTTTTTTAACCTGAGTTTAATATAAAGAGACAGGATTTCATGAGCTTTCTGTGAACTACGCTTAAGATACACTGCTTCCGCACACAAACCCCGTAACCGCGCCCTCCACCAAGCTTGGGGTCGCGTAAAAAAATAATTTCTTTCGGACACGTGGCCCTTCTAAAAGCACAGCGCGCCTCCAAAGCATTCGGTTTTCAGTGCGCATCCGTGATGGCCAGCAGTTTGAAAAGATCTGAGCGGCATACGCCAATCACAGATGCCAGTCGGCGTTTGGTGCGGGATTTGTCATCAAAAAAAATCAATTGAAAATTAAAATGGAAAAAAAAAAAATTGAAAGGGAGCTCTTCATATAAGGAAGTGCATCCAGATCAAGCAGTTAAATGCAAATATGGGGACAATGATAGTTTGGCATGCTTAGGTCTGGTAAATAATCCATTACACTCGGGTAGAAATAACATTGCACTGTGATTGTCTGTTGCAATGTGAGAGTTGGAAGTTGGCAATTTTAGGTGATCGCGAGAGACCCAGCCGCTAAGCATAGTCCACTCAGAATAAAACTGTCTCAGCCGAATTAAGTAAACCATCGCTCGATGCAAATTATACGCGTAGCTAGAAATATACTTATAGCATTGACCCGAGCAGACAGCATACTGATGCTTGGCCGTGGTCTTACACTGCTGCAACCCTGGCAGCGTCCAAAAGCATATAGTATTGGGGGTCTCCACTAGAGGCAGACAACTAACTGCTCCGGACGAAATGTCAGCAACTGGCCAGGCGTTATTGCCTGATATCGCATACACTGTCACAATGTATTCGTTCGCACGAGCGCCTCTAGCGGTCATGTCAATACTGCATCTCGCGCACGCGGCACGTTACCTCGCGTCGAGATGAGCGACCTCTACACTCCTGAACGTAGAATACGCGTGGCAGCCATGATGCGTAAGCGCACGCGTCGTGAGCAGCAAGTATATTTGAGGTCTTAAACACGCGTGTGAGGTCACCAACCAAAGCCCTGTAATGCCAAAATCGCGCGGAAATGAATAACTTATAATAAATAAGAACGTTTTTTGCACTGGATCATAATTTATGAGAGTGTGCAGTAGCATTAGTATCGCTGACGAACGCTAATGACACTGGTCTCGTGGCAGTGCATTAATCTGATAGGTGATAAGCAGCCGGGATCGGCTAGACGGTCTAAGCTGCTTTCACACAGGACGCAACGAATTTTTCGCATGACACATGCATTCAAAGTCACTGCAAGGCTTTGCGTGACTTTGAATGTAATCTCGTAAAATCGTTTAGCGTCAATAACAACAAGATTGATGACATGACATGAGGAGAGGGAGGGGAAATATTCAGGAAAATATTGGTCTGGCGATCGCCGGGTCTGCCGGGCCGGTTCCTACGCCCATGTGATATGCAGAAATTCATGGATGAACTGTTCAATGCACTCCAAGAGGCTCAGATATCACTGGGGAAAGACAGAAAAAAGGAGCTTTTAAAACAAAAGGTAAAATAAAAAATAGCATGATTACAATGTACATAACATTTCACAGTGACCCATTTCACACGATACTCCACGGAATGGTTGTCAGTAGAGCGAAGCTAAGTTACGTTAGCTAAAAGTAAATTAGCTTGCCAGAATTGACAAAAGTTTAAGGCTCCTGACTTTAAAACATATCGGTTTATAAGGCAAGTGCAGTGCGTTGTGTGTTCGGTTTATTGTCTTGAATCCGGAGAAGATAATGGAATTTGCACGCAGACGAGCAAGAATCGTCTGACTCCATTAATGTGGTTATTAATCATTGAACTAAAGAGGGCACGAGCCTGGGGCGCGTTTCCCAAAAGCGTAGTTGCAGCAACTTATGTAGTTCATCCATTCTCAGTCAATGGTTCCAACTATTGAAATTAGCATCTGTGATTTCGAGAAGCACCCTGAACAATAACAATTTACACAACAGCAAGTCAACTATTTTGCCGACATTTTTGAGTTGAAATCATTACTTCCCTGTTAAATAACAATCGATTTAAACATTTGATATTGTATTTGTGTTTTAAAATTGTATCTCAAACTATGATTAAACCTTTACAGTTTTTTTTTTTTTTTTTCGTTCCTCATACTTACATAGAGTGCAGACCTGCAGTGGTCAGTATTCCATTTCGGGAAAGAAGTGATCGTGAACCGCGCTGCCTGGTCGGAGTTCCACGGCGCGAGCCGTTGTCATGGACACCTTGGATACCAAGCGTTCGCAGAGCCCCACACTACGCGTAGCGAGCAAAAAAGTCGCATAGCGCGTATGTCGCGTGGGTCAGGCTTGGCCCCCGTAATGGGGCGTGCTGCGCCATTGAACAATTTCCATTGATTTGAATGGGCGGCCATTTGCCAATTGTATATCCAGTGAAATATAAAACATCCTTGCATTTACTGGCCCAGCGGAGTCACATGCCGTGCCATTGACAAAACCTGCAAAAATGGAAATGACGAACATGTCTTCCTACACCGCTGCTAGTGTCAAAACTTTCTTTTGTTTTACCTTATTGTCTGGTATCGGTATGCTTCTTGACATATTAAAGATTCGTTCGGCACCAACCATTCATCGTAACTCCCTCTCGTTCCGAAGAACAAGTCTGGAAAGGCAAAACTTCACCCCTGAAATCCAACTTCCTGCCCAGAATCGTTCACGGCACAGCCATGAAATTGTGAAGGGCCAGCCAATCAGCGCTCGTCACAATTTCATGGTTGTGCCGTGAAAAGTAAAAAAGCCGAAAAAAGGTGGAGGTTGGATATGGAATTTTTTCTATTAGCTTTATAAATATGGCCTAAATACACCCAAAGACACATATCATGAAATCATAATTTGCACACGACATGCTAACCATCCTCATTAATTGCCCTCTCTTTCTCCTCTACCGCGATAATTGGGACACTTAACGTCTCAAAACTTGTGCAGCTCCCTCACTATCTGACATCAAGGCAGGACATGATAGTGACTTGAAAAAAAACGCGACAAGACGGACGAAAGCTGCAATATCTTACGATATTTAAGTATATTTAAAACAATGCCACCGTGCCCCCCAAATTGCCCAGCTAAACATCGTCTGCACAAACCCCATATAATAATCAATTTACGACAGCCTTATTTCTGCCATATATCCCATATATAAAAATTGACTCTGGATTAAAAGAAAAGTCTCTTGTAAGCCTACTCACCAATTTGAATGGCATTCGGCAAGCTGTGCGTTGAGCATAATCATCGACTTGTCTTGAAATTTATGCAATAGCCGCAAACATTGTCATTATTTAGGTCAAACTCTATCTTAGCTTGATCTGCCGGCTGCATTGCTGCTTGAGGGACGGTCGTCCGTTGTCTGGCAACTGCTTGTAAGAAAGCCAAATGAACTTAATTTTGGTAGCTTTGCTACCCTCTCCTCCTGTTCTTTCTATTCTTTTTTGACTGCTGCTTTTATGTCTGAATGGGAAGGATTGCTCCCGAGTCTCGATATGGTGATTTCCTCCCTTCTATTCCTTCCTTTATAGTTCTTTATTGTAACAGACTTTTGTATATTGTAGAACCCCCTGCCCTTCTGATCTTTCTCCCACCTCTTCTGCCATATTTCCATTCCATTCTTTTTAATCAGAGCTTTACCCTCTCCTTTTCCTAGCGATATTTGCATTATGCTGTTCTTTCCCAGCGCCCCTTTGCCAATTTATCAGCAGCTTCATTTCCTTTAACACCCTCATGTGCCGGCACCCAACAGAAATGAACATCAATCCCACCTCTATGTAGTCTAAACAAGCTGTGCTGAAGATCTATGAGCAAGTCCTCTCTATCGGAGTTTGCTGACTTTATATTTTCTAAAACTAACACTGAATCCGTGCACACTACCACCCGATCTGGCCTAACATCCTCCACCCACCATTTCAGCTGTAAAAACTGAAATTCCATCTGAAATTCGTTTAGACATTTGTACCTTGAATTCTGGTATATATACCCCCACTCCCACATTACCGTTTGTGTTCTTAGAACCATCAGTGAAGATTTTAAGATAACTGTAATAGTTTTCTCTCAAATATATGCTTGTTTTAACCCCCACCTCCTTCATTGTCCAATCTCTTTTCCTCTGCAAGATATTCATGTCCACTTTTACATCAGGATACAGCCATGGGGGAACACTACTACCTGGTGTGGGCTGGGAAAACTCAAGGGCCTCCATTTTATATGTTTTAGCGCATTCATTTGCCTTCCACCCAAAGCCTCTCCCCTGGAACCTTGAATATTCCCAGCAGCTTTGCAATGCTATTATAGCTGGGTTCTCATTCCCACCTCCTTTAAGTTTAATCCAGTACAGCAAGCATGAGTTTATCTCTCCTCAGGTCAAGTGGTATTTCATCTGCTTCTATTAGTAGTGCATTGATTGAGGTTGTCTTCAGGGCTCCTGTGCATATCCGTAGTGCTCTGTACTGTAGTCTGTCAACTTTTTGTAATGCTGTTTTGGCTGCTGCTCCATAAATTACACACCCATAGTCAACAGTTGATCGCATCAGTGCTCTGTATATGTTCATTAATGATTGTTTATCAGCCCCCCAATCACATCCTGCCACAGCTAAGGAGATTCATGACCTTTTTTGCATTTGTCTCCACCCATGTTCTATGTGTATGTTCCACGTATATTTATTGTCTAGCCTCATCCCTAGATATTTAAAATCAGACACCATCTCCATTGGCTGTCCATATAGTGTAAGCTTCTCCAAATTGAGCTTACGTTTATTTGTAAATATCATGTAACATGACCTGCTGTTTGACAACTTGAATCCCCACTTATATGACCATTCCTCCACATTATTTATGGCTGTTTTTATGTTTTCCATTACATTTGTCACATTCCTTCCCCTCGTCCATATGGCCCCGTCATCTGCATACAATGCGGATTTGATACACCCATCTAGGTTTGAGAATATATCGTTTATCATTATGTTAAACAGTACTGGGCTGATTGCACTTCCCTGTGGGGTACCGTTTTCTACTCTGAACTCTTTTGAAAAATCTGTACCCACCTTGACTTTTATTCTCCTCTCTGACAGAAAGTCCATTATCCAGTTGTACATCTTACCCCCAATACCCATTTGTTTTAACTTAATGAGCAGCCCCTCTCTCCACATTGAATCATACGCCTTTTCTATATAAAAAAAAAACTATTACCATTAATTCTTTCATTTTGAGAGTCTTTTCAAGTATTGTACTTTTTACTCCGCTACATTTCTATCCATAACCCAAGTACTCTCTACTTTTTCTTTAAAAAAAAAAGCGGAAACCCTGTGGATTCATTATTTTGTGGTTGTTTCCTTCTCAAATGTGATTGGATTGTACAGGTGCCACTGACAGGACAGCCTATCAGCAATCACCTTCAGCTTGCCTCCCATGAACGCGCGAACTCCATGGTTTAGTTGTGACGCCATCGCAGCTATGCGAAGTACCGAATAGACATAGGGAAAGCATACCAACGTTGGAGAGGATTCCGGGAGTTGAATGGTTTTAATTCTGACGCCCAGAGGGGTATACAACAAAGCAAGTTCAACATAGAAAGGCTTTATTTGAGTAAGCCGGTTCAACAAACCCTGACCTCACAATCAGAGATAATTGGTATCACAACGGTGGTTATACTCTTTCTTTGTTAAAGCTGTAGTATACGATTTGAAAGTTTGATCATTATTAATAATCTCATTCAGATGGTGGATATGGTCCTATAGTACAATCTACACAATGTGAAGAGAAAAAAAAACGAAAAAAATCCATTCACTCTAGTGGCTGCAGGGCTGCAGAGACGTTGACGTTATGCAGGAAGCGGCAAGAGCATAAGGAGCAGGAGGAAAGGTTGGCCAAGCTGCCGAAATTAAGCACATTTGGTTTCGTAGCTGAGAGTCTTAAAAGCCGCTCTCCCCTTTCCTGCATGACCGTGAGCGCAGATCAACTGTTTTCACGATGTCCACTCGCTCGCTGATTATTGTTCCCACAATTCCTTGCTGTTCACAAAAATTCAGATCATCCCAATAAAGTTATGTTAATGTGTCGTTCATTTACTCATTATGCCTGATTGTTCTTGATGATGGCCATTATTAAGATAATAATTTTAAGATAATAATGTTAAGAAATAAATAGGAAACTTTATATTATAGAATGCGATAGTGTCGTAACCCTTAGTGTGTGTTGTAGCGGAAGTAGGCCCTATAAACTGAGAGGCGCTAAAATTGAATAGAAAACATATTAGCTCTTAAGGAGAATAAATTGAGGCAGCGAAATGACTTCAGGCGAGGGGACCGTGTCGGCAGGTCTGCACTCGGGCCCCCGTGGACCGCGCTATGTCACAGCGTATGCTATAGTTTTAACCTCGGCTGTGTGCTTTGAACCTCGTGAGCGCTCTCAACAGAGGGGCGTTCCAAGCGTCAATTTTCCGTACTTCCCTTCATAAAATGACCGATCGCGTGCTGAATGTTTGTCTGAGGAAGCTATCCCTGATCCAGGATCAGGAAGACGGCGGGATGTCTCCCCCCGCGGCACCAGGGGGCGCCCCAGCGGCTTAATGGGAGACATATGAAGTTTTTCACTGATTGGTTGGACACTTGAAAAACTGCAGATTATGCATGCGCCTACTCGGATAGACACTTGGGAAATTGTAATTGAGATTTATGATAGGATATGTATTCTTGTTGGCTGCAATAAGGCCAGAGAGGAATTCTAGCGGAAAATTGCTGACCGTGTAAATGCGCAAGTCCTCTGATGAAGGTCTAGTGGAAATCACTTTACTTTCTCGGCCAAATGAAACAAAGCGAAATTAAATTATAGATCGAATATTATCTGACTGATAAATACCAATAGTAAACTCCGTTTTACTAATTTCTTCGTTTTTGATTTAAAGTATTTTTTCCATTGCTTTTCTTTTATACAGCATGATTTTAATAAAATCGTAATCCACCAGTAACCCTAACCAGTTGCACCATTGCAAATTTACAGTAGTCCTGTGGCATATAATACTATTTAATAGTTGAATACACTTTATAGTTGCAGTTCCAGCACTGTCAAGAGGACATGGCAGCAAGTCGAAACAAAGCATGAGAACATTTTTAAAAGTAGTTTGCCCTATGCTGCTTTGCTTTCATAATTATTTAAATTATTTTAATGGTATGCTGTGTAAAATGTATAGGGCGGCATACAATATTCTTGCTCATATTTTCTGCATCACCACCTGAATGTTGTCGGTTCCCGTGGCAAAAATAGAAAAAAAAACCGCAACGTTATGCATACTGTTCGTGCAACTGTAAGTGCCTCTCGTTGCTACATTGCCAATATATGGCTCCAGTAGATCGCATAAGGAACGAATTCCCTCAGCTGAGAATCTGTTCATAGAGAATATCGTCAGAAAAGGCGAACAGGTCATGCCAGTCTCCCTCCTAAGAGAACCGCGCACGTTTTGGGCACCAAAGTCCACAGGATTATTATGCCTCGGTGTGCGCATGCGCACAGCGAGCATACGGTACTCAGTCTGTGTATTTGTTTGTTTGTCTGTCTGTTACTATCATAACTGCGACAGCGTGTGCATCCAAGCTAAAGTAACAATGCCAACGAGTGACAAACACTGTTCTCTTGATTTTAAATGTGCCAGAATTTTGATTTTTTTTGTAGCACTTCATGTTTCAGTATACACGTTTTGTGTACATAATGTTAAGCCACACCCACATGATTTTGGCACAAGGACCGCACTCTATTGACTGTTTATGTATTCAAGCTTGCTTTTATGTTACTGTACAACTATTGTACATCAGTAGTGGCTAAGCAATACACACCGAGGCATCAGCACCTCTGGTGCTTTCATTCAAGAAAGGTGATGCCAACTTCAAAGGAGGTGCTTAGTGATAAGGCAGCACATGTATAGCCGATTTAAGCCGAAACTCGGCACATAACCTGCTCCCGACCAGGTAAAGTTTGCAGCGTAAATTACCATGGTAATCTAGCCACGTTAAAAGAGAGGCACCTTCGTGACATTGAAAAGCCTAGGTTTAGGCTCGACATGCCTCGCTAACCCACTTATCTTGCTTCGTAGTATACCCCCCAGGTCGCCTTGTTTCTACTTGAGGTGTGTAGAGCTGGTGCTAACTTGGTTGAATGTGAATTGTAAATTGTCATCCCAAGCAAAATTGAGGGAAGCTCGTGTATTGTTTTTGTAAGGCTATCTTGCATAGATCATGCTGGTCAGAATGAATCAAACAGTAGAGAGATCGATATTTCCTCTTTGAAGCGAGTTTACTCTCGGTTGGCAAGCTAGTGAGTTTGCCAATTCTGTCTGATCAAACCAGAGTTTGTGTTCGTGTAATAACATTTTTTCTCTGGTTAGTACTCAGAGTTGAAATTCGTCAATGAATGTATAACCGCATAATAAGTTTAGCTATAAGTGGTGATCTATGTGACGTTGTTAATACTCATTTTGTAATGCCGAGCTAATATACTTGTCAGATACCTTGTTGTAGCTAGCACTAATGGTGTAAATTTATCGTCTGGCGATGGTCGTCATTGTTGCTACCGGGCGTTTATCACAACGAGCTGAACACGGCCATTTACCCAGCTGAGTGAGCCATTCTTAAGCTGCTTTCACACTGGACGCAAACTAATTTTTCACGTGACAGATTACTTTCAAAGTCAATGCAATGACGTGAATACTCAGAAGTTTCACTTTAAGAAAAGCGCGTTCATGTTCCAAGCTTCTGAAGGGTAGGGGCGAGCGGCTCTGTTATGTTTTGAGAACGTTTCAACTGTCAACAATATTGACGTCATATCGCTGATACAGCCTTTAACATTAAAGTATCTATAAAAGCTCCATCCAGTAGGTTTCTATAGGTAAAGGTAATGTTATGGCCCCAATTTGTTATGGCGTCACGGACAGCAAGGGATGACAGACAAAAATCCTTTAAGTCCAACAGATTTAATTAAACAAACACATAGAACTAATCTACACCCTACACTACTGACAAAGATTGAAAAGAAAATAAAAAATGAGATATTTACAATTCCCTGTAATGGAGATGGGCTGCTATGTTGTGATGTCCTGGGACAGGAAAATGCTCCAACACGGGCAAAAAATCCACAAAAAAAGCTTAACAGGTCTTGAAAAAGAGTGACAGGTCTGGTCAAATGTATCCTTCTTGCAATTTCTCCTACTACCACACACTCTGGATTTTTCTCCTTATATACTCTTGCCCAGCCCCCTCCCATTTCTGGGACTTTCCCCTCTGGGCATGCCCTGGACATGCCCAACCTAGCTTCAGACTGGGCTTCACAAAAAAAAAGTCAATACTGCCATCTAGTGGCTATTTACCACATTACAGTAAGCACTGTGGCAGTAATAATACAATATTTACTTTTACTTATACATTCGGCTGTTTGTGATCTGTGCTCTCTGAGTTGTGTCGGATCATTCTTACATATGTACTGGGAGTGTTCTGATGTGGCACTCTTTTGGAAACTGGTATCTTCCACTCAATCAGGCCTATTGGAGGTAGACATACCGTGTTCTCCTAAAATACTACTTCTAAATGACACCTCATCATTGAACCTGTCCTCTACTCAGACCCGCACTCTATTAGTGGGGTTGACTGCAGCTAAGAAAATGGTGGCCTTGCGCTGGAAGCCCCCCCACGCACTCACACGCACCCAGTGGTTACAATCATTTTTGAGCATATTCTACATGGAGTTGTCTGTGGCAAAAATGCATGGAGCTAGTCAGAAAACAGTCGGAACCTGGATGTCTGCAGTGGCAATGGTTAAAGATTTACTGAGTTGAGAATATGTCTTTACTTGAAATCTTTGTAATTTTTTGTTTATTTTTATGCGATAACTTTGGCCTATAGGACACTGATATGACTGATATACTATGTGCTGTATGCTGCATGTAAAGTGGAAGATCGTGTTGGGACAATGAGGGAGGGGGGATGTCGCCATCCTGGGGAGGTATTTGGGAGGGGTGGGTAAAGGGAAGTGGATACTACTTGTTGTATTATTGTCTTTGATCTGTGTCATGCCCTTCTCTTTTGGAAATAAAAATAAAAATAATTGATCACAAAAAAAGAAAATTTGTATTTTTAAAAACAAGTACTCCAGTACTTTTACTTACGTAAAAATCTGACTGTAGAACTTTCACTTGTACTTGAGTAAAATTTAGCAAGTGGTATCTGTACTTTTACTTAAGTAATGAAGCTGCGTACTCTGTCCGCCTCTGGTGTCTGCTGAATATAAATCAGGATGAATCCATCATGAATTCATCACCAAATGCAGTCAGTACCTTGCCAAATGTGAAAAAAAAGCTAAAATGCCACCTGTTCAAACCCTTGTATCTCCAGGGGCACACCTTGGATTTTCTTCTATTTTTTTAAACTGATTGCTCTGTTATAGTAGAAAGACCACTCCAAAAATTGTTGATGTGTTTTGACCAATATAAATTTTGCAGGTGTCTGAACAGGGGTGGGGTAATCTCGAGAATCGCGTGGCACTTTCAGCTTCTTACACATTTAACTATGCAACATTTTAAGTGTTTTCAATCATTAGTCAATCACATCCTAAATTGTACTAATTCCTGTATTATAGTAGACATAACGAAACAAAAATTGTTGATGTGACTTACGTTGAAACATACGTTTCAGAACTGGGGTCAGGCAATTTTTGAGGATCACACTTTGCATCAATAAAATTTACTGACACTAATTCTTGTAAACTGACTGTCAAATTAAAACTTTGTTTTCCATGATATGTTAACAGTGTTATTGCTTCCTAAATGCAGCAAAGAGCACAACAATGTTGTCTGTCCCAGTTTTGTCCAACTTATACTGCCGGGCTGTGCGTCCAGTGACATCCGGAGTTGGAACAGTTTGGAGAATGTTATTGAATGGCACCCAGCATTCTTCAGAAGTCCATGTTAATGCTTGTGTCCTCTTGTTTCGCTTCATGAAAGACAATAGCAATAATCAGAAATTATTGACCAATAACTGGTTCAGGTTTCTCCCTGCCAGCATGATCTACCAACCTGCATATACTGACCTTTCCGTGAATGTGTCATGCATTGATGAATTGAGAACTTACAATTATTGTGATTCAATAATCATTAACATTGTGTAAGAAGCTGAAAATGCCACTCGATTCTCGAGATTACCCCACCCCTGTTCAGACACCTGCAAAATTTATACTGGTCAAAACACATCAACAATTTTTGGAGTGGTCTTTCTACTATAATAGACGAATCAGTAAAAAAAAAAATAGAAGAAAATCCAAGGTGTGCCCCTGGAGATACGGGGGTTTGAACAGGTGGCATTTTAGCATTTTTTTTCACATTTGGCAAGGTACTGACTGTAGTTGGTGATGAACTCATGGTGAATTCATCCTGATTTATATTCAGCAGACAAAAATGAATGGAAAAAATGCCAGAGAGCCTATGCTAGGGTTTATATTGGGGGTGCTTTGGGGACCTAAACATGGAACTGCCTGAACAAAAGGCACTTTTGGTGTCCTCATAGCTCCACAACCAAGGAAGATAACGTAAGATGGACTGCATTTTCTGATTAGGCATTATAACATTAGCTTAGACGCAAAGTTTCAAAGCTATCGGTGAAATAATAAAAAAGTTATGCCATGTTAAATACAAGAAAAATGTCAGTTGACAAAAAAACTGAAACAGTACCCTAAGAAAATGATTCACCAAAAATTCATTTTTGGTCCGAATGAGCTGAAATTTCGGATTTGACAGTGTAATGTGGGGGGGCCACTAGATGGCAGTATTGACATTTTTTTTGTTAGGCCTAGTCTGGAGTTAGTTTTGGGGCATGTCCTGGGCATGCCTCAGAGGGGGCTGGAAAAGAGTATATAAGGAGAAAAATCGAGAGAGTGGAAGAGTAGTAGGAGAAATTGCAAGGAGAAATTGTGGAAGTATACATTTGACCAGACCTGTCACTCTTTTCAAGACCTGTGAAGCTTTTTGTGGATTTTTGCCTGTGTTGGAGCATTTTCCTGTCCCAGGACATCACAACATAGCAGCCCATCTCCATTACAGGGGAATTGTAAATATCTCATTTTTATTTTCTTTTCAATCTTGGTCAGTAGTGTAGGGGTGTAGATTAGTTCTATGTGTTTGTTTAATTAAATCTGTTGGACTTAAAGGATTTTTGTCTGTCATCCCTTGCTGTCCGTGGCGCATATAACAAATTGGGGCCATAACATTACCTTTACCTATAGAAACCTACTGGATGAAGCTTTTATAGATACTTTAATGTTAAAGGCTGTATCAGCGATATGACGTCAATATTGTTGACAGTTGAAACGTTCTCAAAACATAACAGAGCCGCTCGCCCCTCCCCTTCAGAAGCTTGGAACATTCAGAAGCATCGCAACATAGCAGCCCATCTCAATTACCAAGGGACTGTAACTATCTTTTTTGTCTGTCATCCCTTGCTGTCCGTGATGTCATAACAAATTGACGCCATCACAAATTGGGGCCATAACAACAGTGATATATATTTATACAGCTGCATACAAAAAATTAGCAGAATTGAGAAGGTGGTGGTGAGACCCATTTGATGATCTGACATGGAATGACCTACTTGCATACTACTCTGCCCGTCCAAAAAAAAGGCGCACACTCAAATATTTAGTTGGAACCCCTGTAGCTTTGATTACAGTGCAAATTCATATTGTCATTGTTTTGACAACCATATGCAATGCCAGAACATTTATTTTCGATCAGAAATGCCATAATTTTTGGCTGGAACCACTCGGTGGTCTTTCGTCAGCACATCCCAATAACTTTCAATGTGGTTAAGGTCAGGACTTTGTGGTGGCCAATTTGTCTGGGAAAATGATTCCTCATATTTGTTTTTCTCATTCATTGTTTTCTTTGCTAGATAAAGGCCATTAACTTGCCTCTTCTGAAATAGTGGAACATCTTTACCACCATCAAGGGATACGTCTTCTGTCGTGATTTAAATAAAAAATGAGTGGCTAAGTGCTTCATCAGTCAGGGTTAAAATGATTATTGCCAGCTGAAACATATTAATAACCTCAATAATGATCCAAGCATAGAATTTGTCCATGTACATCCAAACGGTGACTTTTTTTTGGACGGGCAGTGTATAATACATGTATCCTAGTATAAGATCACAGAATATGAAGAGATTCTATGGTGGATTTTGAAATAAATGGCCATCAAAGTTGGTACTATGAAATGTGCGAATGCAGACAGTTGAATGGGGCAGCCATGTTTGAGGGCCTGTAGTTCCTGCAAATCAAAAAGATGTGGAAAAATAACAACGCATATTATAATACATGTACCCAAGTACAAATATACTGAATATGAAGAGATTCTATGGTGGAATTATTAAATAAAAGGGCACAAAAATTGGTACTATGCAATGTGCGAGTGCAGACAATTGAATGGGACGGGGCATGTTTGAGGGCTGATAATTCCTGCAAATCAAAAGGTTTGTAAAAAGTAACACTTGCCCACTATAATACATGTATCCTAGTATAAGATCACAGAATATGAAAAGATTCTGTGGTGGACTTTTTAAATAAATGACCATCAAACTTGGTACTCTGCAATGTGCAAATGCGGACAATTGAATGGGGGTGCATACTTGAGGGCCTGTAGTTCCTGAAAATCAAATAGCATGTGAAAAGTAACACTTGCACAATATAATACATGTATCCTAGTATAAGGCCACTGAATAAGAAGAGATTCTGTGGTGTGGAATCTCTCTTGCTCTCCTGCTCTGTTGTACACTCGCAATTTCCTTTTTTCCTTTATCCCATTCTGAAAGATGCGTTTGAGTATTTTTTTTTTTTTTTAAAGATTTTTTTTTGGGATTTTTTTTTTTTTTTCTCCTTAATTTGATAGTTACACAGTGGAGAGAGACAGGAAAGTTTGGGAGAAGAATGGGGAAGACCCGAGCCGGAATCAAACCCGGGTCGCCGCGAGAAGGACACAGCCTTTATGGTGCGCACGCTTAGACCGATGAGCCACCGGGGCGCCCCGAGTGTGTGTTTTTGTTTTTGCGCATGTGTGTTTTTATGTGTGTGTGTGTGTGTGTTTTTGCGCATGTGTGTTTTTATGTGTGTGTGTGTGTGTGTGTGTGTGTATTGTGTTTACAGGTATAATCGGTACATCAATACCTGTGTCTTAGTTCACTCATGTATACCTGTGCGTTTATGCCTGTGTGTGATAATGTGGGTTTGTGAGTTTTCAGGATTGAACTGGTTGCCGTGACAGTGTGCATTATCAAGCATTGCTGCTTACTACTGGGTTATTTGATTACATTATGTGTTTACACAGCGCTGTTTTAAATAGATGCTTTTCAACTTCCTCAGTCTTTGTGGTTTACAAAGGCCCACTATTCTCACTGGCCACATGGAAAACATGAGCACCAAGCTTCACTGAGGTCCCTTAACTTGCATTTACTGAACTCCTTGATCAGCTGAATATTGTTGAGGAATGAGTATTTGTGCTCTTCCTAGTTTTCCTCTCATTGCATGCTTTTCAGAGTGTCAGATTCATGTATTCTGACAAAGTGTAATATCACACTGAAAGAGAATCATTTCATGAAAGAGTGTTCTTTTTTTTGAATAGTTTAATAGTTTTTTTAAATAGTTCTGCTGCTCATGTATGGGGGTAAACTACACAAGGAAAGCACTGAACAAGCAATAAACATCCTTCATTAGCATTGCACTGCAGCAAAGGTGAATGGTACGGTGGGTTTGGATGATCACACCCCTCGCAATATTGCAAACAAGCCAATAAGATCCCTTAAATGAAGAACGGGCTCAACAACCCCTGCAGTTGGGTCTATGAATGCCAACCTGCCACCTTTTTCAAAGAGAAGTTATGTCCTCGTGCATCCTGAAAACTAGATTTGTTCTGCAACTCACCAGACAACGAAATACAGGATTAATATCCCAGAGTAGATGAGATGCAGTGATGGCATGAAGAGAAAAGGTTCAGAAAGCATGTAGACTTGGAAGTCGCAAGGCATTTATTGTCAAATGCCCTGTTCTGAACTTGAAGTGCCCGTGATCAGGGAACTGCTGGTTTTCCACCCTCTCTATACTTGAGAATAAAGTGTAAATACAGTCAGGTGATCTTGAACAATAATTGAAGGGGTTATTTCCATAAGTGCTCAAGTCCATTTTCATTAGAAATCAGATAACACTACAAATCCATTCTTTCATTGATGAGCAATAAGCCACATTTAATTTTGGCCAAGAAGCACTGAAGTACAATATAAAATGAGCAGGGAATTGGAAATTCCCCAAGAAGCTACTTCTAGCGATGACCAAGTCCAGTCTAAAACTTCTACAAGTACACAAGTCCAGTCAGCCAATCAAAGCATCGTTAGAAAGTTGGTTGGCCAATAGTAGCCACTGTAGCTTTCTTACCTAACCAAAATGGCTGACTCTACAGGCCAGGATGTGTGTGTGAATTCAACCCAAAAGAGCTTTAATAAAAATAAAAAAAAAAAAACCCAAGCAGCCAGAAACATGGGCTAAAAACAAGCGAAAAGAAGTCTGACAAAAGGTAATGTTTTTTAGCTGCTTATTCTTTGGGTGAACTTTCTAATTACCACGCCGCATCCCAAACAATGACAATTGAAATCTTTAAACCTGTTTGGATGGTGGTACTGCCCATTCATAATTTATAGAGATTGGTTTTTACTGTGACCTTTGTTCAGCTGCATTTACCTTCCCCATTTAACTGTATATTTATTTCATTCGTTTTGTGCAAGAAGCTTTTTGACATCCATGCCTATAGTATAGGCATGGGCAACGCTCTGCATAAACTCTAATGGAATGCGTAACAGCTGAACTGGGGCGGTAAACAAGCCTCAGAAAACTTATAAAAAAATGATGTGAATACCATTTTCATACAAAAAGAACACCATGGTTTGATTAAAAGCAACCTTTTCAATAGGATACCCGCATTTCATACATGAACTCTGCGTATTACGGCCAATAACGCGATTTGAACAGAGGTATTATTCACCCATTGGATGAATGCGTGACCTCAATTTGCGCC
The DNA here is from genome assembly GCA_029692085.1 of Gymnothorax javanicus. Classification (NCBI taxonomy): domain Eukaryota; kingdom Metazoa; phylum Chordata; class Actinopteri; order Anguilliformes; family Muraenidae; genus Gymnothorax; species Gymnothorax javanicus. The sequence goes on from CM056197.1 coordinate 18,953,535, forward strand.
GTGTTTACAAACTGTCAAATGCATGGCGTGGCAAAAATATCCATTTTGGAGGTAGATTTCAAATAGCCCATGATGACATGATATCCCAGCTACGGCCCTGATTGAATTACAGCCATCTAATTTGAGAAATTACGAGTCTGTTCGTCCAGTCTAGACCTCCAGGGGATGTGAAATTAGTTCGACAGAAGTTGTTGAAGTTAAATCGCGAGTTCGCCGTGACTTCTTCTCAACAATAGCAAGAAAGGTGAGTGTATTTTTACTGTGAACCTACATAGTTAGTTGACAGAATATCCTGTGACCCTATTTGTGAAGTTTCAGTAAAATATACCAAGGAATAAACCAGCGCCAGGCGTTCAAAACCTACCAGTGTTCTGACAAATTTTGCTACCTAACAAAATATGCCACCTCGCGAACACCGGTCACAAGATTCATTCACTTATACCCTTCAATTCGAGACTGCGAGGATGGAAATCTGAATAATCAATTCGGAAAAATTCTCGCTCGGGTAATTCTGTATATCGTTTAAACATTTTGTTAATCGGATCATGAAAGAAGACTGAAAATAAGCGCCCGCTTTTTGTTTTAGTGTAAAAAGCGCGTATTTAAAGGAGAATAACATTGTATATTGATTAAGCATTGAACTCTGCATAAGTCGAACTGTTTTAATATTTGTTGATGACATTGCTTCGGCTTCCTGGAAGCAAAATACGCACAAATCTGCTGTCCTGTGAGCATTTCAGGTTCGATATACTGAGTAATAACGCCATGAAACCTAAACTGGCCCGTCATTCTGCCGAATAGTCTTACTAAACTAGTTAATCGTCTGATTGTTAATCAAGCAAAGGGGAGGTTTCTGCCCCACCAAACTAACCTCCGACTGCACTTCACTGTGTTTTACTATGAATTATTCACAGTAGCTCATTGATAGTTTCAATGATGCTGGCAGTTGTTTGCCGGCATCAGCGACTTCACTGCATTTTATACAGTAATGGGCGAGTAGCGTTAATGTTTGCCCTCCCACGGATAATTTTGACATTTTTGCAGGCCATTGATCCAAAAAAAACTTCACAGGCAACCCATTCATACCATTTTTTAATATCAATGCAAAACCTAATGTTTGTTGAACATAATTGGGTGAAATTCAAAGCATTTTCCATTAAAAAGGGCCTAGGGGGCGCTGCTGTACTTCAGAAAAGGGGTTGATGACTTTAGCATCAATTATTTCTGTTAGGGTACCCTAATGGATAATTTGGCCTGGTTTATTTCTGAGTAGACTGCATTTTCGAAAATGCCCTCAGGCTTCACCCCCCAATTTTCACAATGGGTTTTGTTGATAAATGCCAAAATCAGCCATTTTTGGGACCCTGTGGCTCTGAGACCCTTTCCTGTAAAGGCGTTGGACTTGTGGCAAACTCTTCGTCTGTGTCTTCTGTACTTACCTGCAAAAAATCATTAGAAAATAATAAAAACTTTTTTCTCAGCAACTCAAGAAATGTTGTCATTTTATTCATTTGTATTGCCCATGCCTATATAGTATACTGGTATGACTATATTTGCTGTTCATTTTCATAAGAAAGTGGTGTGTTTTGTTTTCAAAAAGATGCGCTGTTTTAGTACTCTGAAATAATAAAATTTAAAAATGTTTTATTTTGAGGCATTTGCTTCTAAAAGAACTCAAGTCCGCAGACTGGTGTTTGAAATATCTGGGCCAAGAATGAAGATAGAGGCTAGAAGGTGTTACGGGTTGGAATAGAGGGGTACCCCAAGCGCAAAGTAGCAGGCGAAATGACTGGTTTATTTGTCATTGTGCAAGGTTAACAATGAGCATACCATCACAAGAAACAATGGCAAATAGAAAATACGAAAGTGGAAGTGCTTACAAACCCCAGAAGGGAGAAACAACCATTTCCAATGAGGTAGTGGTAATACAGAGACGCGGATACGCGAGCTCTGAAAAAAAGAGTCAAATTTAGAAAGAGGAATTGAGACGCACAAAAACATGCAAGCTCTCATACGAGAGAGAATTTAGTTCTCCGAAGGGAGAAAGCCGAACCAGCATAAGTAAAGAACACAAATGGTGTGACCGACAAAGGAAAAGTGAACAAGGCAGGAACTAAATACTAAAGTGAGGTGAGATCTAAACCAATGAGAGAAACGAACTAATAATTGAATAATGGCTGCATGTGGCGGGAAACTGCTGCAGGCAGGGCAGACGAGCTTCAGCTGGCGCTTGTCACAGAGGGTCTCCTAAAATGTTTTAAGACATCTTTTCTGATATTTCATTACGTTTACATCAGCTTAACACATGTAACATAATCCCCACAAGTTGTCAAATTCTTAAAATCTCGTTTCTCTAAAAATATGAAAACAGACTTGCGCACTTCTGGAAATCAACCCTTCGATTGTTCTCTTAATCACTAGGAAGGAAAAAAAAAAACAGGGCTGGATTTAGATTCGAGAGCCAGATTTGGACTGATGTTACCGTATCGGTTTGTAAAATCTCACAGTGCCTTGAAGTAGCCTGAGTTCTCCCTCATGTAATTCCTGTTACTGATGTCACTTAGAAAGAATGTTTGAAGGACTGTGGGTGTTCCATGTTTTAGCGCACATCCTTCATTCCTCAGCCTTCTCTTCCTTTTCCTTTAAAAGGGCTCCTGTGACTCAAGTTGCTGAGAATTAAATGAGGACCGTCACACACCCAGTGCATCAAACCCTGCTGTGTATTGCACTTTTTAGCTAGCAGACGAGTCAAAGTGCCCACCCTAACCCCAATTCACCTCTAATAGTGCCCCCCAATGGGCATCGGAGCTTCAGAACTGGACCTTGGAACAGTTAACTGAGGTCGCTTTATCTAGTGAGCCCCATTTTGTTTTCCATCATGTGCTTTGGCTGGGCACAGATGCACCATTTACCTGGGAGGAGATGGCCTGCACCCACACCAGCTCTTTCTGGGTAAGACTGAGGACCTCTGCTGTAGACCATATCTTTTGGGGCAGAGGAAAAACCAGTTTACCTGCAGAAAACCCATGTATGCGCAGGGAATGCATGCAAACTCCATGCAGAGGGGTCCTGACCAGCCAGGATTTGAGCCCCAAACATTATTGAGAGGCAACAGTTCTAACCACGAACCACCGCCCCAATACAAGCCTGTTGTAGGGTGTCCGAGTGTCTAACTGAACATGATGCGTTTCAATCTTGCTGATGACTCATGCTTTATTTTGCATCTCTGTATATCTGTGTACAGAGTAGAGAG